>OY754989.1:3192454-3601616 GCA_963576475.1 Molanna angustata | reverse complement strand
ACCTAATGACGTCACATTTAGTACACAACTGATTGCAACTGAATTCACATTTTTAGTATAAAGTACACCCAATAACGTCAAATATAGTAGGCAACTGATAGCAACTGAATTCACATTTTTAGTATAAAGTACACCCAATAACGTCACATATAGTAGGCAACTGATTGCAACTGAATTCACATTTTTAGTATAATGTACACCTAATAACGTCACATTTAGTAGGCAACTGATTGCAACTGAATTCACATTTTTAGTATAAAGTACACCCAATAACGTCACATATAGTAGGCAACTGATTGCAACTGAATTCACATTTTTAGTATAATGTACAACTAATAACGTCACATTTAGTAGGCAACTGATTGCAACTGAATTCACATTTTTAGTATAAAGTACACCCAATAATGTCACATATAGTAGGCAACTGTACACCTAATAACGTCACATATAGTAGGCAACTGTACACCTAATAACGTCACATATAGTAGGCAACTGTACACCTAATAACGTCACATATAGTAGGCAACTGTACACCTAATAACGTCACATATAGTAGGCAACTGATTGCAACTGAATTCAAATTTTTAGTATAAAGTACATCTAATAACGTCACATATAGTAGGCAACTGTTGCAACTGAACTCACATTTTTAGTATAAAGTACACCCAATAACGTCAAATATAGTAGGCAACTGATTGCAACTGAATTCACATTTTTAGTATAAAGTACACCCAATAACGTCAAATATAGTATGCAACTGATTGCAACTGAATTCACATTTTCAGTATAATGTACACCTATTAACGTCACCTTTAGTAGACAACTAATTGCAACTGAATTCACATTTTTAGTATAAAGTACACCCAATAACGTCAAATATGTATAGTAGGCAACTGATAGCAACTGAATTCACATTTTTAGTATAAAGTACACCCAATAACGTCACATATAGTAGGCAACTGATTGCAACTGAATTCACATTTTTAGTATAAAGTACACCCAATAACGTCACATATAGTAGGCAACTGATTGCAACTGAATTCACATTTTTGTAGTATAAAGTACACCTACTAACGTCACATATAATAGGCAACTGTACACCTAATAACGTCACATATAGTAGACAACTGTACACCTAATTACGTCACATATAGAAGGCAGCTGTATACCTAATAACGTCACATATAGTAGGCAACTGTACACCTAATAACGTCACATATAGTAGGCAACTGATTGCAAATGAATTCATTTTTAGTATAAAGTACACCCAATAACGTCAAATATAGTAGGCAACTGATAGCAACTGAATTCACATTTTTAGTATAAAGTACACCCAATAACGTCACATATAGTATGCAACTGATTGCAACTGAATTCACATTTTCAGTATAATGTACACCTAATAACGTCACATTTAGTACACAACTGATTGCAACTGAATTCACATTTTTAGTATAAAGTACACCCAATAACGTCAAATATAGTAGGCAACTGAATTCACATTTTTAGTATAAAGTACACCCAATAACGTCACATATAGTAGGCAACTGATTGCAACTGAATTCACATTTTTAGTATAATGTACACCTAATAACGTCACATTTAGTAGGCAACTGATTGCAACTGAATTCACATTTTTAGTATAAAGTACACCCAATAACGTCACACATAGTAGGCAACTGATTGCTACTGAATTCACATTTTTAGTATAAAGAACACCCAATAACGTCACATATAGTAGGCAACTGATTGCAACTGAATTCACATTTTTAGTATAATGTACACCTAATAACGTCACATTTAGTAGGCAACTGATTGCAACTGAATTCACATTTTTAGTATAAAGTACACCCAATAACGTCACATATAGTAGGCAACTGATTGCAACTGAATTCACATTTTTAGTATAAAGTACACCTAATAACGTCACATATAATAGGCAACTGTACACCTAATAACGTCACATATAGTAGGCAACTGTACACTTAATAACGTCACATATAGAAGGCAGCTGTATACCTAATAACGTCACATATAGTAGGCAACTGTACACCTAATAACGTCACATATAGTAGGCAACTGATTGCAACTGAATTCACATTTTTAGTATAAAGTACACCCAATAACGTCACATATAGTAGGCAACTGATTGCAACTGAATTCACATTTTTAGTATAAAGTACACCTTATAACGACACATATAGTAGGCAACTGATTGCAACTAAATTCAAATTTTTAGTATAATGTACACCTAATAACGTCACATTTAGTAGGCAACTGATTGCAACTGAATTCACATTTTTAGTATAAAATACACCTAATAACGTCACATATAGTAGGCAACTGATTGCAACTGAATTCACATTTTTAGTATAAAGTACACCTAATAACGTCACATATAGTAGGCAACTGATTGCAACTGAATTCACATTTTTAGTATAAAGTACACCTCATAACGTCACATATAGTAGGCAACTGATTGCAACTGAATTCACATTTTTAGTATAAAGTACACCTAATAACGACACATATAGTAGGCAACTGATTGCAACTGAATTCACAAAAAGGTCCAAAGATAGGACAGGTTGTCTCACTACGTCGAGCTCCACAACTCATTTTAATTGTTTCATACTTCACTAATTATATAAGGTAGCATACTATTTTTAACGAAAATCTTTACAGTAAAATAGTTTTTTCGGGACAAAATTACTGTCTTTGTGCACAGTTAAAAAAACATCAGATTTATTAGCCTGCAATACGCGAAATGAAGTATATTATCACAAAGAAAGCATGTTAAAACAAGAAGGACGCATCACGCATTTTTATTTATTTATTTATTATATAAAATACAATTTTCCTTAAATCTAGTAACAAAGAATTTTTTTTTAATACAATATAATATATTTAACTTATGTAGGTTACATAATAGTTACCAGATATTTTACTATTGTCATAAACTGCCTCACTAGGTGAAACCTGTTCTGAGACAGTGTATAGATGTCTTATTGGTTTTCAGTTTTGGTTTGTAACTATGGGAGTATTTTATGAGTTCAGGTGATTAATTTATTTTTAATATAGTCTCTGCCCTTTTTTTTAATCCAAATTTTAATGTCTCGCTTAAATAATTTCAGGTTACTGTTTTGTCTAAGTGTTAAAGGTAGTTCGTTGTATAATTTGACTCCAAAATACAGGAAATTTCTTTGTCCAAAAGTTGTCTTGAGTCTAGGTATTAGGAGTTTAGCCTGTTCGGTCTGTCTAGTTGGTCTAGATGTTTGCGTAGAGTCAAGTTTGTCTATGTTTTTATATATGTATGTACAAGCGTTCTTTGCATATAATTGTGATATGTTTAGTATATTAAAGTCGTTAAATAATGCGTCGGATGGAGTGCGGATTGGTTCCTTGTAGATTATCTTTAAAACGGATTTTTGTAGTTTTATCAAAGGGTCTATTGTAACATGCATTGGCTTTGTAGTTTTCTTGTCAAATCTTGCTTTTTGTGTGACCAAGATTTGACACGAAATACACAAAATGTTAAAATACTATGGTTTAGACGTCTTATAAGTACCTACGTACGACTATAAGTACGACTTCAAATCAAAGAGTGAAGATGCAGTTTTAATAAAAATTTGTGTTTTTTTTCCAAATTTCAAAGGCTAGTAAATTTCTATAATTAGTCTTCATAATTTTTAAAACTATGTTTTTCTTAATAAGCCCTTCAATTTCAAAATTTTATGTCATATTTTACATATATATTAGTATGTGGAATAAACGACGGTAACCATATGAAGAAAATTTGTATTTTTTCAAAACTTCAAAGCCCGGTAGAGGTCTAAAATTAGTCTCTAGGATTTTTTTTTATTATTTTTCCCTTAATCAGGTTATCCATCCCCAAGTGTTCCGTGCTATTACGTATCCGAATTACAAATAAAAATTTAACGGGACACCCTAATGTACAGAGCTTAGATATAAGGCCTGTAATTACAAATTTCTCTTCTCTGGCCTGACTTGAAAATAGGTGTTATCAATGCATGTATCCACATACTGGGAAAACATCCCTCTCTCAAAGACTTGTTAAAAATCAAAGAAAGAGGCACAAAAAGGCGACTACGAAAACTGTGAATTAATAAAGGATGAATATCATCGACACCCGCTGACTGCTTGCAGTTAACACGCGACAGATATTTCATTACAAGGTCATCAGTAACAGCAACACGTCCCAGGCCACCGCGCACCTGTGGCATTAGAATCCTCATATCGATTCTCGAGTGACGACATGCAGTTAACACGCGACAGATATTTCATTACAAGGTAATCAGTAAAAGCATCAAGTCCCAGGCCACCGCGCACCGGTGACATTAGAATCCTCATATCGATTCTCGAGTGACGACTTGCAGTTAACACGCGACAGATATTTCATTACAAGGTCATCAGTATCAGCAACACGTCCCAGGCCACCGCGCACCGGTGACATTTGAATCCTCATATCGATTCTCGAGTGACGACTTGCAGTTAACACGCGACAGATATTTCATTACAAGGTCATCAGTAACAGCAACACGTCCCAGGCCACCGCGCACCGGTGACATTAGAATCCTCATATCGATTCTCGAGTGACGACTTGCAGTTAACACGCGACAGATATTTCATTACAAGGTCATCAGTAACAGCAACACGTCCCAGGCCACCGCGCACCGGTGACATTAGAATCCTCATATCGATTCTCGAGTGACGACTTGCAGTTAACACGCGACAGATATTTCATTACAAGGTCATCAGTAAAAGCAACACGTCCCAGGCCACCGCGCACCGGTGACATTAGAATCCTCATATCGATTCTCGAGTGACGACAATGATGGCTGTTCACCACGACTTAAAGATGAGTAAAAACGCGAAGAGAATAGATTTGATATATCGCGACCGTTGTCCTATTTTATTAAAATTAGTATCGACGGATATTATTTATTAGTATCCTATTTTATTAGTATTAGTATCGGGTGTATCGACGTTTTTCCATATTTTTTAGGGATGAAAATTGGAAAATAGAGATATTTTTAAGTGCTTATTTATAATCCAAAAACTCATTTTATGCACGAATCGTTGAGTTGACACTTTTGGCAAATCTAATTTGAAGTTTAATTCGATTGACACTGATATTTTAGTGTCAATATTTCTCTGTGAGTGTTTCTTAAATAATAAAATAAATAAAATAAAAATAAAATGTGTAAAATGTCAAGATCAAACAATATCTCAAACCAAATGGTATTTTTTTCTTCTTCTGATTCGTTTAGTAGACCTGTTGGTATGTAATTCCAAAACTATGCCTCCTATAACTATAAAAGTTGGACATATACGCATTTTTACGCAGTTCAGTTATGTACCTCAGTTATTTAAATATTTTGGACGCAGTAGCTGTTATTTACCCCACATTCTGTTTGCACTATGAAGTCTATGAAGTGTCCTATATGTGCTGTAGGAAAGATGGTATCCCAGCTCCGCCAGAGTCTATTATGTCAAAAAATGAATTAAACATTATTTTTGTAGCAACACACGATTCCGCTGATGCTTCCACTGCGACCACACCAACTGTCGATTCAACAAACGGAGTTAATACAGATGACAATATCGACACCACAACTTCAGTTGATTGTGATAGTTCATCTATAGCTGAGGGAAGTTCTTCGGGACATGACGGAACAACTTCAGCTGCCGGTAAAACAAATTATTGTTATAATTCATTTTGAATGCATCAGATCTAAGAATAATAGAAGTTGGATGGATGTGTTGTAGTTCCAATACCCTCAAAAATGAAAAAAAATATAATCTTAATAGAGACGAAGTTGTAATTTTATAGAAGAACAGGTAAATCTTTTCGTTTGCCACCTATTGAGAAATGAGTTTGTAAGCATTGAAAGCAACAGTCCTAATACATGAGACATTCCAATGTTTGCGTTTAAACAAATATAAAAAAAAACATTTTAATACAGCAGTATTTGAAAACCATCATCAGAATATTGATTGTGTTGTAGTTAATATACCTGTACTATTTGATATGGTTGTATGTATTTTACCTATATTTTTTCTTATTTAAATTCCTTATAGCTGCCTCTTCACGTCAGTTTTACTGTGCTACTCATTGTGAATGAGTGGCCTCTAGAGGTCTTCCTACAGTCCGATCTCTCGAATGCATTTCAAGATCTTCAGTGGGCTGACATTTGCTCTGCATTTGCTCAGTGTTTTGTGAGCCAAATATTCTAGCTCTTATTTGCATCAGCAGTCTACAATCCTTGAGCAGACGCAGCAGAGTTTCGTGTTCGTCCAGGCAGAATCTGCACAGATACATGCTTCCTATATAAATAATCACGTCTTTTTTTTCAAGTTACCACAACTGAAAGTTCTGGATCCGTCATAGATACAACAGAAGCAGAAATCACCAGCGAACATAATATACCTGGAGCAACTGAAAGCGCCACTACGGAAGGACATCCAAATGAACCAAGCACAACTATTGGAATAGACAATGCGGATGTCACAGAAGAAATTTCATCAGATTACAGCACGGAATCTGTTGGAACAACATCAAAAGGCACCACAGAAGCCGATGGAGAAAACCGACCTAGTGAAACATCGGAAACAACAGCAGGATACGAAGAATCTTCAACAAATGAAATAGAAAATAATTCCAACACAGGGAATGCAAATGAAACAGAAAATATGAATAATGAGAGCACTACACCACCTATAAATGTTTCTACAGACGAAAATGATTTTAATTACACTTCTGAAACTGATGATGGAACAACTCATTCTGAAACTACGACGTCAAGTAATATCAACGGAACGACGCCTGACAGCATGTTGAATAATGGTAAGTTTTTATTTTATGAAGTATTGAGCAGATGAAGGGCTTGGGTGATTGAAAATCCTGAAGCGGAATTAACATAATGGCCACTTCAACGGATAAGTGAGCAACATCAGGAACAACCACCTTCCATGATTCCCACCATGACTAGATTTTCGATGTAATCAGGGGTCGTTCTGGTAATATGTTCAAAATATTGCGAAATGAAAATTTTATAATTGCCCCATATTGGGCGCCACATTGATACTGTCTTTTAAAAGGTTGTGACTTATGAATTTTCCTTAGATAGTTTATTATTAAATTTAAATTGAATTATTAAATTTCAATAAATTTAATTATTAAATAATCAATTTAACTAACCAATTTGATTTTCAGAAGAATTATTGAAAGAGTGTAAACGCCCAAGGGGGCAGTTTCCATCACCGAGGTCTTGTCACACTTTTATCAACTGCTGGGATGGTACGGCAAAAGAACAGGAATGTCCTCCAGATCTTTTCTTTAACGAGGAAGGATTCTGTGACTTCCCTTACAAGGTAGACTGCGGTGACCGACCAGCTAGTAAGTGAAACTTTCTGTATGTTAGAAGTTTCAGATGAAAAATCAAAAGATTTGCCAGCAATACATTATGTGTACGAAACAATGTGCATTATGTGTACAAAATGATGAACGATTCTTTGTTTGAATGAATCGCAATCTATTTTATAAAATATGGATAAACCCAGAAAAAATCATGGTGTTTTGATCTGGGCTTGTATTTTATTTTAGTTAGGGAAGCCAACAGCTCATTTACATTTTTATATCACAATTCAGACATGATACAATTTTATTAGAGAGAAAAATAAGCATTTCATCAATAAGCATAATAACAACAATAGTATAATGTTTGGTATAACATTTGATGCATTTTTTTAGTGATTTAGCAATCTACAAAGTTCTCAGCTTATAGCGATGTTATAAAGACCAATAATTTTAGAATGGATGCGTACAAAATTTTTAGGTGCAAAATTTAGTAAGTACCTACATATATAGCTTACCTGTGAAAACAAATTTTGCATAAACACCATTGAAAAGAAAGAAGTTAAGTACTATTTTATCTGTGGTCTACGAGCATAAATCACAGATAATATAGATGAAAGTATCGTGGCTCTAGTAGGAGAGCAACCAACAGCGTTCAGTCTTAGAAAGATTACTTTCATCTTATTCGTGATCTTTGATATTGCGTGCGTGTGTGTCTAGTACCTACAGCTTTAGAGGCTATACGATTTGACATTTCACTTACACAATACTTGGCAGTACAAATACACTTTCTCTCGTTAAAATAGTACTTAACACCATTGACCACAGATAAAAAAGTACGTTAATCCCTTGACCACAGATAAAATAGTACCTAACTTTTTTGACCACAGAAAAAATAATACTTTACTCTTTTGGTGTTTATATAAATCCAACCTTTTATAATTTTATGTAAGTACGACATGCGAGAGAATTATCTGCAGTAAATAATACATAATTGGCGACAAATTTAAAATTACTTTTTGATCAGCTATCATTTTAAGAAAATTTAGTACTTCAAATACCTATTTTAGTTTTTTTAAAGAATGCATACTGTGGAAATGGTCTCCATTAAGAGGTATTGTCAACCATTAAACAAGAATAAAATTACAACTTTATTTTGTGATACCCTAAATCCACTCGTCCCGTACAGTTTATCATAAAATTGTACTCAGTCAACTTGTTTTGATTGTTCTTTAATTATTTTAAGTTTGAGTCTAATTTAAATTGTATTTATTTTTCAGAATTACTGTATTACGTAAAGGATAATCGAAATTCGTTCAATACATTCCTGCATAATATTCTTATTATTGTAAGGGATAATAAAGCTAAAATAAATGAAAGAATGCTCACACATACGTAACCTGGCATATGACTAAAGTTATGAACTATTTTCACGAAATAATGCACTACTATAATACACAGGGCCGGATTAACGTGTTTTTGCGCCCGTAGCAATATATTTGAACCCCCCCCCCCCCTCCCTCCCACATTTTTGGATTCTTTTTCACCAGACAGAAGAGAGAGAAAGCTACGATAATAAACGAATGATTGAAAGAGATATGTAGGTAAGATATTAGCACTAAGCGGGATTTTTTGCATACACACCATCACGCCTAGCCTCTTTCCGGGTACACAAATAGAACCGAGCGCCATACATTCGAATTTTTGATTTATATATTTAACATTTTAGTATTTTAAGCGCCCTTTCTAGGACTACCGCCCTGACTTCTTGTTCCTGATTGTTCTATGATTTATCCGGCCCTGATAATACATATACTATTAAATAAAATGCACTTAGGTATTTTTTATAGGAATTATCTAAATCATTTCATATACGTGTTGTTAATCCAACTGGATTTTTATATTAAGTTTTCAAATTAATTTATTCAAAAAAACAATTGTAATTTATTATAAATATTATATAGTTTATTAAGTATATAAACCAAAGATGTTTAATATATTCATATTTCGTCGTATTATTATTTATTTAAATTCTCCCACTAATATTTTATTTTCTTTATTATATTTGATACAAAAGAAAAACTCATTTAAAAATCAAATTATAAAAAACACTTTAATATCCACATCATCATCAATGACTCCACAGCAAGTTGCAAGCTCTGGCCTCCTCCAGCGTCTCCTATCCTGACATTCATTCCTCCAGTCCCTTACACCAACAGCAGCCTCACAATAAAAATAATCACCAAAAACACAATAAGAAGTAAAAAGAGATTAGTTATATTATTATTGCTGAAACATTTATTACATTTTGAGGTCTACCTACTTCAAGACATTAGTTACCTATATTATTATTACTAAAAATTTATTACATTATGATGTCTACCTACTTCAAGTAGCCACTTTGTTCCTGACACAATATACAGTAGACATTAGTTATATTATTATTGCTGAAACATTTAATTAATTTTGATGTTTACCAACTTCAAGTAGCCACTTTGTTTCTGACACAATATAGAGTAAAAAAACATTAGTTATATTATTATTGCTGAAACATTTAATTAATTTTGATTTTTACCAACTTCAAGTAGCCACTTTGTTTCTGACACAATATAGAGTAAAAATACATTAGTTATATTATTATTGCTGAATATTTTATTACATTTCGATGTCTACCTACTTCAAGTAGCCACTTTGTTTCTGACACAATATAGAGTAAAAATACATTAGTTATATTATTATTGCTGAATATTTTATTACATTTCGATGTCTACCTACTTCAAGTAGCCACTTTGTTTCTGACACAATATAGAGTAAAAATACATTAGTTATATTATTATTGCTGAATATTTTATTACATTTCGATGTCTACCTACTTCAAGTAGTTACTTTGTTTCTGACACAATATAGAGTAAAAATACATTAGTTATATTATTATTGCTGAATATTTTATTACATTTCGATGTCTACCTACTTCAAGTAGCCACTTTGTTTCTGACACAATATAGAGTAAAAATACATTAGTTATATTATTATTGCTGAATATTTTATTACATTTCGATGTCTACCTACTTCAAGTAGCCACTTTGTTTCTGACACAATATAGAGTAAAAATACATTAGTTATATTATTATTGCTGAATATTTTATTACATTTCGATGTCTACCTACTTCAAGTAGTTACTTTGTTTCTGACACAATATAGAGTAAAAATACATTAGTTATATTATTATTGCTGAATATTTTATTACATTTCGATGTCTACCTACTTCAAGTAGCCACTTTGTTTCTGACACAATATAGAGTAAAAATACATTAGTTATATTATTATTGCTGAATATTTTATTACATTTCGATGTCTACCTACTTCAAGTAGCCACTTTGTTTCTGACACAATATAGAGTAAAAATACATTAGTTATATTATTATTGCTGAATATTTTATTACATTTCGATGTCTACCTACTTCAAGTAGTTACTTTGTTTCTGACACAATATAGAGTAAAAATACATTAGTTATATTATTATTGCTGAATATTTTATTACATTTCGATGTCTACCTACTTCAAGTAGCCACTTTGTTTCTGACACAATATAGAGTAAAAAAACATTAGTTATATTATTATTGCTGAAACATTTAATTAATTTTGATTTTTACCAACTTCAAGTAGCCACTTTGTTTCTGACACAATATAGAGTAAAAATACATTAGTTATATTATTATTGCTGAATATTTTATTACATTTCGATGTCTACCTACTTCAAGTAGCCACTTTGTTTCTGACACAATATAGAGTAAAAATACATTAGTTATATTATTATTGCTGAATATTTTATTACATTTCGATGTCTACCTACTTCAAGTAGCCACTTTGTTTCTGACACAATATAGAGTAAAAATACATTAGTTATATTATTATTGCTGAATATTTTATTACATTTCGATGTCTACCTACTTCAAGTAGTTACTTTGTTTCTGACACAATATAGAGTAAAAATACATTAGTTATATTATTATTGCTGAATATTTTATTACATTTCGATGTCTACCTACTTCAAGTAGCCACTTTGTTTCTGACACAATATAGAGTAAAAATACATTAGTTATATTATTATTGCTGAATATTTTATTACATTTCGATGTCTACCTACTTCAAGTAGCCACTTTGTTTCTGACACAATATAGAGTAAAAATACATTAGTTATATTATTATTGCTGAATATTTTATTACATTTCGATGTCTACCTACTTCAAGTAGCCACTTTGTTTCTGACACAATATAGAGTAAAAATACATTAGTTATATTATTATTGCTGAATATTTTATTACATTTCGATGTCTACCTACTTCAAGTAGTTACTTTGTTTCTGACACAATATAGAGTAAAAATACATTAGTTATATTATTATTGCTGAATATTTTATTACATTTCGATGTCTACCTACTTCAAGTAGCCACTTTGTTTCTGACACAATATAGAGTAAAAATACATTAGTTATATTATTATTGCTGAATATTTTATTACATTTCGATGTCTACCTACTTCAAGTAGCCACTTTGTTTCTGACACAATATAGAGTAAAAATACATTAGTTATATTATTATTGCTGAATATTTTATTACATTTCGATGTCTACCTACTTCAAGTAGCCACTTTGTTTCTGACACAATATAGAGTAAAAATACATTAGTTATATTATTATTGCTGAATATTTTATTACATTTCGATGTCTACCTACTTCAAGTAGCCACTTTGTTTCTGACACAATATAGAGTAAAAATACATTAGTTATATTATTATTGCTGAATATTTTATTACATTTCGATGTCTACCTACTTCAAGTAGTTACTTTGTTTCTGACACAATATAGAGTAAAAATACATTAGTTATATTATTATTGCTGAATATTTTATTACATTTCGATGTCTACCTACTTCAAGTAGCCACTTTGTTTCTGACACAATATAGAGTAAAAATACATTAGTTATATTATTATTGCTGAATATTTTATTACATTTCGATGTCTACCTACTTCAAGTAGCCACTCTGTTTCTGACACAATATAGAGTAAAAATACATTAGTTATATTATTATTGCTGAATATTTTATTACATTTCGATGTCTACCTACTTCAAGTAGCCACTTTGTTTCTGACACAATATAGAGTAAAAATACATTAGTTATATTATTATTGCTGAATATTTTATTACATTTCGATGTCTACCTACTTCAAGTAGTTACTTTGTTTCTGACACAATATAGAGTAAAAATACATTAGTTATATTATTATTGCTGAATATTTTATTACATTTCGATGTCTACCTACTTCAATTAGCCACATTGTTTTTGACACAATATAGAGTAAAAATACATTAGTTATATTATTATTGCTGAATATTTTATTACATTTCGATGTCTACCTACTTCAAGTAGCCACATTGTTTCTGACACAATATAGAGTAAAAATACATTAGTTATATTATTATTGCTGAATATTTTATTACATTTCGATGTCTACCTACTTCAAGTAGCCACTTTGTTTCTGACACAATATAGAGTAGAAAGACATTAGTTATATTATTATTGCAGAATATTTTATTACATTTCGATGTCTACCTACTTCAAGTAGCCACTTTGTTTCTGACACAATATAGAGTAAAAATACATTAGTTATATTATTATTGCTGAATATTTTATTACATTTCGATGTCTACCTACTTCAAGTAGCCACTTTGTTTCTGACACAATATAGAGTAGAAAGACATTAGTTATATTATTATTGCTGAAAATTTTATTACATGTTGATGTCTACCTACTTCAAGTAGCCACTTTGTTCCTGACACAATCTAGAGTAAAAATACATTAGTTATATTATTATTGCTGAAAATTTTATTACATTTTGATGTCTACCTACTTCAAGTAGCCACTTTGTTCCTGACACAATATAGGTAGAGTAGAAAGACATTAGTTATATTATTATTGCTGAAACATTTATTACATTTTGATGTTTACCTACTTCAAGTAGCCACATAGTACCTAACACTTTTTACCCCTTTAAGTGCCGATGGCAGTTTGTTATGATGGCATACGTTCGTTGTGCAATAAATGTAAAAAAATATTTGTCCAAATTTGGTATTCATTTTCAAAACTCTATAGCTATCCAATGTTTGGCTCCTATTGTCCTTTGTGTTTAGTTTCGTGAACTTAATTCGTTTTTGAAAAATAAATATGAAATGTGTTTCAAGTCTCCATTGAACTTACGAGTTGTGAATTAAAAAATATAGCGTATAATTTGGACGTATCTGGTTAAACCACATCCGTAGTAACATCTCTAGTTGGCAACAAACCTCAATTTATGAAATAAAATGTCTATACCTACATAATAGGTACAATGGATCCTCAGCTCTTCAAGACCCGATATGGCAAAGAGCTATGATATTTTTATCTACAAATAGTATTTTTTGGTTTATTGAAAAACGTCTTCTGGCGATCACATCCATATAGTAAGTAAAAACACGGTAATTATTACATGTTGGTTTTCTGTGATGTGTAATTATAATAATTTGTCTATAATCCATTCTAAATATTGTTGTTTTATTACTAAGGTTCATACAAATTATAATTAGGTAGGTACACCTTAACAGTCTTACTAATAAAAATCTACTGCACACCCGTTGACCATGCAGCCGGTGCAGTAATTATTTAAAAATCTTACTTATAAACGCTGTTTAATGACCGGGTAGTTGCAATAAACTTACAACAGAAATTAATCCGACAACTAATGATATTCTCATATTATGTTTTTCAAATTTTATAATATGAATATGGAAAATGTAACGAATAATTTAATTGCAAGAATACACAACTATCGAGAATAAAATAATTTATAAAGATTTTTCGTCGTATTATTCCAAGATATAACAATATAAACATGATGGATGACGATTTGTTGTCTTAAAACACCGCTAAACTACCTTGGACAGGCGTGCAAGCGTTGTGTTAAATTTTTATGAGAGATACACAGTCGTTAAGCAACTGATTTGCAACACAGTTTTTGCCTACACGGGTGTTAAATGATCGTGTTAATTTCACAACACGTTTATTAGTATGACTGTCAATGATGTATTACGACGTCTCAATCGATTGCATGTCTTTAAAAAAAGACTAAAGCTGTTTTACCTGTCTAATAACTCTTACTTGACACTCCTTTCCCATCGTCTCTCACATCCCACAACCTCTATCTCCCTCCTTTCTTTGTTTCTGTAATTTTACATTCAATAATGTTACGTGTTTACCTAATATTTTTATTATTGCATATGCGCAAACATTGGATTTTTTTCCCTGTCGGGAGTCAAAGATATTTATTTTTTTTTGGAAAAAAAAAACATTGGATTTTTATCCCTGTCGGGAGTCAAAGGTATTTTTTTTTTTTTGAAAAAAAAAAATAACCTTTGACTCCCGACAGAAAAAAATCCAATGTTTGCGCATATGCAATAATAAAAATATTCAATTACTTATTACACATTGGTACAAGTAGGTAAATAAGACAAAAATGACCTTATAAGTCTGGCGCAATTCAGGGGTGACTTCTATGCGAAAAATGCACTTGTCACCTCAGGTATAAGAATTGTTGCTCTCATTATTTACAAAAAACCAATTCTCTCAATAGATGGCGTTACAACAAAAATAAATAAAAATAATAAGAATGTTTGTTCATAATTTCACACATAGATGGCTGTAGTAAAAATTCCTTATTTTCAAGCGAAAAGAATTTCAGTATTACAATATATAGAACTTTCAAAATTGAATTGATAGGGATCTCATTAAAAAAAGGCATAATTGGTGAACGTTGCGCAAGCGCATAAAGTGATCACGTAAACCAGCCGATGACAGGTCGTAAGCCCTGTAGGTGCCTTGATTTCCCGGTTCTCCTACAGTAAATATTCCAACTTCGTCTCTATTGAGATAATTAAAAATCTGTTAAAAAATTACGTGTTTACCTTTTTTATGAATTTAATTTACCTACCACTAAATCCGGTGGTCATATCAATCTTCCAGGTTGTCCGCACTGCATTTTTAGACATTTAATGCTGGTAATACTTCTGTATAAAATTACGTTTTTGCTTCAGAGCAAAAAAATATATTTTACGGTACTTGTATCACTGTGTATTTTGTCACCCCGAGTATCAATGAATGTCATAACGTCTCCAATGTCAGAAGACGCTATGTCCATCAGATCATCATAGAAGATACTTCCCAAGGAGCTTCTCCTATTTCTAGAGAGAGCAGGACAGTGACAGAGGAAGTGAACCACAGTCTCTTCTTCCTCGTTGTCTTGGCAAGCTCTGCAGTAATGTTTTACTTCCAGCCCAGCATTCTGACATGCTTCCCTTTGAACCATAAATATAACTTTGACTACTCTCTATCTTAGCTTAAACCTCTCCATGGTTTTAATCAATGTTTTAATTATCTAACTATCTATACAGCATTATACCATGTTTGTTTTTTGTAAATGTGAATAATATTTATTGTTGATAGTATTAACAACTCAATCATATTGTATTTTGTTGAATTAAATTTTGGTCTCAATAGCACTGCAAGAAAACCTCATAGATTTTCATATATCATACTAGGTATATGTCTCGGATTTCATATATCATATTTCATAGATTTTCATATATCATACTAGACGACTCGATAAGGAGATCGAAAGAAGAGTTATGGCAGGAAACAGAGTGAATGGAGCACTAAGACCAGTTATGAATGATCGCAACATATCAAAGGATACCAAAGTTGCCATTCATAACGCCGTCGTAGTGCCAACCCTGACGTATGCAAGTGAAACCTGGACATGACAGAAGACGCATGAAAGTAGAATAAATGCTATCTTTATACGTCGCAGCTATACTTTTGTGGCACATTTTAACTAATAAATTAAAATTACAAATTACTTTGTTTACACCACTAGTGAGTATTAAGATATAGTTAACTAGTTGCGGAGCTGACCCGCTCCCTCATCAGAACAAACTAATACTAAAACTTAAAACTATGTAACGAACGTGTGTAGTGTTATTGCAGTTAGGGGGAGGAGTTATAAGTGCGTGTGGGTGGTAATTAAAGAACACATGAGGTGTCTAAAAAGTGATAATTTTTCCGAGTTTGCCAATCACTTAATAAACAGTAGCCATTCATTTGACAAAGAAACGGGTGTTAAAATCTTACATATAAATAAGGAGGGTCCAAGACTTGACAACTTGGAGGCTTTGGAGATACAAAAATCGATAAATAAAAAAGAAGCAATAATTAATAATCAAATAAATTTAAACCGGACGCCCCTGTTCAATATCTTTCCACTACCACCCACACGCACTTATAACTCCTCCCCCTAACTGCAATAACACTACACACGTTCGTTACATAGTTTTAAGTTTTAGTATTAGTTTGTTCTGATGAGGGAGCGGGTCAGCTCCGCAACTAGTTAACTATATCTAAATACTCACTAGTGGTGTAAACAAAGTAATTTGTAATTTTAATTTATTAGAATAAATGCAGTTGAAATGAGATCGTTAAGAAGGATTTGTAATAGAACGATGTATGACAGGGAAAGAAATGAGGACATAAGGAAAGAATGTAAGATAAAGAAAGATGTCATTACTAGAATGAAAGTTAACACATTGAGATGGTTTGTCACATGGGGAGAATGAATGAGGAGCGCCTGACGAAGAAAATGTACAGAGCGGAAAGGAATGGAATGAGAGGTCGGGGACGCCCAAGAAAGGGATGGTAGGTACGACCATGTGAACGAAATTTTGAAAGACGGAAATGTTAGAAGTGTGAGCAATAGACGAACATGTATGAGCCGATGCATGAATGTGGACGAGGCGAGGGATGCATGCCAGAATAGAAAAATGTGGCGTTCGGTTCTCTCTGCCTACCCCGCAAGGGACATGGCGTGATGGTATGTATGTATGTATGTATACTAGATCTCGCAGTAAGCATATTTTGACTGAATCGAAGTGAAGATTTTTTGCGCGGGACTTTTGAGAACAAAATGGGCAGATCAAATCATTTTTGTATATAACGACTAATGTGAATTATTTTATTTTATTTTATTTCAATTTACGGCTTGATAACCTTTTACGCATACAAGTATATATTATATAAAAAAAACAGAATTAAATAAAAAAAACAACAAATTAATATAATAAATGAAAATAAAAAAATAACAATGTAAAAAATAAGTAAAAAAATATGTAAAAAATAATGCAAAACATGTAAAAAATATGTAAAAAATAAACATAAAAAAACGGATTTATATGACGAAAAAAAAACACTTTATTCATTAAAATTTAGAGAATGGTTATCTAGGACAGCGTTTTCTAAATGGTGGTCCGCGGAACCCTGGGGTTCCGCGGTCTTTCCGAGAGAAATTTTATTTTTTATTTATTCGAATTAAAGCTAACAATACATGAATTAAGTATAGATACAGATAAAACTTACATTACAAAAAATATCCAATCCATACATCAATCTATTAAGAGCTTACAATAATATCAAAATAAAATATAAAACGTTCGTGGAAGACTCGTTACCGCGCGCCGTCGCGTCTACTCGATAAAAAGTGCGGGCGGTGCGGGACGTGGAGACGAGCGGTGCATTGCACAGCACACAGCACAGCACACTCATGACTCATCTCATTTATTTATACAAACACAACAAGACTGACTCAACAAATCATAACGAAAATTGCCGCGCAGTGAGAAAATTTCAGGTAATATTTAACACGATAAAATAAAAAATTTCTCACTGTGCGTCAATTATAGTTTTAATTTCTTGGGACAAACATTACAAGTCTAAAATTTTCTCGCTGTGCGACAATTTTCGTTTTGATTTATTGATACAAACACAACAGGACTGAAATTTTCTCGCTACGCGGCATTTTTCTTTTTTGGTTTACTGGTGCAAACATTAAAAGCTTAAAAAATTTTCGCTGCGCAGCAGTTTTGATTTTTATTTATTGATACAGTCTAACATGAAAATATTCAAACTATGTACATACAAGGTAAACACTTTATGTAGTTATCAAAATAGCCAGATCTAGGGTTCCGCCAAAAAAAAAGTATGATCATTTAGGGTTCCATGGCCAAATAAAATTGGGAACCGCTGATCTAGGATGTGTTGAAATGTAATTAAAACTGAAATATGTAAGGAAAACGTAATAAAATGTAAGGAAACGTAAGAAAATGTAAGGAAAACTGAAATATTTTCCATAGAAAAACGATGTGGTCTGCCCAACAACACGTCAAAAACCCCGTGGAAAAAATGCCTCACTTCGATTCATACAAAATTTGCTAACTACGACATCTTGTATTATATGAAAAATCTATGCTCAATCTTTATATTTGTGTCTGGGTGTCAGTCTATCAATATGTTTTTTTTTATTTATTTAAAATTTTGTTGAACAGCCTCAGTAGACGAGGGATGCCAAAACAATCCTTATGGAACATATAGAAGTATGGAGGACTGCAGTGAATTCTTTGTCTGTGTTCCCGGAAAAACAGCCATGTTCAAATGTCCCGATGGATTAAATTACAACAATGTAAGTGCCTACCATTAATTTCTTGTTTATTAATTTTTGACAACAATCCAACTGTCGATTTTTTCAAGAGAAATTATTCTCTTAACAGATTGACAACGTATCAAGCCAAGGTAAGCATTTTTTTATGACCAGGTCTATGTATGTTGTATATAATTTATATAATATAATTTATTTATTTTCTTTGGGAAGATACAGCTCATTTAGAATTTAATGATTCAATATTATTTTTCATTGTTAGAGCCAAAAAAAGCATTCCATCAACATAATATAAAAATAAATAACAGATTACAAGCCAAAAATTATTCATACACACACATTCATACATACCCTCACACACACACACACACACAAACTCATACACACTTACACGCACACATATACATACATAAGTACACATATATACACACATATATAACAACTAGGGAAGGGAAAAGAAAGGAGAGAAGAGAGACTAGGAGGACAGGATAGTGGGATATTGGTTGCGCATCACCTTCAGAGCATCATGTCTCTAAATCTATAATATTTCGCGTTGAATATGTCTATCACAGCTGAGAATGTATTGTTATATTGGCTGCATATGCGTGTAATCATTGATTTTTTCTGATATTCGTTCTACTTGTTGGAACATGAAGTAATTGAGGTCTGCGAACCATTCTTCCTGGAACATGGATACCTACTAAGTTGACAAGTTCAGGCGAGTCTATGGCATTGTTCAAAATGTTATGCAGCAGCGATTAGTCGTGTAAGACTCTCCTACATTCAAGCGTATCAAAACTATTATATTTAAGTGACTGTTGATAATTATTGAAGTTAAGGTGAAATTTATGATTTATATAGTTTATGAATTATATATGGATGAACTCAGAATTCGAAGTAGAGCATTTTGTGTGTGTGTGTGTGTGTGTGTGTGTGTGTGTGTGTGTGAGGGTGTGTGTGTGTGTGTGTGTGTGTGTGTGTGTGTGTGTGTGTGTGTGTGTGTGTGTGTGTGTGTGGGCGAGTTACTATATAATATATTGAATGAAAATTGGTTGGATTATAAATTGTTATTAAAACCTTTGTGATTAATTTGATCACATTTTTCAAATAAATTATTTTTGTTAACATAATATTATTAACGTAGTTGTATGATTATTAATGACAAGACACCAGGGCCGTATAGGCGCTCGTGATTGGTGCGCTTCTGTGAACGCACAACCACAAACGAATCCGTCTGATGCGCTCCGTCCAATTCGTTCTTTACGCCTGTATAGACGCTAGCTTTATAGCAAGGTCTATAGACGCTAGCCTTATAGCAAGGTCTATAGACGCTAGCTTTATAGCAAGGTCTATATATATACGCTAGCCTTATAGCAAGGTCTATATATACGCTAGCCTATAGCAAGGTCTATAGACGCTAGCTTTATAGCAAGGTGTATAGACGCTAGCCTTATAGCAAGGTCTATAGACGCTAGCCTTATAGCAAGGTCTATAGACGCTAGCTTTATAGCAAGGTCTATAGACGCTAGCTTTATAGCAAGGTCTATAGACGCTAGCTTTATAGCATGGTCTATAGACGCTAGCATTATGGCAAAGTCTTATTTATTTTTTTCTCTGTTAAAATTTTGTGAGAGGTATTCTCTAAATAAGATGAATCTCACAAATAGTAATTTGAATAATCAATTCACAGCTAAAAATTTGTATGTTTAGAATTTAGGTGTGTGTGACTATCCATATCGGGTCGACTGCGGAGACACTCCATCAACAGCAATGCTCCGGGATCCAAAATCTCTGCAGAACATCACGGACATTAAATCAGGTACGTTATTCTCTCTATTTGCTATAATGTCAGTCACACAATGTAGGGTTACCAGTGACAGGTGTGCGAATGTACATTACCTTATAAATGGTGCACACCAGTTTCGCCTCACCTAAAATTCAGAATGTATGGTGATTCCTTCGCTGAACTACGTGAGATTTTATTGTTGCCTGTTGTATTTTTTAAGATAAAAAAACAAAAGCGAAAGCATTCTTGTCTCTTTCTCCTATGAAATATTACAATAATGAGTACACTGCTAGCCCTAGAACAGGCAAACCTAGTTGGGCAGCACACCTAGTTCATATAATAAATAAACAAATATTAATTTCCTTTAGAATAGTGCTTTCAATATTTTCTTTTTAAGCTAATGCACACCCACACACTTGTCACACAAATCGTGGGATATGCTGTGCAGGTGTAAATGAATATTTGTAATTTTTGCTTTTCTGGGCTGAAAACATTGTAAACTTGTTACATGCTGTTATATCTTATTGAAAGAAAGTGTTCAGGTAGAATGTTGATTTATTGATCGTAATATAACAATTTTATTAGGTAATAATTGAATGTATTCGCAAAGCCTTTGTTCAGCATACTTATCTTATTCCGCATAGGGCCGGTATTACAGTCTCAGTTTAAGGGCTAAACTCAAGTTTTACAAAAATATAGCGTATTACAGTGTCCGTTTAGGCCTAATCTTCCCTCAAATACATCACTAAAACGACAAATATTTAACTCAACGTTTCTTGCGGATTAAGTACTTAACGGTGAGTCAACTGTCATTTCTCGACTCGTTGCTAGGCAACACGTGTAGTTTCAGTGTTCTATCACTAGGGGCGTTAGTTGTATCGACGGTGGCGCCACACAACAAAACAAACTGGCAGCCATATTGAAACGAACATGGGCATTTAAAAGCATTATTTTGGTGAAAAAAATTTAATTTACCATGTTGGATAATAAAACAATAGTATTAGCAAAAATAATTTTTTGTGTTACACACTTAACTCCGTCGATAACTCGACCGGTTTCGGAGAGTACCTCTCCTTCGTCTGGAGACGGAGTTAAGTGTGTAACACAAAAAAATATTTTTGCTAATATTTTGAATATGGCACACAAATTAAGTTTTCATAATAATTATAAAAGTAAAACAATAGTATTTCAAGTTCTAGCGTCCCGTTTTGTAGTTCGTATTATTTGAGGTAATTTAAAATTTGACTGATAATTACCACAGAAAAAGTAAATTATGTCTATAATATTGAAGATTTAGTAACTGACATATCATATTGCACTGTAATACGGAAATGGATTCAATCTCCCCTTAACATTAATCTTGACTTTAACAAACTCAATGAGTTGTGGGCCAACTGTAATACCGGGCCATAGTTATCTTACGAGCAGAGAGGTCTAAATAATCTTTGACCATAGATTTAACTCATGCGCAAGGTGCAAAGAAGTGTTCATAATTATCATCAAAAGAATAGAATGGATTCAATTATTAATTGTAGTTATTATTGATTGTTTAAATCAGGTTTACAAATGACGATGATTCCGTGCAAAGAGAATGATTTGGTCGTACTAAACTCAAGATGTTCTCTGGTCCAAGTTTGCTTTGATGGATATTTGATACAACTCGACTGTCCCACAATGACTGCATACCATGTGAAAGCAAAGAGATGTGTCTATGAAGGTATTGCTATGTGGTGAGGAATTTTTATTACATTACATTACTAGCTGGTATAATAATTAGAATTTATAAAGTGCCGTTTAGTGATACAAGATCACTCCAAGGGCGCAATAGCTTATTTGTTGGCTCACAGAAACATATCAGTCTTGAGTAGTCTACCGTGTTAATGCTTTAAGTCTACGAGTACGTATATGTATATATCAAGGGGTAATTTATTCCACTTTAGAGGCCCACTGAAATCGCGATCATAGTAAGACGCCTTATTGACTCTGTACAATCCTTTTAAAGAGTTGGTACTCTGTGATCCAGATGATCTCAGTTTAAGCTACCTCCCTGATGGAACATTCTTTTGACACAGTTCTTGAATGCAGTGTGGAGCCAAATAGTTTAGAGCCTTAAAAACCATCAGGCATACCTTATAGTACTCGTTCTGGATATTTTAACCAGTGTAGTTTGTTAATAAGAAGTGTTATATGACATCTTGTGTCATCTTCATAATATATCAACTGAAACTATTATTATATATTAGCTTAGTAGGTTGAAAACTATTTTCACTACTAAGCTAATATTCCGCATAAACTACCCGCATAAATAGCATTAAGTAATCCAGCCTTGACAAAACAAATGCATTTATAAAGCAGCCCATTCACGATCGTGCCATTCGACGTCGTTCCATATGGACCGGCTCCATTTGGAGCATTGTAAAATTATCATCACACTCACGGGTGCGCCATCGAGCCATCAAAATTAGTATACGCAAGCGGTCGGCGCTTTCGCATTAATAAGCTCTATTTTTTATTAATTTTCAAGTAAAGATGAGTTATAATTCTGATGATGAGTTTTATACAACTGCTATTTAGCGGTTTGTTTATATATAAATATTGTTTGTTTATAATAAAAACAAAGAGAAAATGGTGTATTTTCGCATTCACGAGAGTGTCAAACAGCTCGGCGCAATGAGATGGCGCAATCTACTGCTGGTTTTCATACTCACGAGCATGCCGTGCCGACAGGATGCGCCGCGCCGTTTTCGCGGTACTACAGAGTTTCGATCGTTTGGAATTCCATTTTGGTGTGTCAGGCCAATTGGGCTGCGCGGGATTTGACATTCACGAGCGCATTTTGGAGTGATGGCAAGCCATTTGGAAGGATGGCACGATCGTGAATGGGGGCCTTAAGGGTTTTAGCTACATTTTTGGGTAAACTCTGGCGGATACTGCGGTATCCGATATGCTTTGCAATGTCTCTTCGATCCCCCCTGTCTGATATATATTTTTCTGTGAACTAGGGATGACAATTTGAGCTAGATCGATTAATAGAAGAATCTTTTTTTTTAATCGATGCTAAGCAATAAAACAATTCAGTGAATCGATTTTAAGCAACAAATTGATTCAGTAAATCAATGCTAAGCAATGAATCGATGTTAAGCAATAAATTGTTTCAGTAAATCGATGCCAAGCAATGAATTGTTATAGAAAATCAATGTTAAGCAATGAATCGATTCAGTGAATCAATGTTATGCAATGAATCAATTCAGTATATCAATGTTAAACAATGAATCGATCCAGTGAATGGATGTTAAGCAATAAACCATTTCAGTAAATTGATGTAAAACAATAAAACAATTCAGTGAATCGATGTTGTACAATAAATCGATTCAAACAATCAATGAAATGATTCAATGAATCGATGTTAAGCAATGAAATTATACAAGAATCAATGTTAAGCAATGAAATGATTCAGTAAATCAATGCTAAGCAATGAATCAATTTAGTAAATCAATGTTTAACAATGAATCGATTCAGTGAATGGATGTTAAGCAATAAATCATTTCAGTGAATTGATCTAAAACAATAAAACGATGTTACGCAATAAATCGATTCAGTGAATCAATGTCAAACAATGAAACGATTCAGTGAATAAATGCTCAACATAAAACACTGTACATCTCCATCCATATTACACAATTTCTCAGCAGGTCGTTCCAAGCACATCAGCAAGATTATGGAATAGTCCAAGTCGATGGACCATTCCAATCTAATTTCTTTTTTATTTTCTATTGCATTGTCTAATTCATTTTGTATTTTCTATTGCATTGTCTAATTCATTTTGTATTTTCAAGAAAAAAACTACAGGAACATTTAACACCTGACACCTGATCCCGATTTTCTCTCCTTGTCCTTACTCAATTCTTTATTTTTGCTATAATGTTATTTTTTTTGTTTTTTATATTACTGAAATGTATCTCTTTTTTGTTTTTAACTCATTCTATTGTTGTTTTACATATATATTTTTGACATACTTTGTTATCTAGTTATCGGCAATAAGCCCTCCAGTGCACAAAAAGATTAAAAATATGGTATTGTCTCATAAAAATGTTGCAAATTATTTTTTGTGTTAGATTACAATTCCCAACACACATCAGTGAGGAGAAAGACGAGGAAATGAGACATGGATATTATGCTTCTTCTACAAAATATGTTTAATCTTTTTCAGTTTTTGATAACTCCGTTTGTGCTGAGGGAGATGAAGATGGACACTCACATAATGACTGATAAAAACTGACTGACTGATTTATGATAAAAGCAAATAAAAATGTTAAAACCAGCAAAATAATTTAATTTTTGTTAAATTCCGCTTGTCTTTTGTCCCAATTCAAATATAGTATATATGAATATAAAGATAGGCTACGTACTAGGCTACATAAACTACATACAGCCGAGATGGCTACATAAACTACACTGATAGGCTACATAAACTACATACAACCGAGATGGCTACATAAACTACACTGATAGGCTACATAAACTATGTATATACAGCCGAGATGGCTACATAAACTACACTGATAGGCTACATAAACTATGTACATACAGCCGAGATGGCTACATAAACTACACTGATAGGCTACATAAACTATGTACATACAGCCGAGATGGCTACATAAACTACACTGATAGGCTACATAAACTATGTACATACAGCCGAGATGGCTACATAAACTACACTGATAGGCTACATAAACTATGTACATACAGCCGAGATGGCTACATAAACTACACTGATAGGCTACATAAACTACATACAGCCGAGATGGCTACATAAACTACACTGATAGGCTACATAAACTATGTACATACAGCCGAGATGGCTACATAAACTACACTGATACACTGATAGGCTACATAAACTACATACAGCCGAGATGAAAATGCTGAGATGGTCCGCGGGGTTCGCAAAAATGGACAAAATAAGAAACGAATATTATATTCGTGGTAGCTTTGGGGTCGCGCCTATCCCGGAGAAAATTAATGAAACCAGATTCTGATGTTATATACATATGGGCATGTGAACAGAAGGTGAGACGATCACGTGGTCAGGGTGGCCCTAAATATTCCCACACCACCCAGAGCTAGAGGCCGTCCACAGGCCATCTGGTGGACGATTATTGAGAGAGAGCTGAAGAAGGACCAGCTGAAGGAGGGCCGACTCTAGATGAAATGGGAAGAGGACCAGCCAAAGAAGAAGAATATAAAGATAGGCAACTTGACGTGCCAGTTAAGATAGTCCGTAATATCCTTTATAGTTCAGTTGGTTATTTTTATTTATTTATTTATTTATTTGATAAAGAAAAAATATGATATATAATATAATAGATAAAAATAACGGTGCCACTATTTTTACGACCGGAATTGGCGGGAAAAGCGTTTTCCCGCCAAAAAGTGTCTATTTACACGACAAATTTTCTGACGTCGTCTATGTTTTTAGGTCATTTATAACCATAGAAAGCGCAGATAAATCAAAATACAAAAATATTTACCAATGAGATATAGGTATACTGGAGTGCTAAATGTTGTTCAATTCTTCTTCTTCTTCTTCTTTTGAATAGACCTTCAGGTCTGTTTTTTAAGAGGCCTGCTCTTCCTGCGAAGTGGACCCCCAGCTATCCCTCCATCTTTTTGGCGGTCTACCGCGAGGGCGGGTTCCGTGAGGCTGATTGTGAAGCACGATATGAGGAAGTCTGGTGCTGTCCATCCTTTGGACATGACCATACCAGTCCCTCCTCCGCTGCCTGCTCCATCTGATGATATCGTCAACCTCACATAGTTCCCTTATTCTGGAGTTCCTCACTCGGTCTCTCAGGGTTTTGCCTGCAATTGCTCTCAATGTCCTCATTTCTGAAGTCCTCAACATTTGTTTGCTTCTGACTGTGTTTGCTCGTGCCTCTATTCCGTATGTCATCACTGGTCTTACGCATGCTTTGTAGATTCTCACTTTGCTTTTAATGGCCATATCCTCACTTTTCCAAATAATGGATTTTAGGGCGCCCGAGACTGCAGCTGCCTTATTGACTTGGCTCTGAATTTCTTCACAGAGGTCAGCATCTTCTGTTATGTCAATTCCTAGGTATCTAAAGGTATTAACCTGTTCAATTGGGTTGTTGTCTATAGTCAGATTGCATGCTATGTGTGTTTTTGAGAATGTCATACATTTAGTCTTATTAATTGAAATTGCCATGTTGTTCAATTGTTGTGCCGAAATAGTAGAAAGAGACAGATAGTACAAGTGGCATTCCTATCTCTTTCTAGAACTCTCACTTCATACAATATGAGTAATTTTGAAGAATAGAATGAGATTATCCGATAATTAATGATGTAATTCAACCAAATGAAAAATATACATAATCGAGTGTACATATATAGTAAAAGTAATATATAGATTATCATATATGAGTACGAATTACTTATTAGAAACATCTCATAACTCAGAATATTAGAACATTTATGTGAAACCATATCTTTTTAAAACAAATATTACGACTATTTACAAATCCTGTACTTTTTCATAAGAGTGTTTGCACCCAGTGAGATCATTTCTGTCTTTAATAAGGAATCAACTTGATTATTCCTTCCCACACTGACAATATTTTTTTATTTACTATTCATTAATTAGGTTAATTAGGAGTCAAATGATATTTTTACTGACAAACTTTTTAACATCTCAATAGAGACGAAGTTGGGATATTATAGAAGAACCAGGAACTCAAGGCACCTACAGAGCATACAACCTGTCATCAGTTGGTTTACGTGATCACTTTATGTGCTTGCGCACCGTTCACGTAAACCAGCCGATTTTTGTTAATTTATTTAATAAATATGAATAACAATTCAAATATGTCAAATACCAAAAACACATAAAAGTTCACAATAAAAATATATGTAGACAGAAATAAGAATTAAAGAGAATAAATACAATTAATATTTAAAAAAATATAATATGCAAATTTGAGCATAAAAATGATTATGAAAAATAAAAGCATAGTTATAAAACACAAAATTATTCACAGTAAAAATAGAAAAGTTAAAAAAGCATATTATTAATGATAAGTTAACAAATAATAGCACAAGTTATAAATTTAAAATAACAATGGACAGTAAAATTGAAACGTAAAAAGATCACATTATTAACTATAAGAAATAACAGTAGGACACGTAATAAATACAATAAATAATTATAAGTAAAAATTATAAACGTAAAACAGAGCATATTAATAATATTGACAAATAAACACAAGTTATAAATTCATGTAATAATTATCAGAAAGAATAGAAATGTAAAATAATAGCACAAAAATTATAAATACCAGAAATAATTACAGTTAAAGAGCATATTATGTAATTAATTATAAATGTAGAGGGAATCTGGAAGCAATAATGACAGATTTACTAATTAAAACCCTACACTGAAAGCTATTTCACAAGATAAGATGAAATCAAAAGGATATATTGGTTTAATCATTTTAATGTTAGGTAGCAGTGTTACTAAATTAAAATAAATTTTAAATTATTGTAGGTAATTTCACAAATAATATTAAAATGTAGATCATATTTTAATACAAATAGTTGAGGTATTTTTAATATTGAAGGAGCAATCTTTGAGGACGCCATTGAAGTATAAATGTAAAGTTTCTTACCCGCGAAAACTAACTCCGCTGTTGGGATACTCCGCTGTAGTCATCATCAACAATACTAGTAGTGTAGACGCACCTGTTTTAGCTCCTGTCAAATTTTAAATATTAGCTGTATATCTTTACTTTTGCCGAATATATTTGCATACTGTTTGTGTGTTATACTGCTGTTTACCTGTGTCTTCATTATCTCGCAGGTATTACATTGATTTGATACTGTATTATAAATTTCAAACCCAAAGTATACCTACTTTCATACAAATATCAATATCATATTATTGTCACAATGGATCTAAACTGTGTAATTTGCCATAAACCGCTCAAGAGCACTGAATGCATAAAGTGCACATTGTGCATTTCTCCGTTCCACTTTTATTGCACTAACATCAGCGATTCAACTTTTAAAAAAATGTCCACCGAGAGGAAATCAAGCTGGAAATGTGATACTTGTAAATTAGGACCTCGTCCGATGCATTCTACGGATAATACATTGTTGTCGTCGAAACAAAAAGATGACAGTACGGCAATAATTAATGTTTCGGAGCTGGTTACTGAAATCCGGAAGCTTACTCTTCAACTCCAGTCAACTAATTTGAGGCTTGATGAGTTTGAAAAAACAATCGAATTCAATAATAATCTCGTAGAGGAACTTAAACTGAAAGTGAATGTTCTAGAAAATAAGGTAACTAAAATGGATAACCTGGAATCCAATTTCATTGAACTTCAACATACTGTCATGAGATTGGAAAGTGAAAACATTCGCATGGAGCAGACTCAATTAACCAACAATGTGGAGATTCAAGGTCTCCCCGAAACCCCCAATGAAGACGTCACATCAATCATACTTAAAATTGGAAGCAGTGTTGGCTGCATTATCAAACAAGAAGACATTGAATCTGTCAACCGAATTGAATCAAAAAAGAACCACGCCGATAACAAACCAGGAAATATTATTGCAAAATTTCGATCGAAAACAAAGAAAGATGAACTCATTGCTGCCGTAAAAAAGATGAAAGGTATTAATAGTAACTTACTGGAAATGCCAGGAAAAACTGTAAGGATATATGTCAATGATCATCTAACATGGAAGAACAAGTCTCTTTTGTGGGCTGCGAGAGATTTCAAGTTAAAAAATAATTACAATTTTTTATGGATCAGAGATTCGAAAATTTATATTCGGAAGAACGAGATGGCAAAGAAAATCTACATTTCCAGCTTCACTCAATTGAAAAATTTAATTTAATTATTTTTTGTTGCATATATTACTTACTTCTCAATCACTTTTTATTTTTTGTTAATATTCCGTTTTTCTACCTACCCACTCATATCCGTCAAATCGCACACAAACATCTTCACTCAACCAGACAATTACATTTTACACAACACGCACATTGTCACAGACCTCACAGTGAACTTTTTTGTGATAGGTACCCAGCTTATATCAAACCCATTTTATATTCAATACTTTCTATTATAATTTATTATTTCTTCATTTATTCACCATACATTGATATTGCTAATATTTTTACTATTTTTGATGTTACTTATTACTGTTTTTTATTATCTCTGTTTTGTTTACTCTTTAAATGACTCTCACAATTTATTACCAAAATGTTAGAGGCCTACGTACTAAAACAAATACCTTTCTTCAAAATTCATCCTCTAATGACTTTGATGTTTATGCACTAACGGAAACATGGCTTACGGATGGTATTATCGATTGTGAACTTTTTGATTCTCGGTATATCGTCCATAGACGGGACCGATCTTACGATTCAACAGGTCAACGTCTGGGAGGAGGTGTACTATTAGCGGTTCGTTGTGATCTTTCTGCTCAAGTTCGTCCCAATTTTCAATCTCGCGCTGAAGATGTTTGGATCTCACTTAACTCGAACACTCGTTCTAATTCTAGTTTACACGTTTGCTGTGTATATATTCCTAAGGGACCTACTTATCTTATTCACATGGAAAGCTTCCTCAATAAGTTATCCAGATTAACTTTGGACTACCCGTGTGATAATTTTCTTGTTTTGGGTGATTTTAATAATCCTGAAATTACTTGGTTAAAGCACAATAACAATATATTTCTTTCTCCACTTGTTGTGTCCTCTCCGGTCAGTGCTTTGTTTATTGACAACATTAATTTTGCTGGACTAAATCAATTTAATTCTGTCACTAACTCTAACAATCGTATTCTTGATCTTGTCCTGTGTAACAAATTTGTCCAGGTCTCTGCCTGTGACGATCCTGTCATTGATGAAGACTCTCACCATAAATCACTGACTGTAACAATTTCTTTTTCTAGTCCACCTGTGCTGGTTGGTGAAAGAAGATTCGTGCATATTTTTAAACGTGGGGATTACTAAATGATTAATTTAGCACTTAGTAAAATTAACTGGGTGAATGTACTCTCACATTGCAACATTGACTCCGCTATTGATAAATTTTATTCTATTCTATATGACTTAATTGATACCTATATACCAAGAAAACTCTCCGCAAATTCTAAATACCCACCTTGGTATAATTCAGCTTTAATTAAAATCACTAAAGAAAAATACAGTTTTTTTAGAAAATATAAATTATCCAAAAACCCTTTAGACTACTTGACTTTCTCACTTCTTTGAAAACGTCACAAAACTCTCAGCCGTGAATGCTATAATAAATTTATTTCAGAAACCGAGAATGCTATCTCAATCGATCCCTCGCACATATGGAAATATATTAAATTAACATCCAATTCACATGCCATACCTAGCACTATGCAGTTTATGGATAGAAAAGAGCATCACGGGCAAGGAATATCTAATCTATTCTCAGATTATTTCAGCTCCGTTTTTGACAATGCTTCTCTAGGTCAGAATTCACTTTGTCACGATATGAACAACTATGCTGGGAATATTGATGATGTTAGTATCAACCAAGCATCCACATTAAGATATCTACTTAAAATCGATCTAAAGAAGGGAGCTGGTCCGGACAATATCCCCCCATATTTCATTTTCATGTGTGCTAATAATCTATGCACCCCCCTATCTTATCTATTTCGTAGATCACAATGAGGGCACAATGCCACTACGTTGGAAGCAAGCATTTGTTTCACCTGTTTTCAAGTCTGGCGACAAGGCGGATGTAAAAAATTATAGACCGATTTCCAAACTATGCATTTTCAGTAAAATGTTCGAAAAAATAATATATGACCAATTGTTCCCAGCCTTAAAGCCATTTTTGAATTCCAACCAGCATGGCTTTGTAAGTGATCGCTCTACTGTTACCAATCTTGTATCTTTTCTTGAATTTCTCCACGAAAAAATGGATAGTAAAACACAGGTGGATGCAATCTACACTGACTATAGTAAGGCGTTTGATAAGGTTGTTCATAGCACATTGCTTGAAAAACTTTATCGAATCGGTATTCACGGTGACTTGTATAGATGGTTTTCTTCTTACATCTCCAATAGAAGTCAGGCTGTGGTAGTCGGTGGATTTAAGTCAAGTTGGGTTCGTGTTACTTCAGGTGTCCCTCAGGGTTCCTTGTTGGGGCCTCTGCTTTTTAATATCTATATAAATGATATTTCAAATTGCTTTCTGTTCTCTCATGTTTTACTTTTTGCCGATGACATGAAAATTTTTGCTTGTGTGAAAAGTGTTGAGGATTGTCAGAACATTCAAAATGATCTAAATCGCCTTGACCTATATTGTAAACACCATAACCTGAAGATCAATACTGATAAATGCTTTGCTATCCGGTTCACCAGAAACCGGAATATTGTTAATTATACTTATAACCATCCTATTACTATAACCACTGAAATAAAAGACCTAGGCATCAAGTTGGATGGTAAATTACTCCTGGACAAGCACATAGATAATATCACCTCCAAAGCATCCAAAATGCTGGGATATGTTCTCCGTTTGTGCAGACAATTTAATAATATCTCTACCTTTAAAGCTCTGTACTTCGCATATGTTCGTAGCATTGTTGAATACGCATCTCAAGTCTGGTCTCCCTCATATGCCATATACAAGATCAGAGTTGAAAGGCTGCAAAAGAAATTTCTCAGATATCTTGACTTTCGTGCTCACAGAGACCACATTAGTTACTCTGATTCCTTAAAGCATTACAAAATTACATCACTCGAGAGCCGCAGAACTATAGCAGATGTTATATTTTTATTCAAAATGGCAAACTCAACGGTTGACTGCCCTGATCTGCTAGAACGCTTGACTCTGAGAGTGCCAACAAGACCGACTAGACTGACTGACCTACTTTACCTCCCCATTTGTAACACTAATGCCAGACAGAATTCTTTCATATACCGCACTTCCCATTTTTATAACTCCAACATTAGTGATGCAGACCTTTTTAACTCCCCATTGATTATGGTAAAGAATAGATTATTAAGTACTCTAATATAACCCTAGATACTCATGCTGATAAGTTGGGTTCATCACATAAAAGTTCACACATATCCTCATACACTCCCACACACACCCACACATACACATACTCACACACACACACTCCCCACTCACATGTCACATATCTGATTATAACTGTTTTCTTTTTTTCTCCTACACTACATAAATATATAAATGGTAATAATGTATACATGTAAGTGATGCTGGGCATGCTAATTTTTTTTTATATTTGTATCACCTGTATATTTTGTCCAGTTATTGTTTGTATACTTTGTTTAAAATAAAATAAAATAAAATAAAAAAATAAAAATAAAATAAAATACCAAATGTTTTGACATCCAAAAGAGCTGCAGTATTTAACCATCGTCTTTATTTCTTTTAATTTATAGAAAGAAAAACAAATAATATCAAAAACAGACTTAAAACAACACGTCGAACTCAGAAAAACACACCAACTGACAGCCAAACTCTATATGAATTGACGCTTAGAAAGAGACGCGAGTCCCACTTGCAGCGGCTATATTCGCACACCAAATCGGCACAAAATTATGTGTTTTGATGTATGGACAATAGCACTCTAGTATACCTATATCTCATTGATATTTACTTTTGTCATTTTTTCAATGGTCATAAATGCATCATGGAAACCAACTTGAAGAAAAAATAAATAATATTGGCATGTTATTACATTTACTTAATTTTATAAATCATTTTTTTTTTCATCGAGATCTACAATTATAACAAAGTATAAACAAAGGTAAATATTTTTATAACTTGATTTATCTGCGTTTTCTGTGGTTATTTTTGGTTTTCGTCTATGGTTGAGTCGTGTAAATAGTCGTCGCCTAAAATATATAATACAGTAACAATAATAAATTTATTAACATTACCCCCCATTAAGAGTTTAGACTCGAGTTTTGGAGGGGATTCTACAAATCAAGTACCATATCATCACATAAAAATCCAAATCTATAAATATTTATATTTATTTATTTTTATTTTTTTTTATTTATTATTTATTTATGATCATATAAACATATACATTATTTTAATATAAGATAGCCGCCTCACTAGAATAAATCTGTTCTGAAGCAGCCACCTGTACATTTGTGAAATTATTACATTACAGTAAAAAACAAAAGAATAAGAAAGCTATAAAAATAAACATTAGGAATACTTACATAATTTTAAATTAAAAAATACAGTTTTAAAAGTGAAATAAATAAAAATAAACACAATATAAACAGACAACAAAAAATAATTAGTTAAGAAATTATTGTTGCAACGTTACTTTCATTTTGGGTTCTACCCACATCGAGTAGCCACTTGGTACCACGGGCTTTGAATTGAGTTAACCCTTTAAGGTCCGATGGCAGTTTATTATAAATTCGAGGTGCAGTAAATACAAAAAATCTTTGCCCAAATTTAGTATTCATTTTTGGCACCAAGTAGTTACCCGATATTTTACCTCTTGTGTTATTCAAGATGGAGTATTTTTGAGGAGGTTTGTTTTTTAGAAATATAATTAATATTGATCTGGTATAAAGCTGTCTCACATCCAATACTTTGCTTAAAAAGTTCTTCAGAACAATACCTAAAAGGCTTTTTGTTGATATAACATAGTAAAAGTACTCAAACCCTAAGGAATCAGACAGCAATCTTATATAGTTTGAGAAAAAAGAAAAAACGAGTGGGTTGTGGCCAACACTAAACTCTCCACACCACAAATATTGACAATGAAATATTTTATTCATTCTAAATTTTACTACCAGGAATATAAATTTTCTAACGATAGTATATTTTCATGTTAAGATAGACAAACTATTAATGCCGTATAGTGAAGAATGCTTATGTTGTATGAAATATTATAAAAAAAGCAGATAAATTTTGTTTTAAAGAACGCGAGAGCATTTTCAAAATTTTGACACGTGATATCATATGAAGAAATTTATTGTTATTTATGGAAAGCTAATCAGTTCTATGTTCAAGCTCTTTACATTATAACATGAAATCAAATTACTGAACTTTTCCATACATAGAAATTTATCTAATTACATTTTTATTCATACTAAATGTTACTATCAGGAATATAAATTTTCTTCCGATAGTATATTTTTATGTTAAGATAGACAAACTATTAATGCAGTATAGTGAAGAATGCTTATGTTGTATGAAATATTATAAAAAAAGCAGATAAATTTTGTTTTAAAGAACGCGAGAGCATTTTCCAAATTTTGACAGGTGATATCATATGAAGAATTTTTTTGTTATTTATGGAAAGCTAATCAGTTCTATGTTCAAGCTCTTTACATTATAACATGAAATCAAATTACTGAACTTTTCCATACATAGAAATTTATCTAATTACATTTTTATTCATACTAAATATTACTACCAGGAATATAAATTTTCTTCCGATAGTATATTTTTATATTAAGATAAACAATCTATTAATGCAGTATAGTGAATAATGCTTATGTTGTATGAAATATTTTAAAAAAAGCAGATAAATTTTGTTTTAAAGAACGCGAGAGCATTTTCAAAATTTTGACACGTGATATCATATGAAGATTTTTTTTGTTATTTATGGAAAGCTAATCAGTTCTATGTTCAAGCTCTTTACATTATAACATGAAATCAAATTACTGAACTTTTCCATACATAGAAATTTATCTTATTACATTTTTATTCATACTAAATGTTACTATCAGGAATATAAATTTTCTTCCGATAGTATATTTTTATGTTAAGATAGACAAACTATTAATGCAGTATAGTGAAGAATGCTTATGTTGTATGAAATATTTTTAAAAAAGCAGATAAATTTTGTTTTAAAGAACGCATGAGTATTTTCCAAATTTTGACAGGTGATATCATATGAAGAATTTTTTTGTTATTTATGGAAAGCTAATCAGTTCTATGTTCAAGCTCTTTACATTATAACATGAAATCAAATTACTGAACGTTTCCATACATAGAAATTTATCTAATTACATTTTTATTCATACTAAATGTTACTATCAGGAATATAAATTTTCTTCTGATAGTATATTTTTATGTTAAGATAGACAAACTATTAATGCAGTATAGTGAAGAATGCTTATGTTGTATGAAATATTTTAAAAAAAGCAGATAAATTTTGTTTTAAAGAACGCAAGAGTATTTTCCAAATTTTGACAGGTGATATCATATGAAGAATTTTTTTGTTATTTATGGAGAGCTAATCAGTTCTATGTTCAAGCTCTTTACATTATAACATGAAATCAAATTACTGAACTTTTCCATACATAGAAATTTATCTAATTACATTTTTATTCATACTAAATGTTACTACCAGGAATATAAATTTTCTTCCGATAGTATATTTTTATGTTAAGATAAAAAAAACTATTAATGCAGTATAGTGAAGAATGCTTATGTTGTATGAAATATTTTAAAAAAAGCTGATAAATTTTGATATAAAGAACGCGAGAGCATTTTCAAAATTTTGACACGTGATATCATATGAAGATTTTTTTGTTATTTATGGAAAACTAATCAGTTCTATGTTCAAGCTCTTTACATTATAACATGAAATTAAATTACTGAACGTTTCCATACATAGAAATTTATCTAATTACATTTTTATTCATACTAAATGTTACTATCAGGAATATAAATTTTCTTCCGATAGTATAATTTATGTTAAGATAGACAAACTATTAATGCCGTATAGTGAAGAATGCTTATGTTGTATGAAATATTATAAAAAAAGCAGATAAATTTTGTTTCAAAGAACGCGAGAGCATTTTCAAAATTTTGACACGTGGTATCATATGAAGAAATTTTTTGTTATTTATGGAAAGCTAATCAGTTCTATGTTCAAGCTCTTTACGTTATAACATGAAATCAAATTACTGAACGTTTCCATACATAGAAATTCATCTAATTACATTTTTATTCATACTAAATGTTACTATCAGGAATATAAATTTTCTTCCGATAGTATATTTTTATGTTAAGATAGACAAACTATTAATGCAGTATAGTGAAGAATGCTTATGTTGTATGAAATATTTTAAAAAAAGCAGATAAATTTTGTTTTAAAGAACGCAAGAGCATTTTCCAAATTTTGACAGGTGATATCATATGAAGAATATTTTTGTTATTTATGGAAAGCTTATCAGTTCTATGTTCAAGCTCTTCCCATTATAACAGGAAATCAAATTACTGAACTTTTCCATACATAGAAATTTATCTAATTACATTTTTATTCATACTAAATGTTACTACCAGGAATATAAATTTTCTTCCGATAGTATATTTTTATATTAAGATAAACAAACTATTAATGCAGTATAGTGAAGAATGCTTATGTTGTATGAAATATTTTAAAAAAAGCAGATAAATTTTGTTATAAAGAACGCGAGAGCAATTTCAAAATTTTGACACGTGATATCATATGAAGATTTTTTTTGTTATTTATGGAAAGCTAATCAGTTCTATGTTCAAGCTCTTTACATTATAACATGAAATCAAATTACTGAACGTTTCCATACATAGAAATTTATCTAATTACATTTTTATTCATACTAAATGTTACTATCAGGAATATAAATTTTCTTCCGATAGTATAATTTATGTTAAGATAGACAAACTATTAATGCCGTATAGTGAAGAATGCTTATGTTGTATGAAATATTATAAAAAAAAAAGATAAATTTTGTTTCAAAGAACGCGAGAGCATTTTCAAAATTTTGACACGTGGTATCATATGAAGAAATTTTTTGTTATTTATGGAAAGCTAATCAGTTCTATGTTCAAGCTCTTTACGTTATAACATGAAATCAAATTACTGAACGTTTCCATACATAGAAATTTATCTAATTACATTTTTATTCATACTAAATGTTACTATCAGGAATATAAATTTTCTTCCGATAGTATATTTTTATGTTCAGATAGACAAACTATTAATGCAGTATAGTGAAGAATGCTTATGTTGTATGAAATATTTTAAAAAAAGCAGATAAATTTTGTTTTAAAGAACGCAAGAGCATTTTCCAAATTTTGACAGGTGATATCATATGAAGAATATTTTTGTTATTTATGGAAAGCTTATCAGTTCTATGTTCAAGCTCTTCCCATTATAACAGGAAATCAAATTACTGAACTTTTCCATACATAGAAATTTATCTAATTACATTTTTATTCATACTAAATGTTACTACCAGGAATATAAATTTTCTTCCGATAGTATATTTTTATATTAAGATAAACAAACTATTAATGCAGTATAGTGAAGAATGCTTATGTTGTATGAAATATTTTAAAAAAAGCAGATAAATTTTGTTATAAAGAACGCGAGAGCAATTTCAAAATTTTGACACGTGATATCATATGAAGATTTTTTTTGTTATTTATGGAAAGCTAATCAGTTCTATGTTCAAGCTCTTTACATTATAACATGAAATCAAATTACTGAACGTTTCCATACATAGAAATTTATCTAATTACATTTTTATTCATACTAAATGTTACTATCAGGAATATAAATTTTCTTCCGATAGTATATTTTTATGTTAAGATAGACAAACTATTAATGCAGTATAGTGAAGAATGCTTATGTTGTATGAAATATTTTAAAAAAAGCAGATAAATTTTGTTTTAAAGAACGCAAGAGTATTTTCCAAATTTTGACAGGTGATATCATATGAAGAATTTTTTTGTTATTTATGGAAAGCTAATCAGTTCTATGTTCAAGCTCTTTACATTATAACATGAAATCAAATTACTGAACTTTTCCATACATAGAAATTTATCTAATTACATTTTATTCATACTAAATATTACTACCAGGAATATAAATTTTCTTCCGATAGTATATTTTTATATTAAGATAAACAATCTATTAATGCAGTATAGTGAATAATGCTTATGTTGTATGAAATATTTTAAAAAAAGCAGATAAATTTTGTTTTAAAGAACGCGAGAGCATTTTCAAAATTTTGACACGTGATATCATATGAAGATTTTTTTTGTTATTTATGGAAAGCTAATCAGTTCTATGTTCAAGCTCTTTACATTATAACATGAAATCAAATTACTGAACTTTTCCATACATAGAAATTTATCTTATTACATTTTTATTCATACTAAATGTTACTATCAGGAATATAAATTTTCTTCCGATAGTATATTTTTATGTTAAGATAGACAAACTATTAATGCAGTATAGTGAAGAATGCTTATGTTGTATGAAATATTTTTAAAAAAGCAGATAAATTTTGTTTTAAAGAACGCATGAGTATTTTCCAAATTTTGACAGGTGATATCATATGAAGAATTTTTTTGTTATTTATGGAAAGCTAATCAGTTCTATGTTCAAGCTCTTTACATTATAACATGAAATCAAATTACTGAACGTTTCCATACATAGAAATTTATCTAATTACATTTTTATTCATACTAAATGTTACTATCAGGAATATAAATTTTCTTCTGATAGTATATTTTTATGTTAAGATAGACAAACTATTAATGCAGTATAGTGAAGAATGCTTATGTTGTATGAAATATTTTAAAAAAAGCAGATAAATTTTGTTTTAAAGAACGCAAGAGTATTTTCCAAATTTTGACAGGTGATATCATATGAAGAATTTTTTTGTTATTTATGGAGAGCTAATCAGTTCTATGTTCAAGCTCTTTACATTATAACATGAAATCAAATTACTGAACTTTTCCATACATAGAAATTTATCTAATTACATTTTTATTCATACTAAATGTTACTACCAGGAATATAAATTTTCTTCCGATAGTATATTTTTATGTTAAGATAAAAAAAACTATTAATGCAGTATAGTGAAGAATGCTTATGTTGTATGAAATATTTTAAAAAAAGCTGATAAATTTTGATATAAAGAACGCGAGAGCATTTTCAAAATTTTGACACGTGATATCATATGAAGATTTTTTTGTTATTTATGGAAAACTAATCAGTTCTATGTTCAAGCTCTTTACATTATAACATGAAATTAAATTACTGAACGTTTCCATACATAGAAATTTATCTAATTACATTTTTATTCATACTAAATGTTACTATCAGGAATATAAATTTTCTTCCGATAGTATAATTTATGTTAAGATAGACAAACTATTAATGCCGTATAGTGAAGAATGCTTATGTTGTATGAAATATTATAAAAAAAGCAGATAAATTTTGTTTCAAAGAACGCGAGAGCATTTTCAAAATTTTGACACGTGGTATCATATGAAGAAATTTTTTGTTATTTATGGAAAGCTAATCAGTTCTATGTTCAAGCTCTTTACGTTATAACATGAAATCAAATTACTGAACGTTTCCATACATAGAAATTCATCTAATTACATTTTTATTCATACTAAATGTTACTATCAGGAATATAAATTTTCTTCCGATAGTATATTTTTATGTTAAGATAGACAAACTATTAATGCAGTATAGTGAAGAATGCTTATGTTGTATGAAATATTTTAAAAAAAGCAGATAAATTTTGTTTTAAAGAACGCAAGAGCATTTTCCAAATTTTGACAGGTGATATCATATGAAGAATATTTTTGTTATTTATGGAAAGCTTATCAGTTCTATGTTCAAGCTCTTCCCATTATAACAGGAAATCAAATTACTGAACTTTTCCATACATAGAAATTTATCTAATTACATTTTTATTCATACTAAATGTTACTACCAGGAATATAAATTTTCTTCCGATAGTATATTTTTATATTAAGATAAACAAACTATTAATGCAGTATAGTGAAGAATGCTTATGTTGTATGAAATATTTTAAAAAAAGCAGATAAATTTTGTTATAAAGAACGCGAGAGCAATTTCAAAATTTTGACACGTGATATCATATGAAGATTTTTTTTGTTATTTATGGAAAGCTAATCAGTTCTATGTTCAAGCTCTTTACATTATAACATGAAATCAAATTACTGAACGTTTCCATACATAGAAATTTATCTAATTACATTTTTATTCATACTAAATGTTACTATCAGGAATATAAATTTTCTTCCGATAGTATAATTTATGTTAAGATAGACAAACTATTAATGCCGTATAGTGAAGAATGCTTATGTTGTATGAAATATTATAAAAAAAAAAGATAAATTTTGTTTCAAAGAACGCGAGAGCATTTTCAAAATTTTGACACGTGGTATCATATGAAGAAATTTTTTGTTATTTATGGAAAGCTAATCAGTTCTATGTTCAAGCTCTTTACGTTATAACATGAAATCAAATTACTGAACGTTTCCATACATAGAAATTTATCTAATTACATTTTTATTCATACTAAATGTTACTATCAGGAATATAAATTTTCTTCCGATAGTATATTTTTATGTTCAGATAGACAAACTATTAATGCAGTATAGTGAAGAATGCTTATGTTGTATGAAATATTTTAAAAAAAGCAGATAAATTTTGTTTTAAAGAACGCAAGAGCATTTTCCAAATTTTGACAGGTGATATCATATGAAGAATATTTTTGTTATTTATGGAAAGCTTATCAGTTCTATGTTCAAGCTCTTCCCATTATAACAGGAAATCAAATTACTGAACTTTTCCATACATAGAAATTTATCTAATTACATTTTTATTCATACTAAATGTTACTACCAGGAATATAAATTTTCTTCCGATAGTATATTTTTATATTAAGATAAACAAACTATTAATGCAGTATAGTGAAGAATGCTTATGTTGTATGAAATATTTTAAAAAAAGCAGATAAATTTTGTTATAAAGAACGCGAGAGCAATTTCAAAATTTTGACACGTGATATCATATGAAGATTTTTTTTGTTATTTATGGAAAGCTAATCAGTTCTATGTTCAAGCTCTTTACATTATAACATGAAATCAAATTACTGAACGTTTCCATACATAGAAATTTATCTAATTACATTTTTATTCATACTAAATGTTACTATCAGGAATATAAATTTTCTTCCGATAGTATATTTTTATGTTAAGATAGACAAACTATTAATGCAGTATAGTGAAGAATGCTTATGTTGTATGAAATATTTTAAAAAAAGCAGATAAATTTTGTTTTAAAGAACGCAAGAGTATTTTCCAAATTTTGACAGGTGATATCATATGAAGAATTTTTTTGTTATTTATGGAAAGCTAATCAGTTCTATGTTCAAGCTCTTTACATTATAACATGAAATCAAATTACTGAACGTTTCCATACATAGAAATTTATCTAATTACATTTTTATTCATACTAAATGTTACTATCAGGAATATAAATTTTCTTCCGATAGTATAATTTATGTTAAGATAGACAAACTATTAATGCCGTATAGTGAAGAATGCTTATGTTGTATGAAATATTTTAAAAAAAGCAGATAAATTTTGTTATAAAGAACGCGAGAGCAATTTCAAAATTTTGACACGTGATATCATATGAAGATTTTTTTTGTTATTTATGGAAAGCTAATCAGTTCTATGTTCAAGCTCTTTACATTATAACATGAAATCAAATTACTGAACGTTTCCATACATAGAAATTTATCTAATTACATTTTTATTCATACTAAATGTTACTATCAGGAATATAAATTTTCTTCCGATAGTATATTTTTATGTTAAGATAGACAAACTATTAATGCAGTATAGTGAAGAATGCTTATGTTGTATGAAATATTTTAAAAAAAGCAGATAAATTTTGTTTTAAAGAACGCAAGAGTATTTTCCAAATTTTGACAGGTGATATCATATGAAGAATTTTTTTGTTATTTATGGAAAGCTAATCAGTTCTATGTTCAAGCTCTTTACATTATAACATGAAATCAAATTACTGAACGTTTCCATACATAGAAATTTATCTAATTACATTTTTATTCATACTAAATGTTACTATCAGGAATATAAATTTTCTTCCGATAGTATAATTTATGTTAAGATAGACAAACTATTAATGCCGTATAGTGAAGAATGCTTATGTTGTATGAAATATTATAAAAAAAAAAGATAAATTTTGTTTCAAAGAACGCGAGAGCATTTTCAAAATTTTGACACGTGGTATCATATGAAGAAATTTTTTGTTATTTATGGAAAGCTAATCAGTTCTATGTTCAAGCTCTTTACGTTATAACATGAAATCAAATTACTGAACGTTTCCATACATAGAAATTTATCTAATTACATTTTTATTCATACTAAATGTTACTATCAGGAATATAAATTTTCTTCCGATAGTATATTTTTATGTTCAGATAGACAAACTATTAATGCAGTATAGTGAAGAATGCTTATGTTGTATGAAATATTTTAAAAAAAGCAGATAAATTTTGTTTTAAAGAACGCAAGAGCATTTTCCAAATTTTGACAGGTGATATCATATGAAGAATATTTTTGTTATTTATGGAAAGCTTATCAGTTCTATGTTCAAGCTCTTCCCATTATAACAGGAAATCAAATTACTGAACTTTTCCATACATAGAAATTTATCTAATTACATTTTTATTCATACTAAATGTTACTACCAGGAATATAAATTTTCTTCCGATAGTATATTTTTATATTAAGATAAACAAACTATTAATGCAGTATAGTGAAGAATGCTTATGTTGTATGAAATATTTTAAAAAAAGCAGATAAATTTTGTTATAAAGAACGCGAGAGCAATTTCAAAATTTTGACACGTGATATCATATGAAGATTTTTTTTGTTATTTATGGAAAGCTAATCAGTTCTATGTTCAAGCTCTTTACATTATAACATGAAATCAAATTACTGAACGTTTCCATACATAGAAATTTATCTAATTACATTTTTATTCATACTAAATGTTACTATCAGGAATATAAATTTTCTTCCGATAGTATATTTTTATGTTAAGATAGACAAACTATTAATGCAGTATAGTGAAGAATGCTTATGTTGTATGAAATATTTTAAAAAAAGCAGATAAATTTTGTTTTAAAGAACGCAAGAGTATTTTCCAAATTTTGACAGGTGATATCATATGAAGAATTTTTTTGTTATTTATGGAAAGCTAATCAGTTCTATGTTCAAGCTCTTTACATTATAACATGAAATCAAATTACTGAACGTTTACATACATAGAAATTTATCTAATTACATTTTTATTCATACTAAATGTTACTATCAGGAATATAAATTTTCTTCTGATAGTATATTTTTATGTTAAGATAGACAAACTATTAATGCAGTATAGTGAAGAATGCTTATGTTGTATGAAATATTTTAAAAAAAGCAGATAAATTTTGATTTAAAGAACGCGAGAGCATTTTCAAAATTTTGACACGTGATATCATATGAAGATTTTTTTGTTATTTATGGAAAGCTAATCAGTTCTATGTTCAAGCTCTTTACATTATAACATGAAATTAAATTACTGAACGTTTCCATACATAGAAATTTATCTAATTACATTTTTATTCATACTAAATGTTACTATCAGGAATATAAATTTTCTTCCGATAGTATATTTTTATGTTAAGATAGACAAACTATTAATGCAGTATAGTGAAGAATGCTTATGTTGTATGAAATTTTTTAAAAAAAGCAGATAAATTTTGTTTCTAAGAGCGTTAGAGCATTTTGACAATGTTGACACGTGATATCATATGAAGAAATTTTATGATATCTATGAAAAGCTAATCAGTTCTAAGTTCAAGCTATTAATATTCTTATATCAATATGAAATCAATGAACTGAACATTGCCAAATATAAAAAAATTCTCTTGTTACATAAAAGTTTCATACAAATATCCATTAAATAAAATATAATTTTTGAAACCGTTGAATATTTTTCTTTTAACATTGACCAACTTTGAATACAATTTTATGAAGATTCTTGGTGTTGTATAAATAGTTGAAACCAAATTAAAATATCTCTAATTTCCAGGTCGTGAGAACATTTTTTCAGTTTTAATAGATGAAATCATAAAGAAACATTGGGAAAAAATGAACCGTTGTCTATGGAAAACTAATCAGCTCTAAGTTTATGGACTTAACACATGTGATATCAATATGAAGTCAATCGGACTTATAGTTTGGGCTGCAGAGAGGACACAAAAAAAAAACAACGTAAATGATGAATTCATAGAGAAGAAATCAAAAGTTGTCTATGGAAAACTAATCAGCTCTAGGTCTTTGCACTTTACACATATGATGTTAATATGAAGTCGATCAGACTTATAGTTTGGGCTGTAGAGAGGACACAAAAAAGATAAATGCTACGGCGTACGGCGTACGGCGTACAGCGTATACGCCATACACACAAACACATCACGACGAAACTCATAGTGTGCATTCTCTACATGATACCCATTGAGAAATTGATGTAAAAAAAATACGCTTAAATTTTGCGAAATCATGACTCTCCCCTATTCCATAGTGTGGAGAGTAAAAAACAAAAAAGAGACGTACCCAATGTAAAAGATAACTAAAAATAAAACATGATACTTATGATAACAAAATAAAATATGTCGCTTATGATAACTAAAATTAGAAATACATACCTACAATACAAAAACACATTATGTTCATAAACAACAACAAGAGTAGGTATTAAACAATTGTAACGTCAGGTCTAGGTTGTAGATAAGTAAATCGATCAATCATACTATGTTACTAGTTGCATGTAACAAATGAGATCCAACTGTCGATAGCGATAGTATGTATAGTTGAAGAATATGTACTTTCCAAACTTTAAACCCTTAAATAGAAATTATTTAATATTTTAAGATATAGGTACCTATATTCTGAAAGAAGTTTAATTTATAGACGTACATGTATGAAGCGAATAATGTATGCAAAGAAGAAAGTGTGCAACGATCGGTTCTCTAACCTACAATGAGAATATTTGTTAATGACATTTTTATTTTTTTTTTTATTTTTTTTTTTTTATTTATTTCTATCCAAAAATATACAGTATATATGAGATACAAAATATCTTAAGATAACATAAGCTTATTCATACATAGTTAACATACAATGTAAATATAAGTTATCTCATTTCAATAAATATCAATTTACCACTTAACTGGTGCTTACATAGTTGAAGCCATATCTTTTTGTTTGTATCTTTGTTACTAGCCCCCTCACTAGGCATAGCCTGTGCTAAGGTGAGCTAGTTTTATGTTATTGTCTATTACGTTGTTTATTTATAGATACATTTACATATTATATAAGTACATGTACATACATACGCTACGCATTCAAACGTATGCATCTTTCCTTCTAAATACAATATTTCATAATGAGTCATGCACACACAACCAAAAATTGTGGAAATGGAAATAAATTATTTGTTTCACTTTTTTTCAATTGTCTATTCTGTTGTTTGTAATAGTGCATTTACATTTTATTTGGAAGAATTATTTCCTTAAGGATTTTTTCATCTATTTCATAAACCCATCTTAGTGATAGTTTTTTAAATTCTTTTGCATTACTGATGTTTTTAATATTTGTTGGTAAACTATTGAAAAGTTTTGTTGAAAAATATCGTACACTACGTTGTCCAAAAGTTGTTTTAATATATGGTATATTTAAGGTATTTGTTGTACTTAATCTAGTGTGTTTATATTGTTGTGAGCTAGTATATTGATCTTCTCTTTTTAGCTTGTATATTAGCAGATTTTTTGCATATATTTTTGTAATTGTTGGAACTTTGAATTTAGTAAAAATCTCTTCAGTATTCGTTCGAATAGGTACCTTAAGTATAACTTTTATAATAGCTTTTTGGGCTATGTCTATTTTCTTTATTATTGTTGGCGTTGCACTTCCCCATCCAATAATTCCATATTCCATTATTGAATGACAAAGAGCATAGTATATATTTTTCAAATGTTTTAGGTCAATAACATTTCTGATTGATTTAAAGAAGTATATTAATCTATTCATTTTAGATGTCACGCAGTCAATGTGATAGTCCCATCTCAAGTTTTCATCAAATATAATTCCTAGATATTTTATGCTCTCTGTTCGTTCAATGATCGGGCAGTTACATGTTGGTTGATCACTTAAGTTTTCGGTACAGTAATCATGAATTCTTAGTTTATGTTCGTCACTAGGTTTATTTCGGGAGGTTATGCTGTATGCAATGTATTTTGTTTTGTTTGTATTTAGTGCCAGAGAGTTCCTGTCAAGCCATTTTTTTACTTCTGTCAATTCCGTTTCAGCCATTTTGTATACTTTTTTCCAAGTTTTTTCGTAATAGATGAAAACTGTGTCATCAGCATAACTGATGATATGTCCTTTTGTGGGAATATTGCATAGGTCATTCATATATATAAGAAACAGGATAGGCCCTAATACACTTCCCTGAGGCACACCACAGTTAATTGTTAGGTTTTCGCTTATGTGTTTTCCCACTTTTACACATTGCTTTCTGCATGTCATGTAATTTTTGAGAATTTTTAGGGAAGTATCTTTTACACCAATGTTTTCAAGCTTTTTGAAGAGCAAATTGTGGTTAATGGTATCAAAAGCTTTGGTTAGGTCAATAAAAACTGCAAGACACTTGTTGCCTTTATCCATTAATTCTTTTATATGGTCAGTGACATACGAAATTGCATCTGAGGTACTTTTATTTTCTCTGAAACCGTATTGGTTTTTAGAGAGGATGTCATATTTGTTTAAATAGTTCATCAGTTGCTTCTTTATTACCTTTTCCAAAATTTTTGACATTGAATTTAGTAAACTTATTGGTCTGTAGTTATTTATTTCTTCCTTACTACCATTTTTGTGAATCGGTAATATTGTTCCTTGTTTAAGTATGTTTGGAAATTCTCCTTTTTTTATTGATAAGTTTATAAGGTGTGTTAGTGGTTCACATAGTTCTTGCTGTAGTATTTTGAGTGTTTTTGATGAAATATTATCTTTCCCAGGTGCACTGTTTGTTTTCAGTGATGAAATAGTTTTTTCTATGTCCGTAATTTTAATTTCCTTTAATTCAAATTTAGAGCGAATTTCGGAGTTTGTGTCTGTTGTTACCATTCTGTCGATTTGGTTTTGTGGTTTATGTGTTTTGATTTTTTTTGCAGTTTCTTCTCCACAATTTGCAAAATAATGGTTTATATGTTTTACTATCATATCTGGGTTCTTTTCGAATAGCATTGTTTCTTCATTAATCTTAATTTTTTTAATACATGAGTCCTTATTTTTTTTTGAATGTGTGATTTCTTTGAGTATTTGCCAGATTTTTTTAGTGTTCTGGTTGCATTCATTAATTTTGTTTATGTAGCATGTTTCCTTTGCTTTGTGTATAATATTAGTACAAATGTTTCTGTATCTTTTATAAAAATCAATGGTATATATATCGATTGGATTTCTTTTAATTTTTTCATGCAGTTTGTCTCTTTTCCTTATACTATTTAATATGCTCTGTGTTATCCATGGTTTGAGTCTTTTATTTTTATGGGGTGGTCGTATTGTTTTTTTAGAAGTAAATTTTTGTATTTTATTCTGTAAATATTTAGTGAAATATTCCCATGAGTCATTGGTATCGTCTATGTTTTTTAATTGTACCCAATTTTCTAATTTTAATTCATTTTTTAGGTCTTCATAATTTATGTCATATTTAATATATTCTTTTTTCATGTCTTTTTTTAGAGGACTGTTTTCTTTAATTGACAAAATTGTTGTGTAATGATCTGTTATTGTTGATTTATACACTAAAGATTGTGTAGAATTTTTCGTTTTTTTAAAAACATGATCAATACATGTTTGTGAGTTATGAGTAATTCTCGTAGGGATATTTATGTCGTTGATTAGTCCGAGGTGAGCTAAGGTTTGTATATATTCATCTTTTTGCGGATGTCCATTTCGCAATATGTCTATGTTCAAATCACCCATAATATATAAATTCTTTACCATTTTTAGGTTATTAATTTCTCTTTCTATTTCTGAAAGAAATGTATTTATATTAAGGGTTGCTGGTGATCTGTATATTGCTAGAAGGGTGTTTTCTTTACCAAAAGAAATTTGTAGACAGTTTGTGTCATTAATTTTTAGTTCTGTTATTTGTGCTTCTAATTCATTGCTTATATATAATATAACGCCATCGTTTTGTTTATAATGCAACGATGTAGAATGGCATGTATAACCATCAAGAAATTTAGGACTGAAACTATTAGTTAATCGACATTCTGTCAGTATTATTATATCGATTTTAATTGGTAGACTTTGAAGGAGTATAACCAGTTCATCAAAATTTTTATTGATACTTCTTATATTCTGTTGAAGGATGTTGATATTATTAATTAGATGTAAGCATTCATTTGGGTTGTTTATATATATTGTATTAGTGTTATCTTCAATTTCATCGAGCATGTCCATTTTTTATTTTTAGTGCATTAATGTCTAGTATTTTATCTGGTTTATTCTTAAATTTATGTGCAATTTTAATAATACTTCTTATGATATTTGGATTATATTGGATTGTTGAAATATATGATGTTATTCGTAAGCATGAGAATCTTTCTTGTATTATTTTCTTATGTAAGATAAAATAGTGAAATAATAAAAAATATAGTAAATTGATATATATGAAAGAAAAGTATAATAATAAATACAGTAAATTGTTATAGATGAACGAAAAGAGATACACAAGATATGTTTTCAGAAAAAAAGATATTATATGATATATAATGTGTTTAGACATTTTAAGAAGCATAAGTAAGCCAGTTCTGGGAAGGATTCTTTGTTTTAGGCAATTTTTTCTATATCGCAAGTTTGTTTAATCAGTACAATTCTTTCACCTGGACCTTTCCTAGCAAATAATTTGTTTTCTTTGAACCATACAAATTCAAAACCGGCCTCTTTAGCCCTTTTTTTGGCTTTCCACATAAGTTCTTTGAAGTACGGAGTGAGTACTTCACTGATGTAGATGGGTGTCGCGCTGTTTAGTTCTTTAGCTTTATATTTATAAGTTAGTAAATTGTCTCTGATACATCTGGAGTATAGTTGTATATGTAGTTTGTCTGGAGTATTGGGTCTGCGGTCTGGTGTCCGAATAACTCGTCTCAGGTCTTGAAGTTGCAGAGGCATGCCTAGTGATGTTGCTACTCGCACGGCTGCTTCGGTCAGTTGTTCTCCCTCTTGCACCTGCACTCCTGCTATCTCCAAACAGTCCAAGAGGGATTCTTGCTCCATAATGGCGATCCGTGACTCCAGATTGTCTATTCTGGTGCTTTTTGTTTTTACCTCCTCGCGAAGGGAATGCACCTCTTTTTGTAGTTCTTGCATATTGTTTAGCTTTTGTATTATATCGTCATATTGCTGGCTAATAAATTCACTGTTTTTCTTTATTTGTCTAATTTCCTCTTCAAATACACGCTTCATGTCAGAAAATTTTTCGTCGATGTGTTTGGTGATTTTTTCATACAATCCATCAGATTCAGAGTCGGTTGAATGAGTAGGTGAAGATGAACGTTTTTTGCAAGATGGGCATTTCCATTTTCCTTTATTCTTAATACCCATTTTTTTGTAATTCGTGTCAGATATGTTTACACAAATTGCGTGAAATACTTTTTTACACGCTATACATGTAAGGTTACTGTCATTTTTTTGTACAACTTTAAGGCAGCCTTCGCAATTCATTTCTTATTATTTATGGGAGGAAATTTCGACAGAAAAAAAAAATTATTTATGGTTAAATGTTTGTTTATAAATCACCTTACTTATATGGTGCATCTACCATCTATCGGGGTAAGACGTAGTTTTGTATTCGTCTTCGTTTCGTATCTTATTGGTTGTGTTTGTTCTGACAATATTCCGTAGATGTCGTACAGTTGAGTCCAATTTAGAGTAATTCAGTTTAGATTGTGTTAGTTTGTCTGGTTCAGATGTTAAATAATTCTTTACGTTTTTTTAAACAAATAAAATATTTAAAATAAAAATAAAAATTAAATTGGCGCAAGGTAGGATCGAACCTGTGACTCAACGCTTACGAAGCGAGCGCGTTAACTGTACGGCTAAACTGTAAGTCGATTTACCTTTGAAATTTAGTTACTTATTAATCAAGTCAGCGATTTACAATGCATGGGCAGGTAGATAAAATCACCAATAGAGTCACAATATAAAAGTTTTTTCAAATATCGACCTTATATACACACTTGACACACTCAAATCACTGCAATTAAGGTTTTGTTTTTAACGAATTAAACTTCTTTAAGAGATGTTCTCTCAGATATATCACTTGTATCAACAGTTTATAACTCCTTTAATACAATGCCAAAAATCTACTATCAATTACATTAATTAATCAACACTTTTGATTTATTTTAAAATGAGAATCAAATAAAAATGTCATTAACAAATAAACTGTGAACATACTTATTTTATTTATTTATTTATTTCATTTTACCAAGGACAGCACACAGTACATGCATACAATTATTAAAATTAAATAAATAATAATATTAAAATAACATGTACCTCTTACGTACTATACCTAATATCAAAATAATACAACAAAAAAGTGTGAATTAGTGTGGGTGCGCGCATGAGAGAAGAGTAATACATATTATGTGTGTGTGTGAAAGAGATATCTAGAAAGAGTGTGAGTGTGTGGGTGTGTATGTGTGTGTGAGAGAGAGGGTGTGCATGTGTGTGTAGACGAACATATATTGACAGATTCATGAGTTGAGAAGAAGCTGAGGGTGGTTGGGAAAAATAAAATTAATCAGTACCTAATTGTTATAATGTCACGATGTTAGATATAAGTTTATTTTTGAATGTTATATGTGAATCAAAAAATATGTCTAAGTCGGCGTTTTTTTCATAAGAGTTAAATAAGTTTATGCTAAGAGATTGCCGGCTGCATATCACACAATAATAAATAAAATAAAATACAACAAACAATTCAATAAACAAAACGAATACGTCGACAACCCTGGCATGGAGATAACCAGCAATTACAATACAATAATAGACTCAACCCGAGGAGACTCTAGTACGACACCCTCCGCGCCCCCTCCGCCACCACCACCAACTAGAAACGATGAAACGAACAACGGGATACCGCCCCCGCACCTACCGCCACCGCCACCTCTGCGACGAAGTTCGAGAATAAAGAAAACAGTTAACTCTAGACCACCAGAGAGTGCTCGACAATGATTGTCCTAGTGCAATCGAAATATCGCACAATTATAGTGAATTAGTATATATACGCGAAGTTCCCGAAAAAAATTCAATATGCATATATATATATATATATATATATATATATATATATATATATATATATATATATATATATATATATATATATATATATATATATATATATATATATATATATATATATATATATATATATATATATATATATATATATATATATATATATATATATATATATATATATATATATATATATATATATATATATATATATATATATATATATATATATATATATATATATATATATATATATATATATATATATATATATATATATATATATATATATATTGGATTGTTTTCTAGGGTAACCCGCGTATAGTCTTGAGAAAGACTGTTGTTTAACTCCCAACGTTTCAGCCAGATAGCACTGACCATTTTCAAGGGGGGTTTCGACTTGTATATTGAGTTATGTTTTGAATTGGCGGCGAGCGCACACCCGTTCAACTCAGAAGTCAACATCCAAGTGAGGCCCTGTACGAAGCTAACTGTCAAATTTACTTTGTGTTTGTATCGTTACTGTCTGTGACCTGGTGATTCTTTTGTTAGAGGTAGGGTTTATTTCATTGTTCTCTGTAATGGTTGTATTGATACGTACTTTCACAGAGTCATTACTTGGAATCGGTTTATTTGTTGATATTTTCGGGTATGTTTTACAATCGTTAAGTACATTTTTCCAAGTATTAGGTATTCTTATACCATCGTCCCGGCTATTCATATTATGTTCGTTTTTTTTTATGGATTTCAATGGCTTCCCGGTAAATTCGGCACGTTTCGTTATTAATGTTCGCGAGAGTTGTAGCGCTATCAAAATCTATAGTCGGCGTTTTTTTCATAAGAGTTAAATAAGTTTACCATTCTGTTAATCGGAGCGTTTTTGGAAGCATTTGTTTTACAGATATTGGAGATGAAAAGTGACGTATGTCTTGTCCGGCGAGTAGATGTATTAAATTTGATATTGGTAAGAATTTCATGACATTCTATGTTTCCATTTAGTATACTATGAAGGAACATAAGGTCTGAAATTGTGCGTCGCGTGGTCAAAGAAGTTAGTATAGTAGGTTGGTAAGTATTGTTACAACGGTAGTTTGAATATTTAATGAATTTATTCTGAATTTGATCCAACGAGTGAATGTAAACCTTGTACTGGGGATTCCATATAGTTGATGCGTACTCAAGTTGACCTCTGACAAGAGAGCAATATAATTGTTTTAATGTATTGGGGTTTTTAAAGTATTTACTGATTCTAAATATAAAGCCTAACATTTTATAAGATTTGTTTACTATAATTTCAATATGTTTGTCGAAGAGAAGTTTTGAATCAAGGTGTACGCCAAGATCTTTGCAGTCTGTTCTCGTCGGTAAAACTACATTGTTCAGATTATAATTGTATTTTCCAACTTTTATCTTCCTAGAGAAAGGATCTTAGGATTGTGTTTCTCGAACAAAGATTAAAGTTTAGTAAAAATGCATTGATTTCATAAAATTGTTCATTACTTTCGGTTGTTTCATAGAAATCTGATGCCTAGAAACGACTCAATTTTATGAAATAAAAGTATTTTAACTATACTATTACTGATACTTTTGTTGAAGCAATTCAGCCTTAGATAATGTGGTCAGACAGAAGTAATGGAACTGAAGAAGCAAAAGTCAATTAAAATATGGTATGACCATGATACCCTCCTCCCATGAGGCTTGGAGGTCAGGCTCACCTTTTTTTCAATGTCTGTTATGGAATTAGAGATTCCACACATAACCTCGCTGGACGAGATGAATAAAAAAGTAAACGATAATTGAAGCCGTGGTCTGACGATACACAAATGTCAAGTGCCAGTGCACAAATGTCAGACAGCACGGTCATGTTACAAGATAAAATGTTGAAATAAATAAAATTGTCAATAAATTTGGACGTCACAAATTAGGATAGATACGAGTCAATATTGGACGTCACAAATTTAAATAAGTTCAATAATATAAATTAATTAAAAACAAACACAGCCGAATTATTGTCACACGGAGAAAAACAAATTGTCACATATAAGTATATAGTTTTCTGGGGCACACATAATTTTCTCTTCTCGGCCATGGGCGTGCTGATGCACCGCCAATTCTGGAATGGACCGTCGTCGATGGGCGAAGGGGCAAGGCTATCGGCGACAGCAACCTCGGGTCCCAGACACCGGCAGATGCCGGTTGGGTGACTGGCGGGAGCGAACAATTCACGCTTCAGAAAAAGAGCAGACCACCCCACAGGTCACAGAGACTGCCCAGCCAACAAAGCAGCCATGGACAGAGTGGTAGCGAGCACCAACTACAATGGCTAGACAAGGATATCTATCTTTACTATAACTCTCACAATATAATAAAACAACCAAAAGTTATGCAAAAAATAATAATAATGTAAAAAAATATAAAATAACTATAAAAACAAACATATTGGTACATACTTAGGAAAATAAATACTAACAAAATAAAGCGTTAACAAAAAATACATGTGAAATAGGCAAGCAAAAAAAATGTAATGCAAAACCGCGCCAGGTACCTGCCGTCTTTAGTCAGTGGATAATGTAGCTGTGTGTGTGTGTGTGTGTGTGTGTGAGGGTGTGTGTGTGTGTGTGTGTGTGTGTGTGTGTGTGTGTGTGTGTGTGTGTGTGTGCGTTAGTTCAGGAGCTATCAAAGTGGAACAAGGTCGGTGCTCGGCTAGATAATGCCGGTGTTTGTAAAATGGTGAGACCTATAATGACGGGGGTGTCGAATTTTGAATTTATTATTATTTAATTGTACAATCAAATCAAATGAGAAAATGATAGAATATTCGTGTCACTTTGTAAATAATTTATACTTTATATGGGAATTTGAAAACAGCAATATTAGAAGTATTTACGCTGAATTTGTTATAAATTACGAATGTGGATATTGAAATGAGGACACCAGATGTGAAAGTATTCAACTTGATTTATGAGAAGGGATCTTATGGTTTTCATATTTAGAGAAAAAGCTTAAAAATAGTTTCCATTATAGAAAATGATAAAAAACAACAATAGAAAACAAAATATTAAAATTAAAAAATTTTGGTGCACCTAGAAAAAAAAACGCACGTGCACTCGAGATGTCCCAAACATTGACGCTCCCGGGGTCTCGCCAGTGCTTGATCCGTTGCCGATCATCTTCAGAACACCACGCCTATATGCACCCAATGATGTTGCAAATATATCTACTTCGTTATAACGGTTACCCTCCCTTAACAACCTTTGTAAAGGTGAGTTGTAATAATAATTTGAGGTCGCACTATCGCAGGAAAATGTAGTTCTACTGCGAGTATTCCGGGTAGGAATATGTAGGCTTATTCGTTCTAGGAGGTAAGGGCAGTCAATTAGGCTATTTATGAGTTATATGTGGCATTATATGTTGGGGGGGAGCTTTTAAAACCACTTTAGTGCCTTTAGAAGTTTTTCAAAGAATCATTATTAAAATTATATTAAAAAAGATATTTGATTATCCAACTATTAATTTATTTCAAGAATTTAAAGTTTCAACTGTTGAAAATATCTACAAAAAAATCTCATTGTTCCAAATTCATAAAGATATTCTTACAAATTCAAACCAATTGTCATTTTCTTTAAGCAGCAGAATAAATTCACAAGGATGTATTACCATTCCTCTTTTACGTACAACTGCCTCACAACATTTCTATAAGTATAAAGGTACTAAGTGGTTTAATGAACTCCCTTTGAGTCTTAGACTCGAAAAAAATTATAGTATATTTAAAAATAAAATTAAAAAATTGTACTGATTTATTTATTTATTTTTTGTTATTTCATTCTAGTTTTGTGTAGCTTCATATTTTTTAGTAGATGTACAATGTTTTGGTAAATGTAATAATATTAAATAGATACTCCCCTCTTTTAACACGAGATTTTATCTCAATTAAAGAGGGTTATTATGAATTATATGATGGAAATTGTATACCTTTTTAAATTATGATTTATATGTGAACATTGTATTGTTTTTGTTAAATAAAAAAAAAAAAAATATATATATATATAAAAATAACATCTGTAAGTGTTCTTCGGTTGATCGATTTAGGTAAATTATTAGTGAGTCTTAGGTTATCGTAATAAGCGACGGACGGCGGCAGTCGGCGGTTCCGCCTTTCACGGCATCACGTTGAGTACCTACAGTCGCGTAGCATTATCTAGTTATACCTTTCATTGGTATGTATATTGTACTATGTTGTAAATAAACTGTATAAGTCTATATACTTGTTTACCTGAGTACAACCCAGCACAAAATATCATAGAAACATGTATCCTCCCAGTGCTAACATATAGATTGGAAATAATGACACTAACTGCCAACACAATATACAAACTGAAATGTACGCAACGAGCTTTGGAATGGCAAATGTTAGGAGTGAGCCTCCGGAATAAAATACGAAATGAAGAAATAAGACGCCAAACAAAAGTCGTTGACATAGCAGACCGTGTTGCAAAGTTGAAATGGCAGTGGGCAGGCATGTTGCAAGACAGGGTACCGAGAGGTGGACACCCAGAATACTAAAATGGAGACAGTGGGAAAATAAAAGACCGGTAGGGCGACCACAAAAAAGATGGGTGGACGATATCATTCCGGTTGCGGGAAGGGGTTGGCTGGGGAAAGCACAGGACCGAGAGAGATGGAGTTCATTGGAGGAGGCCTACATCCAGCAGTGGAGAGATGGCTGACAAAGAAAGAAGAAGAAGAAGAAGAATGGTATCAATGTGCTATAAAATTTCTGATAAAGATAATTGTCTGTATACTAAATGTGAAAATAGTATTAAAACTTTTGTTCTTCTTTATGTTGATGATATTTTGTACTTTGGTAATTGTGAAAAAGAAAAACTTAAGTTTAGAAATATGTTATGTAAAACCTTTAAAATGAAAGATTTAGGGAATGTCAAAAGATATCTTGGTATTGATATAAGTCAAGAATTAGATAAAGGATTTACAATGATAAGTCAGAAGGAATATTTAAAATCATTGTTAACACCTAACTTTACATATTGATAAGAATTTCAAGTTTGATGTATTAAAAATAAACTACTCTGAGAATAAAGATATAGAACTAAAGTGTAGAAAACTTATTGGTAGTTTAATGTTATGTAGCAATGGGAACGAGGCCAGACTTATGTGCTGTTGTAAACTTATTAAGCAGGTATCAAAGTTGTGCAAGCAAACTATTATACAAAATGTTATTAAATGTGTTAAGATATGTAAAAGGTACTCTAGATATGTGTTTAGTGTACTATACAGATAAAGTTTTAGGCTATGTAGATAGTGACTGGGGTGGAAGTGATGATCGAAAGTTTACGTCAGGTTGTTGTTTTAAAGTATTTGGTTGTACTGTAATTTGGTTTTCTAAGAAGCAACAGACTGTTGCTCTGTCATCTACTGAGGCGGAGTATGTTGCTTTAAGCCAAGCAACGAGTGAGTCATGTTGGCTGAAGACAATAATGAAGGATTTTGGATTTGAGATTGGTCCGATAATCCTCTTCGAGGACAACCAATCTATAAAAAAGATGGCACAGATGGGCGGTGCCAATTCTAGAATAAAGCACATGGAAATAAAATAGAGTTTTGTAAAAGAGAAGATTGACAAAAATGTTATAAAGTTGAATTATGTAAGCACAACTGAACAAATGGAAGATTTCCGAACGGTCCTGAAAGAAAGATGAATAGATCATCGCATTCAAAAGAAAAACAAACGATTCATCGTAAATATTGCTTCAATAAAGCCTAATAAAAATTTATATTTATAAGCTGCTACGAAAATCACTTTTGGGAAAATAAACTATCCAAAGTTAATGTTCTTCCGGTATATATTGACGGAACTCGCCTTGAACGGACAAGACAAGTCAGGTACCTTGGCCACATCATCAATGAAGATTTGTCCGACGATGATGACATCGAACGGCAGAGACGATGTATAAGCGCAATCTCAAACATGCTCGCCCGTAGATTTTATAAGTGCTCTGTCGAGGTAAAAAGAAACTTGTTTAACGCTTTTTGTACAAGTATGTATGCCTGCGAAATCTGGGCAGCATATAGAAGATCTACTATGGAACGACTTCGGGTGCAGTACAATGACGCCTATAGAATAATATTTGGCTATAGGCGTCATAGCAGCGCAGCGCCTCAGCTATGTTTGCGGAGGGACGATGTCACGGTTTTCATGGTATGCTGAGACATCGAATTGCCGCGTACCGTGAGGGATTATGGAATAATCCAAGTCTGATCTTAAAAGCAGTACAGGAGCACCAGTGTCAGAAATTGTCGCAAAGGTGGAGGCGGGTGTTAGTGGAATGGCGATATACCTACGGCTTTCTAGTGTTTGTCTTTATTTTAATGTTTATATTAATATATATATATATATATATATATATATATATATATATATATATATATATATATATATATATATATATATATATATATATATATATATATATATATATATATATATATATATATATATATATATATATATATATATATATATATATATATATATATATATATATATATATATATATATATATATATATATATATATATATATATATATATATATATATATATATATATATATATATATATATATATATATATATATATATATATATATATATATATATATATATATATATATATATATATATATATATATATATATATATATATATATATATATATATATATATATATATATATATATATATATATATATATATATGATGGGATAGTTTTTCTGCATTAAACACATGCTAGGTATGTGTGGAAGCAGAATGCAGCAGACAGAAGTACGTACTCATAGGTATCCTTGAAGAGATCTCAAGCAGAGATAGAGGGATGGAGAGAGATTTGTGTATGAAGACAAGGAAGACCACAAGACATTCCTACAGGGCTTACGACCTGTCATCGGCTGGCTTAAGTGATCACTTTGCACCATGGCAACATTCACCAATTAAATGTCTTACAGTGAATGTCTTCCTTGTGATAATCGAAAAGTTGAAAGTTGTATATATCTAGTCAATTGAAATCTGTTTACAAGTGAGTTCTAAGCGTCCATCTGTCGGATGAGACACAAACTAATTTCTGCTGTCATTCTTTTTGTTGAAACATTGAGAAATGTCATTTCCTCGGCCATCTTTCGAAAGCTTCGAGGTTTTGGACTACAGATATCACTGTAGATCGACAAATTATGACACCTCCTTTATTTTATTGAAAAATCGCCTCAAAATCAAAAAATCAAAACCTCGAAGCTTTCGAAAGATGGCCGAGGAAATGACATTTCTCAATGTTTCAACAAAAAGAATGACAGCAGAAATTAGTTTGTGTCTCATCCGACATCCGACAGATATATATAAATATATATATATATATATATATATATATATATATATATATATATATATATATATATATATATATATATATATATATATATATATATATATATATATATATATATATATATATATATATATATATATATATATATATATATATATATATATATATATATATATATATATATATATATATATATATATATATATATATATATATATATATATATATATATATATATATATATATATATATATATATATATATATATATATATATATATATATATATATACATATATATATATATATATATATATATATATATATATATATATATATATATATATATATATATATCTATGGAAAACTAATCAGGTTTAGGTCTATCCACTATACACATATGATGTAAATATGAAGTCGATTGGACTTATAGTTTGGGCTGTAGAGAGGATACATTAAAATAATTCCTTACGCCGAACGCCATACATACAAACACATCACGACGAAACTCACAGTGTGCACTCTACATGATACTCGTTGAGAAATTGATGGAAAAAAATTACACTTAAAAATTGTGAAATCATGACTCCACTATTCCATAGTGTGGAGAGTAAAAACTGTTTAGATCACATAAATTAGGGATACGGTGTGTTGGTATGTATGAATTGATGTTTAACTAGATAAGTTATCTTTCTAATTCGTTATATTTTTTGTTTTGTCGCCTATACACAATATGTAAGAAGACTTAATAGTTTGATACTTAATCTCTAAACATACATACATACCGTCATGCTGTCTTCATATTCCGGGTAGGAAAAAAGGACTGACCTCCATACTATCCTATCTTGACATACATAATAATAATAAACACTTCCTTGCACCATGCGCAAGTGGCGAGTTTATTGCCGTATGGCAATTTCTTCCAACTAACCAGTGTTTCCAGCCCAGAGAAGCAAAATATGCGTGAGAAATGAATTTAAATATATTTCTCCTCTACTGGGAATCGAACCCAGGACGCCCGCACAGAAACCGAACGGCTTACCAACAGTGCCACGGCGGTCGGCATACATGCCTACATGTTTTGTGTAGAAAACAAAATATCTTAAAAAAATTCAATAATTTCGATTTATTGGTTTATAGTTTGGTACTTACTTATTCTTCAACTATACATACTATCGCTATCGACAGTTGGATCTCATGTGTTACATGCAACTAGTGTGTATGAAAAATTCTCATATTTTTATAGTGTAAAAAATAATTTGGCTTAATAACCTTGTTTTTACTTTACAATTTCAAACATAAGTAGAAATTGGAAGAAATTGCCACTAGGCAATAAGCCCGCCAGTGTACTAATTATATGTACAAGAAGATTAAATAAATAAATATATTTTTTTATATTTTTAATGTCTGTATATACCTACTTGTATATCAACACTTACATGATAAAGAGCATTACAAAAATCAACACGAAAAACTTCAGCCCTAAGCAGAAAAAAATATTTTTGAATTCGCGACCAAGTGGGCTCACACCCAAGTGTCCGTCGCGACCAAATGGACTCGCAACCAAGTGGGCTCGCACCCAAGTGTCCGTCGCACCCAAGTGTCCCGCAGCCAAATGTCCGCCGCAGCCAAGTGTCTCGCAGCCAAGTGTCCCGCACCCAAGTGTCCCGCAGCCAAGTGGCCGCAGTCAAGTGTCCTAGACCGTGAATATAAATATTCCACCTAAAATGGTTCAATTTATTATTAATATCCTAACTGAAAGAACTATCATTATTTCAACATCCTCTAAAACTTTCAAAAGAAAATTATGGAGAGGTCTGCCCCAAGGTTCTGTGATAAGCCCTATTTTGTATAATATATATACCTATGATATGGATAGTTCAATTCCACTGTTTATAAAAAGGCTGTATTTTGCTGACGATATAATAATCTATATCATTCTTAACAATTTAACTCAAGCAGCTCATCATATCTCAAGTGCTCTACAATATTTGAATTCTTGGCTTGTCAATAATGGCTTGAAACTATCATCTACCAAAAGCAAGGCTTTAATATTTTCTCGGAAGCGATCCATCCCCCCCTTATCAATTTAATTTGAAAATGAACCTCTTGAAATTGTCACCCAACATAAGTTTCTCGGCATTATATTTGATCACAAACTTTCCTGGTTACCTCACATTCAAAAAATTGTGACCAAATGTGAATTAGGTCTCAATATTATGAGAGCAGTAGCTAGAGTATGGTGGGGTGCCCACCCATCTACTCTTAGAATAGTGTTTAATGCACTTGTACGTAGTCACCTTGATTATGGATCAATCCTCTTTGACCCATTGCCTAAACACCTGGCTAAAAAACTTGACGTGATTCAATCCAAGTCGTTGAGAATTATTTTGGGAGCGATGAAGAGTTCCCCTATCAATGCTCTTCAAGTGGAATGCGTGGAATCTCCACTAATAATAAGACGACAATTTTTATCGGACAAATTCATTTCCAAAACTCTTTATTATTCTAATCATCCGATCATAGAAAAGCTTCAACGATTATTAAAAGTAAATGAAAATACTAGATATAGGAACTCAAAATCAATTCCATTTCTTCTAAAAAGTTTTCAAACCTATCAACTATCTATTTCCAACATGAATTTAGATAAAGGGTCAACGCTTCCTGTTTACAATATTCCGCTTTTGGCTTCTTCTTTTGGTCCGAATGTGATCCTATCTATTGGAATGGACAAGTATTGGAGCAATCGTAGTTTAGCTGAGATTAACTCTAAATTTAAGGAAATTATTTTGACAAAATTTCCCAGCTCTCTTACAATATATACAGATGGCTCGAAAATTCCTGACACCTCCTGCGGTGCCTCGGTCTATATTCCAGCACTCAACATTAAATCGTCCTACTCCCTCCCTAAAATATTTTCAATCTACTCAGCCGAATGTTTTGCCATTGAGCAGGCTTTGATCCACATTGAATCATATAAAATATCTAATGCTGTGATTTTATCAGACTCTCTTAGTGCACTTCAAAAAATTTCTTCTAACATTGTTAACCCTCTAGATTATCTTTTATGTTCAATAAAATACAAATTGTTTAAACTTAAATCTAATAATTTCGACATATCGTTGGCCTGGATTCCTGGCCACCTTGGCATCGAAGGTAATGAAACAGCTGACTTATTAGCAAAATCAAATTCCTCTTCAGGTGTGAATCTATACCATTTGCAGATCCCAACTTTAGATTATGTTTGTTCCCTCCAAAACATTAAGATGCGTAGATGGAATGATCACCTGTCAGTGCCTCGTATTCGAACAGGATCGTTCTACGCTGGAATCCAGCCCACGATCCCCTCAAAACCTTGGTTTCAGGGAAGAGGATTTTCTAGAAGAGATATTTCCTGTTTAACAAGAATGAGAATTGGTCACTGTATTGTGGCTACTCACCTGTTTAAAATTCATGTATTTAGCAGCCCTATGTGTGAGTGTGGTCTAGAGGAGGAGACTCTGGACCATATGTTTTTTAATTGCAATAACCGGTCTAATATCAGTGGTCTGTATCAATTCTTTATCGACACTGTTCATACATCTCCAATTAATATCTCCTACCTGTTATCTCTTAATAATTCAAAAATTTATGTCTTGTTGTTAAAATTTCTAAAATCTCACAACATCGAACTGTAACTTAATCTTGAACTTTTTATATTCTCCTGAAACTGCTCCTAACTCTCCATTTTTATATCTATTTTCATCCAAGGCATATAGCACTCTAAATAGGGTGAATTGCCATATAAAGCAAAAAAAAAAAAGAAGTTTTGCTTGGCAGGTTTTCGACCAATGAGCTATAGGTATACCTATATCTCATTGTTTTCGACAAACATGATTTTTATGGAAAAACCACGTGACTGAAGTCCACTAATGGCGGCAAGGCAAATTTTCATACAAAAACACTAATTTTATAATTAAAATTACCAGTTATTTACTGCTCAAACTGAATAAATTTTAATTGATTTTGAAAGTTTCAAGTTAATATTATATGGTAAATGTATTATCTTGTCATAATCTATATTATTCATATCATACTCATTGTTGATAAATCCATCTATTTGAGAGTCATATTCTTTTTCCCTTCATAGAATAATCTACTATTAATAAAAATAAATGCTCAATATACATATTTTTAATTTCAGTAGATGATTTGCAAAGTAAAATATTGTCGAATTAGCTACTTTGGATAGTTTATTTTCCCAAAACTGATTTTTGTAGCAGCTTATAAATATAAATTTTTATTAGGCTTTATTGAATCAATATTTACGATGAATCGTTTGTTTTTCTTTTGAATGCGATGATCTATTTAGCTTTACTTTCAGGACCGTTCGGAAATCTCAAATAATATTAATTTTCAATATAATTTTAATTTACATTCATAAAACGCTAAGAAAATCAAATGGCAGAATCTATTTAAGGTTCAGTTACTATATAATATGCACGAACAAAAATCTTATGCGCTGAGGCACCTTCTTAGAATAGTGCTTCCACACTTTTCTATAATTATTGTTTTCGTGTGTCTTTCGTGTGAAGGGATGAAATCGCTCACTTTCTATACTATTCGCAAGATACTAAAATCATCCGCGCGTAATATGAATGCTAAACAAACGCGGTTCGCATGTGCAACGAAATGTCACATGCAGTGGCGGCTGGTGACCTAAAATATTAGAGGGACTCAATTTTTTTCTTGAAATGAAATGTGTATTTAAAAGGAGAAAATATTCAGTACACTTGTGAAATTTCGACAGAGGTAAAAAAATATTATTTTCATGCATATGCATGATCAGTGTTTATCATCATTCTCCTGTTAAGCTGCAATTACAATACCTGAAAAAAGAGGGGTCGGGTGGATCATATATCATACATGTTGGATTTAGTTGTTTTTGTCAGAGTCAGAATTAAATACATCAGAATTATTGTCAAAAAGTAAACACGGACAACAACATTTCACTGCACCCGAAATACGCATTATTTTCACTACACCTGCAAAGCCATGACGTTTTTTGTTACAAATTCATCTTAATTTTATAACAATTAGGTACTGATTAATTTTATTTTTCCCAACCACCCTCAGCAATATATTTTCTTTTTCTTCCCAACTCATGAATCTGTCAATATATGTTCGTCTACACACACATGCACACCCTCTCTCACACACACACATACATACCCACACTCTTTCTAGATATCTCTTTCACTCACATGTGTATTACTCTTCTCTCATGCACGCACCCACACTAACTCACACTTATTGTTTTATTTTGATATTAGGTATAGTACGTAAGAGGTTCATGTTATATTTGTATTTTTATTTATTTAATTTTAATAATTGTATGCATGTACTGTGTGCTATCCTTGGTAAAATAAAATAAAATAAAACTTCGAATATATTTACGTGATTTACAAGGACTCATTTGAGATAATGAGATGATTGGCCTGGAGGCCCTTATTTTTCACATTCACACGATCATCGTAATTAAAGTAACGCGAAATTAAATTATGTATACTATTCACCTTGTGCTATTGTCAAAAAATATCATTAAAAAATACGGTGTCACTATTTTTACGACCGGAATTGGAGGGAAAAGCGTTTTCCCACCAAAAAGTGTCTATTTACACGACAAATTTTCTGCCGTCGTCTATGTTTTTAGTTCATTTATAACCATAGAAAGCGCAGATAAATCAAAATACAAAATTATTTACCTTTGTCATTTTTTCAATGGTCATAAAAATGCATCATGGAAACCAACTTGAAGAAAAAATAAATAATATTGGTATCTTATTACATTTACTTAATTTTATAAATAATTTTTCATCGAGATCTACAATTATAACAAAGTATAAACAAAGGTAAATATTTTTATAAGTTGATTTATCTGCGTTTTCTGTGGTTATTTTTGGTTTTCGTCTATGGTTGAGTCGTGTAAATAGTCGTAGCCTAAAAAATATTAAATTAACCGTATTTCATCACTCTGCAAACTCAACATGCAAAATGGCGCGCTGTCATCAACGGCATCCAGCTGACCGCTTATTGCGAAGTGCGCAGACGCTAATTTTCGTTTTGTTCATAAATACACTAATTCATCTACAACTGGTAAACATAGAAAAGATATATTTCGGTAAATTCATGAACATATAAAGGAACGTGCCCGAGAGCTCCATTCATTTCGCATCATATTCATATTGTACTGCGGCATTGGAATCAATTCTATGAGTTTACATACTACATACAGTTCTTCGAGCGCAAGTACATTGTGCCCGCGGAACAAAATTTTTCATAGAATCTCGCTGTATGAAACGAAATATTGCAGTATTTTACTGTTACAACTGTAAGGTGGAAACACATTTATTTAAAAAAAAAATAATCAAATTCCAGAATTAATTTAGCACATATTTTTGGAATCTATCGAACAAAATTTTTGGGAGGGCTCAGCCCGAGAGCCCCTTTGGGGGGCCGCCACTGTAGCATATGCACTGTATAAATGTAAGTATGTATACTAAGTAAAGTTAGCTCCTCCCACTAAGTGGAGGTTAATTAGATGTCCTTAGGGCTAGAGATGTCATCCAGAACCAGTTGTTTAGTGACCACTAAACAGTGTAGTACCAGAAGCAGTCCTGGGTGAGTACCAAAGATATCTATATGTTACATCACCTATATCTTGGAATGTCACTTGTATCTTGGCTTTCCGAATAGCTAACTCATTCATTTCACATTGATGAATAAAAAAAAATCTGATATACTTAATATATTGTATTGACTGTCGTCAAGCGCTCGGTAGCAGCATGACGTACCGGACACCGCTCTGTAGTGTTTTGCTCTAATACGTGCGTTTTTTAGAGACGTTTTCTTTTTTGCTAAAGAATGAGTAATAAAAATAGCTTAAATGTAATTTCACTATTTTCCGGTCTTTTTAAGTGATTTTAATTAACAAATATTACGTAAAATCATATTACTTTAAAACATATTGTGAGGGTTAAAGCCATGGTGGAAGAGACCTAGGGCCTCGCCCCACCCGGACTCGAACCCGCACCACCGGCCAGCCAGCCGTTTGCACGAGAAACTATCAAACCTTTAAATCTCGGGGTCGCAACCTGCCTTAAGGGAATTTTACTCTTATTCAAGGAAATCTATGAAGGGAAGTCTATTGAAAAGACTCCCATCATCTGCATCTGCATATAAATAAAGTAGACCTGGTAAGATTGTCGTTCTGGATTTGCGAATGTTTGTGCACGACTATATTCATGTCAGTCTGCCCAAGGCTGCCTATTCTTACATTCGTTTGAAATCTTTCTATGTGGAAATCGGGAATTTTACAGTAGAGTAAAAAACTTACAATATTACATTTTTATAATATTACATTTGAAACAGTATAAAAACACAAAGCCTCACAAGCTGATATGTTTTTTTTTATTATTTTCAAAAGAAAGTATGTTTAAATGTTATATAATAAGAATTAAAGAATGCTTTTATGCTTTACTCGCCGAGTCGCCAAAATTGATTTATGTGAATTTACCCTGAAGATGACAAAAATACCAACATTCTGATATATGCGTCCCTATCGTAATTAGACCTCAAATGGCACGAAGTAATAAAATCCGACACAGGGAGAGTGAGCAATTCACGTTGATCAAATGGTCTCTTTTGCATTGTGGGTCAGATTTGCTTTCCTCGCGTTGTTCCACCATTCTTTCAGCTGTCAAATATTCGAAAGTTAGCTACTTTTTATTTTTATCGTAATTAATATGTATTGATTTAGTTTATTTTCCAATATTTAATAACTTTATATTTTATTTTCTTTCAGAATCAAATTTTAGCCTATATAGTTACAAAAAAATGTAAGTTGAAATTTCAATTCTCGATGAATTTAGGTAAATTTTAAATCAACATTCACATATGGAAAGAACGTAGGTATTTGTTTAAAGATATTTTCATAAATGAGTTGGTGATTATTGTATTTCGGTGTACAGGTTATGTCATTCTTCTAGGAGTAGGTGAAAGGGTGCAGAAGGAATGGCACATGAAAATAACATGTTGCGAATGGTTGCACTTAGGGCAAACGAATCTAAAGAACAGCAAGAAAGGAGATGTGAAGCCAGTAGATTACGAATGACGGCGTATAGGGTATTACAATTTCTGCAGCAAGAAAGAGGAAGTACAGATTTTCAGTCTTCAAGTAATTGGATAGAGGTAGGGAGTCGTGATAATTTAATGACAATAGATCAGATGAATATGCAAGACGTTGAAGAAATAGAAATTACTGCACTTGAATGCGCCATCTTAGCAGCATTAAAATTATAAAACAGCCTCTAAGTCTTCAAGTCATAAGGCCCCTGAGTCAAATTGAAAACGCTTAACAATATCGCCAAACACTATTTTTTTTGTATGTAAAATAACAGAAGTGACATTGAAACATGAATCATGGAGACAAAAGGAAAATTCTGCTTTTTCCTATAGTTGCAATATAGATATTAACCTATAGTTGCAATTTATTTCTGAGCCAGTATCAACTTTTGGTAGAATGTCTATAATTTGTACATATTGTGGTGATTTGAAATGGAAGGGAGAAAACCCAGGAATGTGTTGTAACAATGGAATAGTACACATACCTGCAATAGATATCCTCCAGAGCCTCTTTATACATTATTGACAGGTAATTCTATAAATGCATGTCATTATAGAATTACCTGTATTTTAAAAGTCATGTTAGAAGATATAATAGGACGATGTATGAGAGGGTCAGAAATGAGGACATAAGGAAAGAATGTAAGATAAAGAAAGATGTCATTAATAGAATTAAAGTGAACACATTGAGATGGTTTAGCCACATGGGCAGAATGAATGAGGAACGCCTGACAAAGAAAATATACATTGCGGACAGGAATCGAATGAGGTCGGGGTCGCCCAAGTAAGGGATGGCATATCCATGGGAACGCTATTTTGAAAGGCGGAGATGTCAGAAGCATGAACAACAAATGAATATGTATAGGACAATGTATGAATGTCGACGAGGCGATGTGTGTCAAGATAGAAATAAGTAGCGTTTGGTTCTCTCTGCCTACCCCGCGAGGGACATGGCGTGATGGTATGTATGTAATGCTTGCTTTCAAATGAAATTTTTAGGAACCACTAAAGAATTATGAGAGACCCCTTCAAAGGGGATAGAGTTAGATGTGTTACAAAGGAGGATCGAATTAGAAATGAATACGTCCGAGGTAGTTTTGGAGTCGCCTCTATTCGGGAGAAACTAAAGGCCAGACACCGATGGTACGGACACATTACCAGACGAAATGAGGATCATATAGTTAAACTCACACAGGATATCGCACTCAGTCCAGAAATAGAGGCCGTACATAGGCCACCTGGTGGACAAATATTAAGGAGTTGAGGGAGGAGCAACTAACCAGAGAAATGACGCAAGATGGAAAGGTCTCCGAAGGGCAAGAAAGGAAAGGTCATACCAGAAGGGCCGCTCCAGATGAACTGGGAAGAGGCAAGGAAGAAGAAATCTATATTTTCAAAACATTTCTGTATGTTTCATTTAATTAACAAATTATTTTACTTTCAAATTTATGAAGACAAATTTAAGAAAATAAAATTAAATAATTGCCAACAATCAATTACTTTATTCACATAAAAATATCATCATCATTATTCTTAGCGTCACAACTCTTGATGGGTCCTATCTGTGTCCAAGAATCTACTCCATACTGTTCTATCGTCGGCTGCCACCTTCGAGTTCTGCTGCCCCATGGCTCATGACTATGCTGATGTCCTGGTAAAGATCATAAAGCTCGGTGATATATATCTTTTACGCCATGTTTGACAGTCGTTAATAGGTACATAGGTATATTCTGCATAAGATTTTTCTTTCAAAGGCATCCACTCTGTTTTCATCGTGTTTTGTTAATATCCAGGTAGGTATCCGATAAAAATATATTACTATCAAATTCAACAAAACTTATTAACGTGGTAAGTTTTCTCCATATCTCTAACAATGTATATCTTTGTCAAAAACTTAATTGAAAAAACTTGAATCAAACTATAAAAACTATATAACCATATTGAATTGAACACATTTTCCTATTCTGACATATACGCATTGTCGTCTCGATACTCGACATACATACATCACCTAATAATAATAATAATTAAAGACTTTTATAGTATTAAAAATATAAAATATATAAAGGGAAAGAACACGGGAATCTCTTCGGTGACGGATCTTTAACCAGTTCAGTCGTTGCCTGCTCTCGGACATGTGGTCGAACTTCCTGAGTCCAAACACGTATCGAATGCAGACATTTTGTAACCGTTCGAGTTTGTTAAGTTGATCTTCAGTTGAATCTCAGCGTAGGCAACGTCAGCGTAGTCAAGTAATGGTAGCATGTGTTGTTGAGTTACGCGACATCCTACGTAGGCGATTCAAAGCGAATGCGAAGCGATCCGAACGGATACATGCGAATTCAAAGCGATGCGGTGCGACGCTGCGGCTCTGTCCTACGGGCACGCGAATCGTGCTTCTGACATTATACTTTACAAAAAAAAACTATGGCACCGCTTCCAATTCGCGCGAAAATATCAAACCAATTGATCGCGTTCGCTTCGCATCGTGCCATGTCACACCGTACCCTACTCGTGGTCGGTAACGCAGGACACTTCAATAGTTACCGACTGTTTGTTATTTTCGCACCGCTTCGCGTTCGCCTTGAATCGCCTACGTAGGACGTTGCGTTAGAATGATTTTAGTCTTAACTGGTAAATAATTTTTAAGTCGGCCTCATACGTTCTCATTTGTTATTCAACAAACATACGACAAAGTTTAAGTATTAAATTTAGACTAAAATTATTATATTTATTTGTTTATAAATTTTTGGAAGACTAACAGCATATATATTACATCTAATATAATAATTTAACAGCCAATTAGAAGTCTCCGCTGATTGGCTATACTGTCAGTTGCAAGTTGAAAAATATAACATAATAATATAATATGTTTCTGTAACAGATAAAGTTTCATCGTGAAACGGAGGTAAACATAAACAAGAAAAATAAATTATCACCGAAGAGAACATACATGATTTTATATTTTAGTGGTTACAGTTGGCAAAATAAATTATAGTATTAAAAAAATTGCACTTAGAATACATCTCGCTACTGTAATGCTAATCTGAAATACATCAAATTCTGGTGAATTAAATATAAAATGTCCATAACCAAACTATAGTACCGCTTTAATGTCTGCAGTTAAAATAAGAGTCTGCGAATGCTTGCTAAATTAACTGAAAAGGCGAATATCCTTATTTAAGCATAAAAAATTATACAATCTAAATACACATAACACACAATAGATGATCGAGTAAACATTTAAGTAATATCGTTTAGATTTAGACTACATGTTGAGTTTGCAAACATAATTTATCGGTCATTTGTCAAATGTCAAGTCAAATGTCAACCACGGTGTTGCCAGGATTTAAAGTACTAATTATTATTGGAGAGTTGCACGAAAAAATATTAATATTTATTACATGCTTATTTACAAGGAGTTTAAAATATCAATCTTTCTTAAATTAAACAATTTATTATTTTGTAAATTAATATTTTATAAGAATAACATTTTTGTGCGGAGGCGACAAACACAGCAGCGAAAAATAAAGCTTGCTCCGTGTCATGGTTTGTGAAACGCAAATTAAGAAACTAAAAGAGAAGCTTCGTTTGACTTCTACAATAGGGTTTGCAACCTTTTTAACCACTTTGCGGATTATAGGCGTTTGATTTAGATGAAACTCAGCAATCTTCGTATTGCCTGTATAATTAAAAATGGTCCCTCAGTGTCTCCCGTCCCTTCGGAGCCTCCCGTCTTTCAATGCCTCCTGTCCCTAAGTGCCACCCGTCTCTTCAGTGTCTCCCGTCTCTTCAGGTCCTTTTGTACCTCCCGTTCCATCAATGCCTCATACCCCTCTTCATTTCCTCCCTTGAGACATTTTAGTAACTTCAGACCCCTCAGTACCTTCAGATCGTTCAGTACCTTCAGACCGTTCAGTACCTTCAGACCCCTCAGTACCATCGACCGCCGGAGGCGGTCATTTACCGCGCAGCGGTAAAAGCCGGCTGCAAGCCCTAGCTTAGAAGCTGAGCGAAGCGAAGCTTCTCAGCTAGTACTAAAATAAATGTAATTTATTACTATAAATACTCGATTATTTCCTGTCAGATCATCAGAAGGGCAAAAGGAGGAGAGATAAATGCAAACCATCAATTATAACAACAATTTATATTTTATTTTGATTAATCTGTTAATTTTTGTTTTGAGATAAAAATTATCCATTTTACACAATTATTTACTACAACCTCGTATACATTTTTTTATTCTATTACATTTTAAAAGACCCAAAATTACCCCTTTAAGAAAAATCTAGTTTAATACAATTCTGACCCAACAAAGCATTATTAATAATAAAAAATTATCATATCAATTATTTGGCCAAATTTACATACTCGTGTTATTACATACAAAATTACAATACGACAAGAAAAATGGTTGACGCTAATCTACGTTTTATAAAATTATAAAAACAGTTCATATTTAAAGACACTAAATTCGAATGTTAAATTATCAAAACTGCATGAAGTTAAACAAGATTAGATTATCCGCCATCGTAGTTCACATAAAATGTCTGTATTTTGATGTTAAACGGCTCATCGCCATCTTGATTCAATTTCCTACATTATTTCACTGCTTCTAAAAACCACTTGTCTTCAAAATTATTGATTGTGAGAGAAATGATATTGGTTAACTTTAGTCTACATAATACATTTTATCGTATTATATACTAAATATATATAAAGGAAGGAATTTTTGGGGAACACGTTAACCCTGCAATATGTCATTAAATTATTGTGTGTCGGCGGACGTCAAACTAATTATGTGCAAATAATAGGCATGGAGACTTACCCATTTTCCAACTAGTACTTTTTTATAGTTTTCTTATACTATTACAAGCGCTACAGCGCTTTCCTTGCCCATTTAAGTGACATCCATTTTTTCTTTTACCACGTCACCTCGCGTTAGTAAAAATTGGCAAAAAAGAACGCCATGCCGGTTTTTCCGCTCGGTGATTATCTAACGGGGTTGCCCGCAGACAAAAAAATTCTGCCTATAGCATAATTTTAACTCGATAATTTTATCATTTTATTACAAAATGGATTGTCCTTTTTCCAATTTTCCTCTGAGAGGAGGTAAGTCATGCTATTTAATAAAATAACATGACAATATATTTGGTGTTAGTGCAGCGGATAAACATTTCGACTTTTGCAGTTTGTTATCAGTGCAGTGTTGTGTTCAGTGTTAAACATCTCACAGATGTTCACTACATGTTTGTCTCTCATGAATACCTGGGTCTCGGTGGCTGGTGAGTCCACCCTCGCTTGCTCGACCTTTAATATGGGCAATAAAAACATAAATTATGATGGTGACATGTCTTTAATATGCTTCAATACGAAAAAAACTATATGGTGGTGCGAGAATGAGGCGCTGGTTCGGTTTTAAATGATTCGATTTGTAGAGGGTAGAGAATGCGAGGTGGTATGAATGATTAGCACTGCATTTAACAATCTGAACACCTCCAGTGACACCAAAACAAAATAATGCACCTACCTTTAGACCAGGGGGCTGGAAGGGCGTTCTCTGCAGTGTGGGCAGCTGAAGATGTCACAGTTGAGATGCAGATTGTAGCGGCGAGATGATTGCGAAACTTAGATGCGTGAACGAATTAATAAGTGAAAGATATTCTTCTTTTCACAGTGCGAGCGGGCGAACACACGTTACGGATTGTCATCCATTGACAACTGACTGCGATCGCGATAAACATCCGGCCATCCTATTGGCGGAGTTGGTGCATTACTTACTTGGATGTCACACAGAGGCCCTCAAATAAGTCAAATGCAGTGAAATACCAAATTTAAATTTTGTGGCGCGAACATTCTCCCGGCCTTGGAAGTACCTGAATGGTACTTTCAAAGAACATAAAGAAGTCCCAATAGGTGCCGAAAGAAATTATTTGTTTAAGTATAAAAGAATAAATAAATGAAATTGATACTCCTTTATTACATGAAAAAACAATAAAATTAATATGAGTTTATAAAATTTAAACTTATACGAAGAGCATGTTACTATAGATCTAGACAATAAATTGGCAATTAAATCGCAACAAATTGTTTCAAAAGGAAACTCGAAGGACCATTAACTTATTATTACATTAAAATTGCGAAGGAATGAGTAACAAACTCCTCAAACTCATAGCGTAAAAACTTAGCGGGAATTTCTAGCGAGCGAATATATATAGCGTAAAAACTTAGCGAGAATTTCTAGCGAGCGAATATATATATATATATATATATATATATATATATATATATATATATATATATATATATATATATATATATATATATATATATATATATATATAAATATATATATATATATATATATATATATATATATATATATATATATATATATATATATATATATATATATATATATATATATATATATATATATATATATATATATATATATATATATATATATATATATATATATATATATATATATATATATATATATATATATATATATATATATATATATATATATATATATATATATATATATATATATATATATATATATATATATATATATATATATATATATATATATATATATATATATATATATATATATATATATATATATATATATATATATATATATGTTACTAGAAAGGTTTTCACGGGTATTTGAAAATATGAAATTATTATTATCTTTGGGGTTATCCCGCGTCAAAATCAGATCCTTGGAAGGATCTTTCGTCAACCGACGTTTCGCCTGGATCACACCAGGCATCTTCAGGGCCTTGTTGATAGATTCTCGCTTCGTGTGTCAGTGCAAGCACGTCCGTTCGAGCCGAGAACCTAGCACCAAGTGAAGATTGGAAAGTTAAAGTTTAAACTGTTGGGGTAGATGGGTTTTCCCCGCTTTTGTTCGCCTTAATGGCTTTTGACTGGCTTCTGGTGATTCGCCTCACGCTTAATGATGTATCTATTGTATTAATTTTATTTGTTTGGCGTTTAACATTTAATGGGTTTACTGTAATGGGATTTTTATTGCTGTCAATTTCTGAGGTATTTAATGAATGTTTTATAATGTTATTTTTATTTTTATTGTCGATTCTATTTTTATGTAAGATATTTTTCCAGGCCAGCGGGAGACGCACACCATCGTCTCGATTATTCACGACATTCTTCCTTTTGTAAATTTCGATTGCCTCTCTATAAATTCTTACTGTTTCTGTGTTAATACTTGCAACTACGCGTGCATTATCGAAATCGATTTGATGTCCTTCGTTCAGAGTATGTTGGACTAGTGAAGACGTTAATTTTCTATTGTTTGAATCCACTCTATGCTCCGCGACCCTGGCTGATATTTTTCTGTTACTTTTTCCCACGTATGTCTTGTCGCATGATTTACATGGTATTTCGTATATGCCATGAGACTCTAGAGGGATTTTGTCTTTTACATTTCGCAGAAGGGTTGATATTTTATTTTCTGTTCTAAAGACTGTTCTAATATTATGTTGATTTAGAAGGCGACTGATTTTATCTGTGGTTCCTTTTATGTATGGTAAAAAAGCTGTAGCTAACGGTTTTTCAGAAATAGTTTTATCAATTTTTATGACGTTTTTATTAGTTTATACGAAATACCATGTAAATCATGCGACAAGACATACGTGGGAAAAAGTAACAGAAAAATATCAGCCAGGGTCGCGGAGCATAGAGTGGATTCAAACAATAGAAAATTAACGTCTTCACTAGTCCAACATACTCTGAACGAAGGACATCAAATCGATTTCGATAATGCACGCGTAGTTGCAAGTATTAACACAGAAACAGTAAGAATTTATAGAGAGGCAATCGAAATTTACAAAAGGAAGAATGTCGTGAATAATCGAGACGATGGTGTGCGTCTCCCGCTGGCCTGGAAAAATATCTTACATAAAAATAGAATCGACAATAAAAATAAAAATAACATTATAAAACATTCATTAAATACCTCAGAAATTGACAGCATAAAAAATCCCATTACAGTAAACCCATTAAATGTTAAACGCCAAACAAATAAAATTAATACAATAGATACATCATTAAGCGTGAGGCGAATCACCAGAAGCCAGTCAAAAGCCATTAAGGCGAACAAAAGCGGGGAAAACCCATCTACCCCAACAGTTTAAACTTTAACTTTCCAATCTTCACTTGGTGCTAGGTTCTCGGCTCGAACGGACGTGCTTGCACTGACACACGAAGCGAGAATCTATCAACAAGGCCCTGAAGATGCCTGGTGTGATCCAGGCGAAACGTCGGTTGACGAAAGATCCTTCCAAGGATCTGATTTTGACGCGGGATAACCCCAAAGATAATAATAATTTCATATATATATATATATATATTGATGCGCCTGTAATGGGTGACCGGACCCGGCGCCCTTCCATAGCGAAGCTAAAACGCACCCAGCCTAGCATGCTCACGATACGGTCGCATCCCGGATCGATGTCGACCGTATAACGATACCACGTGACATGCCTGGACAAGTTAGTCAACCAATCAGCGCGCACCGCGCCGGCCAATCAGAGACCGCGTTGTATCGGCGAATCAGAGCGAGCGGTCAGCACTCGCCGTACAACCGGCCAATCAGAGCGCGCCACAATCGGCTGGCGGCGTATAAATATGGGTCGACCGCGCTAACCGAGATCAGATCGCCACTCTACAAGCTACAAGCAAGACCTCCGCCAGACCACTTCAGTCGGGAAGACTCCAGCCGCAACAGTGTTGAACGGACCTGGCCCTGCCTGTCGTGTCGGATCGACGAAGAAGCGACTTCCACCCCGACGTGGCCGTCGAGTCTGCATACACTTCGATATCTCTTAACACTAAACACTTCGATATCTCTCGAGCACTCCGACCTCGCACCAGCCTGGACCTGCGCCCAGCGGCCAGCCCCAGTCACTGCTTCTGCCACTGCACCGCCTTCCCGGACTGCGCCCCTGGACTGCGGCACTGGTCTGCGCCCCTGGACTGCGACACTGGTCTGCGCCCCTGGTCTGCACCACTGGTCTGCACCCCTGCCACTGCGCCCTGGACTGCGCCCCTGGCCTGCGCCCCTGGTCTGCGCCCCTGGTCTGCACCACTGGTCTGCACCCCTGCCACTGCGCCCCTGGACTGCGCCCCTGGCCTGCGCCCCTGGTCTGCACCACTGGTCTGCACCCCTGCCACTGCGCCCCTGGTTTGCGCACCTGCTCTACGCCCCTGGTCACCAGCCTGAGCCACGCCCTGCAACCAGCCCCAGCCGCTGCCACTGCGCCCCTGCTCCGCGCTCCTGGTTTGCGCACCTGCTCTGCGTCCCTGGTTTGCGCACCTGCTGCTCTACGCCCCTGGTCACCAGCCTGAGCCACGCCCTGCAACCAGCCCCAGCCGCTGCCACTGCGCCCCTGCTCCGCGCCCCTGGTTTGCGCACCAGCTCTGCGCCCCTGGTTTGCGCACCAGCTCTGCGCACCTGCTCTGCGCCCCTGATTTGCGCACCTGCTCTGCACCCCTGGTTTGCGCACCTGCTCTGCGCCCCTGGTTTGCGCACCTGCTCTGCGCCCCTGGTTTGCGCACCTGATCTGCGCCCCTGGTTTGCGCACCTGCTCTGAGCCCCTGGTTTGCGCACCTGCTCTGCGCCCCTGGTTTGCGCACCTGCTCTGCGCCCCTGGTTTGCGCACCTGCTCTGCGCCCCTGGTTTGCGCACCTGCTCTGCGCCCCTGGTTGCGCACCTGCTCTGCACCTCTGCTTTGCGCACCTGCTCTGTGCCCCTGCTTAGCGCACCTGCTCTGCGCCCCGGGTCTGCGCACCTGATCTGTGTGATTAGTGTTTGTGATAGGACACATCTGGTGATCGTGATAGGACACGCTAGTGTTTGTGATAGGACACATCTTGTGATTATAATAGAACATACTTGTGCTTGTGATAGGACACTATTTATTTTGGTTGTGAATTTGGACATTAAGGGATTCTCCTGCCACTGTACTTCTTTCTTTTGTATCGTGTATTTTGTTGTGTATTGTTCTGTGTCTCACAATAAACATTATTGACAATTATACCGGCTTTTCACTGCTCTGTTCCTCCTTTTGACCCCGAGTGTGTGGTTAATCTCCAAACCATACATCTCGGGCTTATCAATTGGCGGCCCAGCAGTGGGACTCTAAATAAGAGCCAAGGACTCACGACCCCTGAGACAATAGTGAAAAGTGACAGAAAAACAGTGTGAATAGTGAAAATGCCGGTTACGAGACACTCGCCGAGGTCAGTGGACACCGAGGCCGGACCTCAGGCTCCGATGGAGCCTCCGAGCAACACCACCGCGCCTCCGCCGTTTCTGGATTCGGCGACGGAAAATCCAGTGGCGCCCAGCTATGTGATATCTACCACCCGCCCACCTCGTCTGACGGCCACATTTAATGGCCACCCCGAAGAGAGCCCACGCAGGTTCATCAGAAGGTGTGAGGAATACTTCGTTGCAGCGGGAACTCACCCTGAAGACAAGGTATACGTCTTCGAAGAGCGTCTACGAGACGAGGCGGAGTCATGGTGGGAGATTCATCGGCAACAATATAGGCCATGGCCTGAAGTCGTGAAACTATTCACGCAATATTATGATAATCCAAAGACGATGATGGCCCTGCAGGGCAAATTCTTTATTACGGAGCAGTTGGAATCCGAGTCGGCATACGACTTCCTCTGCAGGAAGCTGCGCCTGAGGCAGAGGGTGGACCCAGACTGCACTGAAGGAGACCTGAATATGTACCTCCCGGGTATAATATCGCAATTACGGCCGCCTCATAACACAATTGAGGTGAGCTCGATGAGCGAGCTCTTCAAGAAGGCCCTCACTTGGGAAGGCCCTCGACAACTACCCATGGAGGAAAGACAACGAGAGGTGCCGCGGCGCGACAAACGCTCACCTCGGCGGTCACTAAGGTGGCAGTCACCTTCATCCGAGCGGGATTATCACCGGAGAAGCGGACGATCACCTGCAAGAGAGAGGGCCCAGTCTCCAAGGCGGGAACACAGGCGTTCGCCGTCCCGAGACAGACGACGCGCCCACTCGCCCAGCCCGCGCGTCAACCAGGTTGAATCGAGGAACACTCGACGGTATTCGCCCTCGCCGGACCGCGCCTATGATCACCGCTCTCCAAGACGGGAGCAAAGACGCTCTCCATCTCGGGAACATCGCCGTGCCCGCACACCCAGCACACGCACACACGCCTACGAGCACCATTCTCCAAGGCGGGAGCATAGGCGTTCTCCGTCCAGAGACAGACGGCGCGCCCGCTCGCCCAGCACACACGCCCACCAGGTCGAGTCAAGGACCACGCGACGGCGATCACCCTCGCCAGCCCGCGCCTACAATCACCGCTCTCCAAGGCGGGAGCATAGGCGCTCCCCACAACGACGCGCCCGCTCACCCAGCCCACGCGTCAACCAGGTGGAAGAGAGATATGCGTCTCCCCGTGGAGACTACCGGCGTACTACCAATGAGCACGCCTCCAACACCGAGTACCCCCCAACACCAGAGGACTGGAGTTACGAGGATGAGCCCGCCCCCCCAGTGAGGTCGGCTCCAAGGAATCCTCAGCGGGGAGGACACCGGGGAGGACACCGAGGCGCCGCGACGCAACACGCGCAAGGACGCTGCCCACGAGTTGCCCCGGCTTCGGGAAACGACCGGGCCCCGGCGACGCAATAATTCCTGATCGTCGTCGGGGTGATTCCGCCGTATGCAACGCGGCGGTCAACGAGATCCAGACTTTGCCCAGGGTACGGGCAGAGATATCTGGCCAGGAACGGCGGGTCCTCCTGGACTCCGCCTGCTCTCACAACCTGGTGCGAGAAGACTTAGTGCCCCAGCATCTGATTAGGCCCTCGGAAGTGGAGTCCTTGGGCCAGGCAGACACCCACACCAGGGTCAGGGTGGTGGGGGAGACCGCTCTGACCATCAAACTTGGTGACCAGCAGACGACCATCGACTTCCTGGTGATGGAAGACCTCCGGGAAGAAGCCATTCTCGGAATCCGATGGCTGAAGGACGAGGAGGCCGCACTGGACTTCAGACGCGGCTGCGTCACCTTCGGTAGGAGCGAACGGGCTAGCTCCTTGTTTTACCCAGAACCTCGACCAAGGCCGCGAGACGCCGCCTACCCGGACCTCACCAGGGTCCCCGCCGCCGAGATGACGACAGTGACTGCCCTGATGGAAGAGTTCGCCGAAGTCTTCGGGCCGTACAGCGGTCCCGCCCGCCTCTCTCCGCACCAGATCGTCCTATGTGACAGCCGACCGATCCGTGTCCCCTGTCACCGTCTGTCCGACGCGAAGAAGCGGGACCTGTACGCCCAGCTCGAGGGGATGCTCGCGGATGGGGTCATCGAAGCGAGCCGCTCCCCGTACAACGCCCCGGTCGTCATGGCCGCAAAGAAAGGTCAAGAAAGCCGGCGTTTCTGCATAGACTACCGTCGGTTAAATGAGGTCACCCAAGGAGAGGAGTCGCCACTCCCCATTATCCACGAGACGTTGAAGGACCTGAGCGGTGCTACCGTCTTCTCTACCCTGGACCTCGCCAAGGGGTATTGGCAGGTGCCCATGCACCCTGACTCGAAGCCTCTCACAGCCTTCACCACCCCGGACGGCAGCAGCTATCAGTTCCGGGTCATGCCGTTCGGTTTGAAAGGGGCCCCTGGGACTTTCCAGAGGCTGATGAGCCAGGAGGTGCTCGCTGGTCTCCTCCGTGAGTTCTGCCTGGTGTACCTCGACGACATCATCGTATTCTCAAGAGACTGGACCAGCCATCGCCGCCACCTTCGACTAGTCCTAGAGAGGCTTGAGAGGTACGGGCTACGGTGCGCCCCACTCAAGTGCCACATTGCGACGGACCGCTTGGAGTTCCTGGGGCACACAGTCACCGCTTCCGGGAACACGCCCCAACGGATCCACGAGGACGCCATCGCCACGGCACCAACGCCCCGCAACCGCAAGGAACTGCGATCTTACATGGGGCTGTGCAATTGGCTGAGGGAGTACATTCCTGGCTTCGCGGTGTTGGCAGCGCCGCTCACCGACTTGCTGTCTGTGAAGAAACCATTCCGCTGGACAGAAGAAGCCCAGCACGCCAAAGAGCGGATTGGAGAGTTCGTCAGGGGACCGCTCACGCTCGCGAGACCTGACACTACGCGTAGGTTCTACCTCCAAACGGATGCCAGCCAAGAAGGGATGGCCGCGGTCCTCTTCCACCAGCGGGCAGATGGAGACCGCGACGTGATCTCCTACGCCAGCGCCAAGTTTTCGCCAGCTGAGCGCAAACTGCACTCGAACGAACAAGAAGCCCTCGCCGCAGTGTGGGCGATTAAGAGGTTCCGCCCTTATCTGGAAGGCAGTCAGTTCACCCTCAGGACAGACAACCGAGCGCTGTCCTGGTTACAGGAGTCCAGGAACTTGCGGGCGAAACTGACTCGGTGGGCCCTGATACTTCAAGAGTTCAACTTCACGGTAGAACATTGCCCGGGCAGGGAGAACGAGCTGCCCGATGCCCTATCCCGGCGACCAGCGGGCGCCCCGGTGATCATGGACCTCGACGAAGATCGAACCATGTACCCTGCGGTTGGACCTCAAGTCAGGAACCTGGACGCCGTAGTAGAAATGCTCACTGCTGAGGCCAGTGAGCCGCTGCCCGCCGGACGCATTAACTCGCCGGTACCAGCAGCGTCGATGGGGCACGAACCAATTCAGGAAGATCCCGCGGACGTAACCCCGGTCCAAGGGGCAACTCTGGCCGAAACAGTCCGGCTCACCCAATCACGGGACACCACCGTCCAGAAGAGGATACGGGTGTGGCTCCGCCTTCACACCCGCCCGCCGCGTAGGACAACGGGCAGGCAACCACACTACCACCGTTACATGGTGAGGGACGACGTGTTGTGGAAGAGGGACACCGGCCGAGAGGATCGTCTGGTGGTTCCAGACTCGGTGGTTCCTCAGGTGCTCGAGGAGTACCACGACTCCCCAACAGCCGTACACCCGGGAGCAAGGGAGACGACGAGGGCCATCGGTGCCCGCTTTTGGTGGCCGAATATGGCAACGGACGTTGCCACTTACGTACGACACTGCCTGATTTGCGCCAGAACCAAGGGAGGTGGAGGACCCACAGCCACTCCCCAGGGAGCTATCGCTCCCCGCCGGCCGTTTGAGATAATCGCGGTGGATTTAATGGGCCCTTATCCGGCGACAAGGCATGCAAATAAATACATCTTGGTGGTCACCGACCTGTTCACGCGGTGGGTAGAGGCCTACCCATTGCGGTCCACTAAGACAGTGAAGTTAATCGAGGTCATAGAAAGAGAGTACCTCCCCAGGTACGGTCATCCGCGGAGGGTGATAACAGACAATGGCCCACAGTTCGGGCACAAGCTCTGGCGGGAGGCAATGGACAGATGGCGGTCCGAGCACTGGACTACCGCCGTCTACCACGCCAGAGCCAACCCGGTTGAGAGAAGAAATCAGGAGGTGAAGAAGTGTCTTCGGATCCTCCTGCAAGACGCGCCCCACACCACGTGGGACGACAGACTGCCCGCCGTCCTGGCAGCCCTTCGCAACCGACGGAACGACGCAACAGGCATCACCCCAGCCGAGGCCCTGCACGGCCACGACCTCCACCGCCCAGGAGAATGGGATGCCATACCCCTGGCAGATGAGCAGCCTCCGGATTCTGCCCCGGTCCGAGACCGCGAACCAATGGACGAGAGAGTCCGAAACCACCAGCGTGCGTACCAAGAGCGGTACGCCCGAAATACCCAAGGGGCACCCACCTACGAAACAGGCCAGTTGGTACTGGTCCACGAACACCACCCTGCAGGCACGCAGGGACCGCCCGGTGTATTCGCCGGTTTCGCAGCGAAGTGGTGCGGGCCACACAAGGTCCTAATGTCGGTAGGACGTGGGAATGTCTACTGGATCGACCGAAGAGGCAAACCAGCAAAATATCATATATCCCGCTTGAAACCCGCTCCGCCTTCCTGGGAGGAAGCAGCGACTATGGAAGCGACTCCGGCTTCCGGCCAAGAAAGCGGGGGGGATTGATGCGCCTGTAATGGGTGACCGGACCCGGCGCCCTTCCATAGCGAAGCTAAAACGCACCCAGCCTAGCATGCTCACGATACGGTCGCATCCCGGATCGATGTCGACCGTATAACGATACCACGTGACATGCCTGGACAAGTTAGTCAACCAATCAGCGCGCACCGCGCCGGCCAATCAGAGACCGCGTTGTATCGGCGAATCAGAGCGAGCGGTCAGCACTCGCCGTACAACCGGCCAATCAGAGCGCGCCACAATCGGCTGGCGGCGTATAAATATGGGTCGACCGCGCTAACCGAGATCAGATCGCCACTCTACAAGCTACGAGCAAGACCTCCGCCAGACCACTTCAGTCGGGAAGACTCCAGCCGCAACAGTGTTGAACGGACCTGGCCCTGCCTGTCGTGTCGGATCGACGAAGAAGCGACTTCCACCCCGACGTGGCCGTCGAGTCTGCATACACTTCGATATCTCTTAACACTAAACACTTCGATATCTCTCGAGCACTCCGACCTCGCACCAGCCTGGACCTGCGCCCAGCGGCCAGCCCCAGTCACTGCTTCTGCCACTGCACCGCCTTCCCGGACTGCGCCCCTGGACTGCGGCACTGGTCTGCGCCCCTGGACTGCGACACTGGTCTGCGCCCCTGGTCTGCACCACTGGTCTGCACCCCTGCCACTGCGCCCTGGACTGCGCCCCTGGCCTGCGCCCCTGGTCTGCGCCCCTGGTCTGCACCACTGGTCTGCACCCCTGCCACTGCGCCCCTGGACTGCGCCCCTGGCCTGCGCCCCTGGTCTGCACCACTGGTCTGCACCCCTGCCACTGCGCCCCTGGTTTGCGCACCTGCTCTACGCCCCTGGTCACCAGCCTGAGCCACGCCCTGCAACCAGCCCCAGCCGCTGCCACTGCGCCCCTGCTCCGCGCTCCTGGTTTGCGCACCTGCTCTGCGTCCCTGGTTTGCGCACCTGCTGCTCTACGCCCCTGGTCACCAGCCTGAGCCACGCCCTGCAACCAGCCCCAGCCGCTGCCACTGCGCCCCTGCTCCGCGCCCCTGGTTTGCGCACCAGCTCTGCGCCCCTGGTTTGCGCACCAGCTCTGCGCACCTGCTCTGCGCCCCTGATTTGCGCACCTGCTCTGCACCCCTGGTTTGCGCACCTGCTCTGCGCCCCTGGTTTGCGCACCTGCTCTGCGCCCCTGGTTTGCGCACCTGATCTGCGCCCCTGGTTTGCGCACCTGCTCTGCGCCCCTGGTTTGCGCACCTGCTCTGCGCCCCTGGTTTGCGCACCTGCTCTGCGCCCCTGGTTTGCGCACCTGCTCTGCGCCCCTGGTTTGCGCACCTGCTCTGCGCCCCTGGTTGCGCACCTGCTCTGCACCTCTGCTTTGCGCACCTGCTCTGTGCCCCTGCTTAGCGCACCTGCTCTGCGCCCCGGGTCTGCGCACCTGATCTGTGTGATTAGTGTTTGTGATAGGACACATCTGGTGATCGTGATAGGACACGCTAGTGTTTGTGATAGGACACATCTTGTGATTATAATAGAACATACTTGTGCTTGTGATAGGACACTATTTATTTTGGTTGTGAATTTGGACATTAAGGGATTCTCCTGCCACTGTACTTCTTTCTTTTGTATCGTGTATTTTGTTGTGTATTGTTCTGTGTCTCACAATAAACATTATTGACAATTATACCGGCTTTTCACTGCTCTGTTCCTCCTTTTGACCCCGAGTGTGTGGTTAATCTCCAAACCATACATCTCGGGCTTATCAATATATATATATATATATATATATATATATATATATATATATATATATATATATATATATATATATATATATATATATATATATATATATATATATATATATATATATATATATATATATATATATATATATATATATATATATATATATATATATGTTATATTTGATGTTTTCACGGGTGAAATATGTTATAATATTTTTATCTCGGTTTTCCCGTGTCAGTAGGTCTTGACTAATAATATATATATATATATATATATATATATATATATATATATATATATATATATATATATATATATATATATATATATATATATATATATATATATATATATATATATATATATATATATATATATATATATATATATATATATATATATATATATATATATATATATATATATATATATATATATATATATATATATATATATATATATATATATATATATATATATATATATATATATATATATATATATATATATATATATATATATATATATATATATATATATATATATGTAATATTTGATGTTTTCACGGGTGAAATATGTTATAATATTTTTATCTCGGTTTTCCCGTGTCAGTAGGTCTTGACTAAGACCATTTGTCTTCCGACGTTTCGCCTGAATATCACCAGGCATTTTCAAGGACTTAACGAAAAGCACGCGCGCGACACACGTCTACTCACACTCACTTGACGGTGAGCTTTCAGTGTGAGTAGACGTGTGTCGCGCGCGTGTTTTTCGTTAAGTCCTTGAAAATGCCTGGTGATATTCAGGCGAAACGTCGGAAGACAAATGGTCTTAGTCAAGACCTACTGACACGGGAAAACCGAGATAAAAATATTATAACATATATATATATATATATATATATATATATATATATATATATATATATATATATATATATATATATATATATATATATATATATATATATATATATATATATATATATATATATATATATATATATATATATATATATATATATATATATATATATATATATATATATATATATATATATATATATATATATATATATATATATATATATATATATATATATATATATATATATATATATATATATATATATATATATAGCGTAAAAACTTAGCGGGAATTTATAGCGAGCGAATATATATTATAAAGAAAAACGACTTATAAAGAAAATATGTAGCGGAAAATAACTACAGCGAAAATATATGTATATACTTATATATAAAAATACATAGAATGATTGATAATGTAAACGATTGTTATTGAGTAGGTATAGGACAAAGTTTAACAATCGGACGTTTAAAAATGCCAGATTTGGTTTTCACCAGAGCCACTCTAACTGTTCCATCAGGACCTGGAATACCAGAAGATTGCAAATGAAATAGAAATTCGCGGATGTCCGGAAGATTTAAATGAAACTCCCCAGGATTTAATAAACAGTACCGTCAGACTTATCTCTACAATCAACTGCAATGATGTCAAGTCAACGGATATTCTTTCTATAATGAGGGCAAAGCAACACCACTCCAAAACTACACCTCGTTCAATAATTATTAAATTTGCTAATAAATTATCTCGCGATGCCATTTTAAAACAGGTAAAAATATTTAATAAATGTAATCCAACACAAAAATTGAATACATCTCACTTCAAGAACACAGAAAAATCAACACCACTGTTTTTGTCAGAGCATATTACCCCTAAAACTAAATTTTTGTTAGCTAAAACTAGGAAAATTGCTATAGATAAAAATATTAAATATGTTTGGATTCAAGATGGCTCTATTTGTACGAGAAAAAATGAAAATGATAGATTATTTCGAATTAAAAACGAATCTGATTTATATAAACTTTAATAACTATATTTTATGCACTGTACCCTACTTCATTTACAATTTAATACCAAGTGATCTTATGTTAGTTTTAGTTATATATTATTGTTTATACTTTAAGGTGTATACGTGTGTGAATTTATGTTTATTTTATTGGAGGTTAAATTTTAATAACTTCGAACACAGAACACACTTTTTAGCGTTAGAAATTCACAAACTGTTATTTTATATTATATTTTTTGAGACAGAGCATTTTAAAATATCACTATGTAACTTTATATATGAACTTGTACTGAATACTGCATATATTTCTGCCACAAAAAACATATTGTTATATGAGACGGATACAGTAAATATTGATTATATAACGAAAAAGTTATCTCTACCTACATCAATGTGGAGGCGTTTTTTTACACTACTGCCTGAATATACTTGGAAAGAAACAAATTATGTATTTTGTAAAGGTTTTATATTGATATTCACAGATGTCACTATTTTGATATATTATATTTCAGTAAGAATATGTTTAAAAGTGTATTTTAAGGTAAAATTTACTAAAGCTATATTAACACATATATTATATATTTTTATCTTAAAAAATAGAATTCTTAAAATGGTTCAAGTATATTATACACTATGTATGGGATTTGATTTAATATCAATGTGTGTGGGGTTTGATTTTATAACAATATTTGTTTGTATAGAGTCAATAATAAATTATGCATGTTACTGTGCAAATTACCATAATAATATGATGTACTGTGGTATATTGTGTTACTGTACAAACTACCTTATTATTATTATATTGTATTATTGTATACACTTAAACACCATGTTGAGTGGATACTTTGTTGAGTTTGGCCTACTACATAAAGCATTAGTCACGATTTTTATTTCTAAGCATTTTAAGGGAAAGAACATTGTTATATATTCTGTGAAAAATTTTCGCCGTCATTATATCACTGTTCAGTACTCAATATCAGAATGTACTTATTTATTGTTAGTGTTCATGTATAAATTTATATCTTTGAAATGTATAGTATTATATTTTTTGGGTAATGCACTTATATATTATACCATAAAACAAAATCGTGAGATAGTTCATGTATATATTAGATATAATTTATTATCGAAAATATCACTGATCAATATTCTATTGTATTATAATACTTTGGATGAGCATAACCAACTGTTGAATATATTGGGCTAATCACTATTCATTACATTAAAGTACATATTTATTTATAAATAATAGAAAAATGATTCAAAATATCGATATAGATTTGGTATCGATTGATACTAAACTCATCAACCATGTTAATGACTGCAAAGATTTTTTCACAAGCAACTACGCGTTAAAAATATTAAATCTCAATATACGCAGTATTGAGAAAAATCATGATGAACTGTTACTTTTTCTTGAAGACTCACATGTAAAATTTGACGTTATCATAGCTACTGAAGCATGGACAAATCAATATATTATTCCAAGAGCTATCAGTGGGTTCCAAATGTTCAGATCTAATATATCCTTCAATAAGGCAGATGGTGTGGTCGTGTATGTTAAAGAATACTTAAATCCTAGATTAATTGAATGTGAAGTGACTGATGCAAACTGTGTGCAAATAATAATCGATAATTCTTTTTCAATCTTTGGTGTCTATAGGTCGCCTCATATTGTGAATACTAAACCTTTCATAACATCACTTTCTGACTTAATCAAGCAAAATTCTAAGTATCAACATATAGTTTTAGCCGGTGATATAAATATAAACACAATTGGATCGAAACACTATCAGTCACTTGAGTACGAATGTGCATTGGCTGAACTAGGACTATTGTCTGCTATAAATCTACCGACGAGAGAAACCAACATCTCTCACTCGTGTCTTGATCACATTTATGTTAAATCCAACTTAGCAGTTGTTGCAGCAGTGGTGAAATCTACCATAACAGATCACTATAGCACTATCTGTGGCCTTGTTAAGAAAGAAAACACACACGCTAAAGACAAAACTCCAAGTAAATCAATAAAATTTACAAATGTCAATAAACTAATGGATGCTCTTACAAAAACAGATTGGTCAGACGTATTAAATGAAACATGCACAAACTCTGCACTGAAAATTTTTATGTTGATCTTAGAAAAACATTTGTTAGAAAGTACAGAAATTAAAGCTAAAAAGCCCAAGTTATTACCTATTAAACCATGGATGAATGAATGTATTCTAAGTTGTGTCAGAAAAAGAGATATACATATTACATCTAGAGGTTAAAAAATATCCTCATAATAAATCTTTCTATCAATATTATATTAAATACAGAAATATATGTAATAAAATCATAAAACACCATAAAGAAAAATATTACAAATCAATTTTACAAAAAGATCATTCTTCAAAAACTGCCTGGAAGATAGTGAAAGAACTAAATAATGTAAATGACTCAAACAAAACAACTATTAAATCAATTGCTATAAGCGATTCTCTGATTCATGGAGATAAACCAATTGCTGACTGTATGAATGAACATTTTGCAGGTATAGGTAATAAACTAGCTACTGAATTATTCTCTAAATCACAGAAAACTGAACAAGAGATTCTTAAAAATTATGAACGGAAAAAATATACGCACGCAAAGTTTAAATTAATGAACATAACCAAAGATGACACCATTAAGTATATTGAAGATATTCATACAGATAATTTTAAGGGATACGATAAAATACAAGCCAAAATAATAAAATCAGTAAAAAATCAAATCGCTGAACCATTAACTCATATTCTAAATTGTAGCTTATCACATGGTGAGTTTCCTGAGGCGTTCAAATGTGCCAGGGTAATCCCACTTTATAAAGGAGGTGATCATAAAAATCCCAACAACTATAGGCCAATATCCATTTTGAGTGTTTTATCAAAAATATTTGAAAAATGTGTCAGCCTTCAACTTACAAAACATCTAGAAACGCTCAATATTCTTGCAGAAAATCAATATGGTTTTAGAAAAAATAAGGGTACGGACGAAGCTCTTCTGTCAATAATCAAAGATATTGCTAGTAACATTGATAGAAATAGAAAAACCATAGCAATATTTTTAGACTTAGCTAAAGCTTTTGACACGGTTTCTCATAAACTTTTATTAAAAAAGTTAGAAAACGTGGGAATTCATGGAACAGAATTAAAATTCTTCAAAGAATATATTGAAAAACGATCCCAGTTTGTACAAATTGGAACCACAACCAGTGACATAAAGCAAATAAATTATGGCGTTCCTCAAGGTAGTACCCTTGGACCACTTTTATTTTTAATTTACATAAATAATCTCTGTTTTCTTAAAATTGGAGGAAAAATTATTACTTTTGCAGATGACACTGCACTACTTTTCAATAGTGACACATGGGAAAAAGCGTACGTATTGGCAGAAAAGGGAGTCAATATAGTAAAATCATGGCTAGATAACAGTGTCTTATCTCTTAATATAAAAAAAACTAAATTTATGACCTTCAGTATTGACACACGAGGACAACCTTTGGATCAACATTCTATTACAGTTCACAATTGCTACAAAAATTTCTGTCAATGTACCCCCCTGGAAAAATGTAACGAGATCAAGTATCTAGGAGTTGTTGTTGACAATAACTTAAATTGGAAAAAGCATATTGAGGAATGTTCCATAAAAATTCGAAAACTAATCTATCTATTTTCACGTATTCGCAATGTTTTTAAAATAGATGACCTTAAGTTCATCTATTATGCAGTTGCTCAATCTATACTATGTTATGGCATCATAGTTTGGGGAGGAACGTATAAAACCGCACTTAGTCCCATTGAAATAGCCCAGAAGAGTATCATTCGAGTTATTAATAAAAAACCTTTTAGATATCCGTCTAATTCATTATTTTCTGAATTTGAAGTTTTAGATATTCGTCAGCTATACCTCAAGAAATTAATCATTTACTCACATAAGCTCAATATAACACAAGATACTCGAGTTGAAAATTCCTACAATATTAGACACAGACTTTTACCCATCCCCAGAGCTCATACAACGTTTGCTCAAAAACATTTTGATTTTATTTTGCCTCGTATTTTAAACATATTTACAAAAGAATTGATTGGTTCTGAGATATATAATATAAAATCACTAAGTGCTATGAAAAATAAACTATCTTCTTGGATTCTCAACAAAGGTAGAATGAACATTGAAGATATATTTTTTAAAATTATGAAATGATTATAAAACCGTGATGTTATAGCTTATATTATAATTTGTATTTTTGATTTTTTTTGATATGTTATAATTATATATTAGACATAAATGGGTTACATAAGTAAAGACTGTGTCAGTTAAAATGAATTGTAAAGCTATTCCGACACAAGCACTGCTTAGTGGAATAGTTCTTATCCACTGGATGTTGGTACTGATAGATTGTATTAATTTTGTCAGTGCCAACATGTTATACTAAATTGTCAATTTTTAAATTTTTTTTTTGTTCTATGTTTCACTGTCGTATTGTTGTAATTTTTTTTTTTATACGGTTATTGTGGATTTAAATAAATAAATAAATAAAAATAAAAATAAAAGTACCAGGATATACCTGAGTAATGACTCCCAATGGCCAATTGAGAGGTGGTGCGTTGTCTTGGGCTACCAAGACGATTGTACCTACTACTATTGGAGTCGCAGGATCACACCATTTCTGTCTGGCTTGCAGCGTGTGTAAATACTCTAAGCGCCATTTTTTCCAGTATGAATGAACCAGATTATCAAGCAGTTTTTTACGATTGGTAAGACTTAAGCTTGCGTTCGATAAATCTGATGCGGGTAAATATTGCAGAGGGGTGGACATTAAGAAATGTGCCGGTGTTAAAACTTCTGGATGCGGATCAGCAGATAATATGCAGAGAGGTCGGGAATTCAATAAACACTCAATTTGAGCAATCACGGTCAACATTTCCTCGTAAGATAAAAGTTGACTACCAATGACGCGAAAGAAATGAGTTTTAATACTTTTTATGTTAGATTCCCACAAACCACCAAAGTGCGGAGCTCTAGGTGGTATCATTTTCCATTCTATGCGGCGGCTAGTCAATTCGTTATGCAAAGCAGTTTGAAACTTGGAATTGACTAAGAATGTATACATCTCATCAAGCTGGGCCTTTGCACCCACAAAATTTGTTCCGTTGTCGGAATAAAGGCAGGATACTGGACCTCGACGCGAAATGAAACGTTTGAAAGCGGATAAAAATGCGTCGGAAGACAAGTCTGAAACTAATTCGATATGTACAGCTTTAGTTACTAAACATATGAAAAGGCAAAGGTATGCCTTCTGCGAATGTTGTCCACGACGACGCGAAAGCGTGATACGCATCGGACCCATGAAGTCTACTCCACAATGGAGAAATGCTTTAGCCTCTGAAATTCTACAAGCAGGAAGATCGGCCATTTTTGGCGATGTATGTTTAGGCGACAAACGGAAACAATTGCTACATTTGGCCAATCTCCATCATATTACGCTTCTAGCAGACAAAATCCAAAAGCGTTGGCGTATAATGGACATCAAAAGATTCGGTCCAGTATGAGAATTAACTTTATGATTGTAATCAATTATGAGATCAGTTACATGATCGTGTTTTGGCAGTAATGCGGGATGTTTAGTTTCAAAGGGAAGATCCGATTTTTATTTTATTTTTATTTATTTTATTTAACAGTTTGTCAACAGCTATATAAAAAAATTACAGATAAACATTTTACATTTAAATGAAGCCAATTATAGACGAACATTATATAATTATATTATACACTGGTTAAGAGTAATAACAAAGTTTTTAATCAAGTTAATTGAAACCATCTCGTTACTGCAGGCTCCACGCAGTACACACACAGTACCCACCTACGTGTATATAAATAAATAAATGTGAAATAGCCAAAGAATATTCACGCGGCTACACGCAGGTAAATACTATATAGGTATAGTTTTATGGCCCCAGTCAAATTTGTGTTATTTGAAATTAGCTAATTCGGTTGGGCGGGTGACCTATCTCCAGCAACGAGTGGCTTCAAATAAGTACAAAAAAAAAATAATAATATATTTATACAGAAGGAAAATAGATAAAAGTTGTGTGCGTGTGTGTATAAGGGTGTGTGTATAATGTGTGTGTGTGTGTGTGTGTGTGTGTGAGTGTGTGTGTGTGTGTGTGTGTGTGTGTGTGTGAGAAGAGAGTTTTGTATATCGTATTGAAATTAAGGAGCCGGAGAGGTATTATGAAGAATTGCTATGATTTGTTGTTTAAAATTTGTTTTATTTAATATGAAAGGGTCGATTGAGCTAAAGTGGAGGTTATAAGCATGGCAACTTCGGTTTATAAATGAGTTTTTGAAGGAGTTTGTTTTGAAGGTAGAAATTTTAAAAAGTTCAGTCTGTCTTGTGGGTCTTGCAGGGACTCTATAGTTAATTAGTCTTGTTAGACAATCTTCCTTCGATGCGTAAAATGTCTTCCTCATCCACAAAAGGACTGAGGTGTTTTAATCTTTTCGAAATAATTTTAGACATTTTTAGGCCTTCCATGTCGTCTGCAAAATGAACAATTTGAACAGCACGAATGATAGCTTTTTCAGCGGTAATCAAATCAGAGACATTGATTAAATCGGAACGCGGTAAGATTTTTATAAAGCGAAGACAATAGACGACGATACGTAAAAGCTTCTGCCAGCACGATACCCTTTTGGTAAGTTCATAAAACTCGACCGAAAGTGCTTTAGCGGTGAACAATGTATTTGATTTGAACTCAGGTAATACATCATGGTTGGCAGGTGTAAAAGGCTGAATTGGCCAATTTGAAACTGCACAACGCAGCCACGTAGGGCCGTTCCACCACAAATCATGGGATATTAGTTGAGATGGCAATAGACCACGGGAAAGACAGTCGCTTGGATTATCAATCCCTGCTACATGATAATAATTTTGCGGTTTTAAGTTTTCTTGGCACTGAGCTACGCGGTTACTTACGAAAATCGACCATCTATGTGGTGAAGAATGAATCCATGAGAGGGCGATTTTGGAATCATAAAATGCGTAAATTCCAGCAATTGGAATAATTATACGATAATTGTCATACACTAGTTTGACCAGTTTTGACATCAAGACTGCGGCACAAAGTTCTAAGTGGGCAAGAGTGTGTATTTTCACAGGCGAAACCTTTGATTTTGAACACAGCAGTCTCAAACTAATGTTTCCTGCATCATCTGTAACGTGTAAATATATTACACAGCCGTAAGCGTTAAGGCTAGCGTCAGAGAATGCTACGATATTTACTATTGAATTATTATGAAAGCCAATATGGCGCGGTATTTTAAGACTTGTTAATAAAGGGAGTTCTTGCAATAAGAAAGAATAGCGTTGAATAATAGCGGGTGGTGGCATGTCATCCCAGTCCATTTTAACAAGCCAAAGCTCCTTAATGAGCAATTTAGCGAATAAAATAACCGGTGCCACCAAGCCTAAGACATCAAACAGTCGGGCTACAAACGAAAGTATAGTGCGTTTAGTACACTTGTCATCGACCTGAGTAGTACTAAAAACGAAAATATCCTTACAAGGTTCCCAAGATAGACCGAGGACCTTTAAGTTACTGGGATTGCCCTCTGAGAAAGTTATAGGGGCGCGGTGCGAATCTGGTAGGCTATCAAGTAACTCAGTAGAATTACTTGCCCATTTGACTAAGTCAAATGCACCTAACTTAAATAAATTTATTGATTCTTGTGATAAGAGCATAGCAGTTTTTATATCAGGAGCGGAATATACGAAATCGTCCATGTAAAATTGAGACTCGACTACTTTGGCAGCAAGAGGAAACTGATGTCCTTCATCATGAGCTAATTGACGTAACGTACGCATCGCAAGATATGGACTTGATTTAAGACCAAATGCAACGCGGTTGAACTGAAAAACCTTTATAGGTTCATTTTCGTTAAAGCGATATAAAATTCTTTCATATTTTCTAGGTTCTGCTGTCACAGAAATTTGAAGATACATTTGCTTTATATCTGCGGTTAATGCAATAGAAAAAACGCGAAAATTAAGTAACAACTTAAAAAGATCAGCCTGTAAATTGGGTCCGGTATACAATATATCGTTCAAAGATAATCCTGAATGCGTCTTGGTGGTAGGATCCAGTACAACACGTAACTGGGTCGTATCCTTATTCTCGCGATTAATAGGGTGATGTGGTATATAATATCCTGTATCAGATGATTCAGAGGTAGGAACCTCCGATAAATAACCTTGATTTAGATATTCATTTATGACTTTATTATAATTCTCGCGGAGCGTGGGTAAGGATTTAAATTTACGCTCTAAAGCAAGAAAGCGACGCTGAGCAATAGCATGAGAATTTCCCAATACATTAGGGTTTTTACAGAACGGAAGAGCAACAATGTAACGGCCCTGTTCATTTCGAGAAACTGTAGAAACATAATTATTTTCACAGGCTGTGTCTTCGGGACTTAGAAATTGTTTCTTAGGCAATTCTTCCAATTCCCAGAACCCACGCAAAGTCTTTTCTAAATCGGTGATAGCGCAAAAAGATATTGAATCTATATCACCATGAGCGATTTGTGAAATAGCGGAAATAGTTGCGTTTTGCGATGCGGTAAATTTATTTAATTTAGATGCGGTGTTTTTTGATGCGTTGGGTATATTACCCATTATTATATATCCTAAAGTGGTTTCAATTAGCGGTGACAAATTTGGCACTTTAATTCTCCCTCCCATTAATAGGTATGGAAATAATTGTGCTCCAAGCACAACTTCTATATCGCCAGGCATATTCCAACTGTGATCAGCTAACGGAATTGTCCTTAATTGCAAATAGATTGCATGGTCAATATATTCAGTAGGCAAGGGGTCAGTAATGCGATCTAAAACTAAACATTGAATATTATATTCTTGATTAGAAACGCGTGATTTAATTTTAAATGACGTGTATCCATGTATTGGTCTACAGCTTGTACCTATTCCCTTAATAATTGAATTATTTAATGAAGTTATTTTGAAATTTAATTTTTTACAACAAGCGAGAGTAATCAGATTATTTTGAGATGCATTATCTATTAAACATCTGACAACTTGTTTTTTATGTTCATTGACGTAGGCGTATACTTGAGCAGTAGGTAAAATTACCCTTGAATGAGGAAATTCACCACTATGAGAACACAAAAACGTCGAAATATTTTGTGATGTGGATGTACTAGGTATTGGAATATCATTACAACTATCATTTTTTGTAATCAAATGATTATCATCGAAATGCAACATAGTATGATGTCGTTTTCCACAAATTTTACAAAATTGCTTTGACTGACATGCTTTACTTTCATGAATACAGCTTAAGCAGTTAGAGCATCCATTTATTAATTTTACCGAATTAAACCGGTTTTTAGGTGTAAGGTCCTTAAACTTGTGACATTGATAAAAATGCGAATGCGTGAATTTACACAATGAACATTTTTTATTTGAAGAATCGAAGTTAGTCATAAAAGATTTAGAAATGTTTTGTGATTTATTTTTGTAAGAATGCGATTTATTTATATTATAAAAATTATTATTATTATTATGAGATGTGCGTTCCAAAATTTTAACTTTTCCCTTTACGAATTCCATCAATTCAGTCATTGAGGGAATTTCCTTATCCCTAACAGACATCTCGAATTCATTTACAGTTTGTGCATCTAACTTGCGAATAGCACAACAAAAATAAAAAATCTGTTAAGTCGTCTATATCTAATTGCTTTAAGGCAGCAACAGACGCGGAAAATCTTTCACTAAAACTATTCAAACTGGTTGCGGTGTGTGTAGCTGACTTAATGTCAAAAATATTGTTTATGTATTGAGTGCCCAGATTTCGTTTATCTTGAAACCTTTTGACTAAACTATCCCATAGCTGGAATAATTATCACCTGTAAGTATAATTCCCGAAAAAACATTTAAAGCGGAATGCGAGAGTTTCCCAATCAAATATTGCATACGTTGAGAATCATTGTTGCGTGCAATACATTTAAATAATATCAAATTACATAGATTTATGCAAGATCGATTAAAACCTATATCCGTCTCCTTCACTCCTATATATTTCCGTATCCTACCATATTCATCGCCAGATCATTATCGAACGTGTCGCTGTCAACATCGATTGCGAAATCGGAGTATTAAAAATCAATAACATCTGTCGATCGACATAATAAAATTAATTCTATATTGCTAAATAATCAATAATCGTGAAATCATAAATCATAGTGTTTTATCAACATTCATCATACAGTGTAAAGTGCAAGTGAATTAAAGGGATTAATTACAATCTGTAAGTACAACACATTCTCATTTGAACTTTGTAGCAAATATTAAAAGACTCAATTTTTAAAAACTAAAAAACATCTTTGTTCCTACGAGCCGGATAAACCATCGAATCATTAATCCCTTTACCCTTTATCAATCCTTCAAATCAGTCTTGCATAAAATCATTTCAATAGTAACAAATTATTTTCAAATTATTTTTTTGTCACGTTATATTGTCGCGACGACAATAATCTTATACATAGAATCACATCGGCAACCGGCAACGTTGCTTTGCGGCGTTGCAACCTGCTTCGCATTTGTCAAACGCGTTAAGCAGTAACCTGTAATATCATTGTTTATTTTTATCATCGCCATTTTGATTCAATTGTCAATCAAGTAGGTAAATTGTATTTTATCAAGTATGTCGGCCGAAATCAGGTACCGTTTGGCCCAACTTTCATTAAAAAATTTGCTATCGGCTGCTAAAAAAGCACAAGAAGATCATTCCTTTGAAGATTCATTTAAAACACAATACGAAGACGTCGACAAATTTAGAACGGACTTTATTGAAAGTCATATATCTATCGAAGCGGCAAAGCGTGCCGGTTTTAATAATGAAAATCACCAGGATAATTACGATTTATTCATGAATGAATTTTATCAAGTAAAAGGTATTTACAAATCGCTTCATTCTAACACCAAATCATCATCTTCAAATATATCTGATCATAGTGTCAAAAACATTTCATTGCCACATATAAACTTGCCTCGTTTTAACGGCCAAATGACAAAATGGATAAACTTTATATCGATATATACTAGTATTGTACACACAAATGACGCAATAAGTGATACTCAAAAATTTCATTATTTATTAAGTTGCCTGGAAGGCACTGCCCTTGAGACAATACGTCACTTACCCATCACAGGCGATAATTATTCAATAGCATTAAAATTATTGGAAAAGCGTTTTGAAAACAAACGTTTAATTGCCAACATTCACATAGATAATATTTTAGAATTGCCCAATTTATCTTCTAAAAATGACATGTCATTAAGGAGCTTTCTAAACATCATCATAGAAAACTTAGAAGCCTTAAAAGCCCTTAAATATCCTGTTTCTGAGTGGTCATTTTTATTATTGAACATTATATCAAAAAAATTAACTTCATCCATCATGTCATCTTTTGAAATGTCTCATAAACTTAAAATACCTACATGCAGTGATTTATTGGAATATCTCGAACATCATTGTGATGCTTTGGAAATGAGTTCCTCATCTTTCAAGCATGATCATTGCCAAAATAACTCATCTTTTCGCCCAACCAACGTAAACAAAGGCAAAGATAATAAATCTTTTAGAAATTCGTTTTCTACAAATATATCGAAATCTTGTCCATGCTGTAAGGAAAATCATCACCTGTTTGCATGCAGTCAATTTCATGCTATGTCATTAGAAAACAGAAAATCCTTTGTTATCAAAAACAAATTATGTTTTAACTGTTTTGAACCCACACATTCATCTAAAGATTGTTATAGTAAATCGTGTTGTAAAACTTGTGCAAAACGACACCACACACTGTTACATATCCCCACAACCGATATCAATAATCCCTCTTCTTCAAAAAATCTCGTTAAAGCTACATCTGTCTCTGAGCTAAATTCATTAAATTCCATTATGACAAACAATAACTATTGTAATTCGGGCGTATTATTGGCAACTGCACTTGTAAATATTTGTGATGAAAACGGAGATTATCACGAAGCACGAGCTCTCATAGATAATGGATCTCAATGCTCTTTAATAACAGAATCTTGTGTACAAAGGCTACGCTTAAAAAGGTTTCGTAATCAAATGTCTATATCTGGCGTAGGTGAAAATCCTGTCCAATCAACAAATGGCACTGTTAAGTGTATTATTAAATCACGATCATCTCCGTCACCCACTTTAAAATTTAATGCCTTTATTCTAAAAAAAATCACCAACAAAATACCATCTTGTAAAATCTCACCCGATATCATCGATAAATTTTCTCACCTAAAATTGGCAGATTCTACATGTTTTAAGCCCAATCAAGTTGACATTTTATTAGGAGCTGACGTCTATCAAGACATTGTCCTAGACGACAAGTTTGTCAAAATATCTCGTGATTTACCAACTGCATATCCAACCATATTTGGGTGGATACTCATTGGACGAGTCGCTACATACAAATCCCATGAAAAAATAATTCATTCTCATTCCGTCACCTTAGATAATATTATGCAAAAGTTTTGGGAAATAGAAGACATTCCTCAAGAAATCATAAAAAAACCAAACGACATTTTATGTGAAAAAATCTTTATGACAACGCACAAGCGTGATGAATCATCTGGAAGGTACATAGTAAATCTTCCATTTAAACATCATCCTTCGAAATTAGGCGAATCATATGAAAATGCTCTCAAACAATTTTACTCTTTAGAAAGAAAACTTTCTCGTGATCCCGATTTAAAATCTGCATATGTTGCATTTCTCGAAGAATACTTAGATCTTGGACATATGGAATCAATCCATCAATCTAAATCCGTAGATAGTTTGCGATACTACATCCCACATCATGGTGTACTCAAAGAATCCACCACCACTAAGTTGCGCGTTGTATACAACGCATCAATGCCTACTTCCTCTGGCATATCATTGAATGATATCTTGCTATCTGGACCTAAACTGCAAAGTAACATAGTAGATGTACTTTTGCGATTCAGAATCCATAAAATCGTTTTTATCGCTGATATAAAACAAATGTATCGTCAAGTATTATTAAATAAAGATGATAGAAAATATCAATGTATTTTATGGCGGGACTCTCCTGAAAAACCGCTTCAACACTTTCAATTAAATACCATCACCTATGGAGTTAGTTCATCTGCTTATTTAGCAATTCGATGTTTACATGAACTAGCTAATCAATACAAATCTCAATACCCCCAAGCCTCCAGAATAATTACTGAAGACATATTCGTTGACGACATTGTTACTAGTGTCTCATCGCTTCAGGAAGCTCTCGAGTTACGTCGTGAGCTTATTGACATGTTAGGTAGTGCTTGTTTTGAGCTCCGTTAGTGGAGTAGCAACTCATCTGAATTTTTAAGTGACTTACCTAAACATTTTTGTGAAATACCTATAACTTTTGAATCAAAGATCGACAATTATATAAGGGTTTTAGGTATAAGATGGAACGCATCTTGTGATTCATTTAATTTTCATGCCGAAATTTTCAATTTTGCCAATACCAAACGTGGCTTATTATCTAATATAGCAAGAATTTATGATCCATGCGGTATGTTAACTCCAGTTACATTTTTTGCTAAACTTTTAATGCAAGAAATTTGGTTATTATCATTGGGGTGGGACGACATCTTGCCAAATGAAATTTTGAAAAAATGGCAAGAGTATGTATCCAAATTTCATCTGTTAGGTAATATCTCTATACCACGTCATATACTACCCAACGAAGTTAAAGATATTCAGTTGCATGGTTTTAGCGATGCCTCTGAAAAGGGGTATGCTGCAGTTGTTTATCTTCGAGTTCTTCAATCTAACGGTGATATATCTCTTCACCTGCTTTTATCCAAATCTCGAGTTTCACCCATCAAACAAAAGCTCACAATCCCTCGTTTGGAACTTTGTGGCTCGGTTCTGTTGGCTCAATTAATATCTCATTGTAAATCTTTGTTATCGTGTATAAAAATAGATTCTATCACCGCATGGTGTGATTCTAATGTCGTTTTATCTTGGTTAAAAACGCCTCCTCACAATTTGAAAATCTATGAAGGAAACAGAGTTTCCAATATTCATCAATTAATCGATCCCAAATCATGGCGCTACGTGCCATCTAAACTCAATCCGGCCGATTGCGCATCAAGAGGTATAATGCCTGACCAATTAGAACATCATTTGCTATGGTGGGATCCACCATGGCTATCTAAATCATCTGATCTATGGCCCAAGTCAAATCAAAATATATCAAACATAAATATACAGTCCACTTCATTAGGCCTTGAATCTCCTCCCTTGCCCCTTGAGTGCGCATTAATAACGTATGAACCAATATATGATCTTCTACAAAAATTTAGTTCCTTGGGAAAGTTACTGAGAATAGTTTCGCTGTGCAGGCGTTTTTTGGTAAACCTTAAAGGCAAAAAACGGATTACAAGACCAGTAGTAAAGCTATGTCCCCTGCCAAATATATCTTGATTGACAATTCATCAAAGTTGCGTGTATTAATCATTCTTTTATTCGTTTATTTTTTTTCTATGTTTTATTATTTTTTTTTTATATATTATTCATTTTTTTCTATTGTTTAATCATTTCATATAATAAAGCCACTGCTTTATTCGGTGGGAGTATGTTGCGTGCAATACATTTAAATAATATCAAATTACATAGATTTATGCAAGATCGATTAAAACCTATATCCGTCTCCTTCACTCCTATATATTTCCGTATCCTACCATATTCATCGAGCCAGATCATTATCGAACGTGTCGCTGTCAACATCGATTGCGAAATCGGAGTATTAAAAATCAATAACATCTGTCGATCGACATAATAAAATTAATTCTATATTGCTAAATAATCAATAATCGTGAAATCATAAATCATAGTGTTTTATCAACATTCATCATACAGTGTAAAGTGCAAGTGAACTAAAGGGATTAATTACAATCTGTAAGTACAACACATTCTCATTTGAACTTTGTAGCAAATATTAAAAGACTCAATTTTTAAAAACTACAAAACAATCATTAAGCGATTGATTTAAATGAATATTGGTTTTAAAAGACTCATAAAATATAGACCAGTTTTCCGATTTCCCATCAAAGAAAGGAATATCTATAGCAGGCAATTTAATAAATTTTTTACCATTATCGTTTGCCGATATATGAGTTTCTGACACATTTGTCGAATTTACTTCATACATTTTTTTTGTATTCTGAATAGCGGCATATATCTCATCATGTGTATTAAGAATATCAAAATTAGGTGAAAATGAAGGATTTATTTCCATTTGGATGTCATTTAAATTTTTTACAATATCTATGAATCGGGTTCTAATTACTTCCAATAACGATGCGTTCGATAAAAATGTTTTAATGGCCGTGTTGTTTTTTAAATTTTGTATGCTGTCAAAAATATTTTGCGTACGTGAGAAATATGAAAGTTTCTCAGCTTCAAGTAGTTTAATTTGTTTTTCTTTAGATGACACTGATGATGTTGATGATTTACTTGTAGCCATTATTTTAAATTAAAGCGAGCAATGAAATTAAATATAAAATATATATCAAACACAGATAAAGAAAACCAAATTTAAATAAGCAATGCGATGAGCGGCTAAGTAGTAAACAATTAGGTATAAATATATATTGAGAAAATGCGTAAAAATAAATATAATATATATACCTATAACAATGCGTAGGTACCTATATGTGATACTTAAATATGTAAGCGTTGAAGTGTAATCAAAAGCGAAATATAAAATCAAACGAATAAATGAGAATGTTTACGATATTATTTTGTGTAAACGTAGTATATTCGGGCGAGCTGCAGTTATATGTATACCTATATGTAGGTAGGTACTTACATACACTTTCAAACATAAAATATGTACTGTCGCGGGCATAAAATTAACTAGTCACTGTACAATGTTACAAAATTAGCGGTTAGCAGATAATTCGAATATAAAAATGTTATTTTTTATAAAACGAATGCGAGTGTACAGCAAATGACTTACGATAATATGCAACTTCGTATTTATTTATTTATTTATTGTTAATACAAAGATATTTTTACATTATGTAGATTAAGTAAGTAACGCCCCACTAGGCAAAACCTGTTCTGGGGCTGTTACTTTTACACAATAAGGTATACAAATTATTTACATATAGAGGATACAAAATATATAAAGTGCACAAATGTTACAATCAAGTAGTTATAAGAAAATGATTACAAAAGAGTAAGATGTACAGTTTTAGATTAAATAAAGAAATGATTAAGAAGAAAGGAAATATAGGAATAAAGTGAATAAGTCAGATGTTAAGGATGGACAACCCCCTCAGCATAGAGCCTGCCTGAGGAAATCAGCCATTTTTTTATATGAATTTTAAAGGAATTGTGATGTGGTGTTTTCTTTATGTCATTGTCTAGTTTATTAAATATACGAGGGGCAATAAAATTAAAATGTCTTTGTCCAAATGAGGTCTTCATAATTGGTACAGTATAGTTAATGTTATTTGCATGTCTAGTGGTTCGTGTTTGTTGGGATCTGTTGTGTAAGGTTATGTTTTTATGGAAATGTACAAGTGCAGCTTTGAGATACAGCTGTCTCGGGTCAAGTACGTCAAACATTCTGAACAAATCATCTGAAGGAAATGATCTCGCTCTTTTGTTTATAATACGCAGTAAACATTTTTGTGCCTTTTTAAGCGGATCCATGATTGATTTAACGCATCCTCCCCATCCTACAATTCCATATGATAAAACTGATTGTGTGAGGGAATAATACACAGTTTTCATAGTTGATCTGTCCAAAATATTTCGAAGGGTCTTATATAGGTGGCCCAACCTTCTTATCCTATTAGAAAGATCATAAATATGGTCTCGCCAGCAGAGTTTATTATCTATTATAACTCCCAGGTACTTTATAGTGTTTGTTTTTGTAAGACATGTGCAATTACACAGATCAACTGAGTGACAGCTATGAATTCGGAGTTTAAGTTCGGGATTTGTTTTGGGTTGACCAGCCTCCGTGGGACTAAAAGTTAAGAACTTAGTTTTGGAAACATTCAAGGATAGTAAGTTATGATCAAGCCATTTTTTAACAGTTCTTATGCCGATTTCGGCTAGCTTAAAAGTATTCTGCCATGTTTTAGTCTTGAACAGTAGTGCAGTATCATCTGCAAAAGCTATAACTTGGCCCTCCAATGGCAAGTTACACATTTCATTCACGTAAAGGAGAAATAATATAGGCCCAAGAACACTACCTTGAGGAACCCCATAGGTAATAGATTTCAGTGTACTTTTGAAACCCTCAAGCGAGACCACCTGTGATCTTTCAGAAAGGTAACTTTTAAACCAATCATGGGTCACGCCTACAAAACCAACACGCGACAATTTATCGAGTAATCTATTGTGTGAAACAGTATCAAATGCCTTAGCAAGATCAAGAAACACAGCAAGGCACTTGAATCCATTATCAGTATTATTGGTAACATAATCAGTTACTGCCAATATGGCGTCACTTGTATTCATATTCTCTCTGAAGCCGTATTGATTTTTAGACAAGATATTATGTTTTATTAAAAAATCAATTAATCTCTGCTTCACAATTCTTTCGAATATTTTGGAGAAGATCGTAAGGAGCGAGATAGGTCGATAGTTAGATATATCAAGTTTATCGCCTTTTTTAAAAATGGGTTTAATGATTGCACATTTTAACGCATTTGGGAAAATACCTTGAGTAAAGCTGTGGTTGATTATATGCATTAGTGGGGAGGCAATTAAATATTTAGAGGATTTTATTATGTCTGTACTAATCTCATCAATACCGACAGATGATTTGTTACATAGCCCGTTAATATTTTTAATTAATTCATCTTCGTTAGTTGGAGTCAGATATAAGTTAGGTCCGGAAAGGGCAGTAGAATGTTGATCCTCTACATTACTGTCATTATCATTTGAATTTATTTGGGAGGCCAACCTTGACCCAACACCATCAAAGTAATCATTAATTACATCAACGACTTTTTGAGGTTCTTTTTGCAAACTTATAATGGTATCATTAGTTTTGAGTTCCTCAATGGTGTTTAGAGATAATTGAGTATTTGTAGCCTCTCTAATAAGATTCCACGTTTTTTTAAAGTCCGATTTGTTTTCGTTTATTTTTTGTTTGTAGTATCTTTCTTTCGTGGATTTGATTAACTTGTTGCATAGATTCCTATACTTCAAGTAATTTTGATATTGAATAGGGCTGTTCGAGTTTTTACTAGCTTTATGCATTCGGTCTCTTCTATGTATGCAAAGGAGGAGGCCGTTTGTAATCCATGGTTTAATCTTTTTATATTTATGTGAACATTTGTTAATAATAGTTTCTGAACTATTATTAATATGTTTTGTGAAAATAGCTAGAAAAGCTTGAAATTTTAAATTTGTGTCTGAGTTGCTATAAACAGAAAGCCAATTTTCTGATTTAAGGGAATTTTCAAGTGATTCATAGTCAGTTTTTCTTTTTGTGAGGTTTTTCTTTTTGTAAGAATACTTTTCACCGTCTGTCAGTTTGAGGAATAAGGTGTAGTGATCCGTGGCAGTGTTCTGGTATATGATGGGGTTGCAAGATTTATTTGACCTGCACATAATATGGTCAATACAGCTTTTTGACGTGAGAGTTACACGAGTAGGGCTATTAATTAGTGACTTAAGTCCATGGGAAGTCAGTAAGTCTAGGTAATCGTCTGCTTGGTTATGTTTGTTGTTATTCAGGATATTTATGTTCAGATCTCCAGTCAGAATTAAGTTTTGTTCATTACGATATAGTGAAAGTATTCTATCAAGGGAATTCAAGAAAATTGTCAAATTTTGTATTGATGGTGATCTATATATTCCTATTACTCTTAAATTATTTTTAAGGCAAACGGTGATACAATTAGCTCCAGGCAATTCTATTTCATTAGTACTAAATGGAATGTCGTTTTTAATATACATTACTACACCATCATTTTGCATTTTGTTGATTTTGGTGTGTATCGGGACATAACCCAAAAGACTTTTGGTTACAGAAATGTCATTAAGTCGACACTCAGTTAGTACAATTAAGTCAAAATTAACTTTTATGTCATCTAGAATCAACAGGAGTTCATCAAAATTTTTGTTAATACTTCGTATGTTCAGAGTCAACATCTTAAGAGCAGATTTACCTGAAAGTTCATTATGACATAATTTTATGTCTGAGGTTTCTACCTCATTTGAGTGAAGAAAGTTATTTAACATTTCTTTGTCGAACATGGTAAATATATATTGCTATCAAGACCTTGCTGTGCGCCGTAACTGACTCCAACCGAGAAGCTCTGAGCAGGGAATCGTCCTCCAACCAAAAACTCTGACCAACACTAATATAATGCGAGAGATTTTTATAATACATGTAATAAATTAATAAGAGTATGCTGTTGATCACATTGCAAGCATTCCCAAGAATGTTAATTACATTTATAAATAAACAATTACATATTTCATTAGGTAGAACAAATACAAGCAAAATTATGAAGCAAATAGAAAAAAAATGATATTGTATATAAGTGAGAACACGTGCATACGAGGTTATAGAACTGCAGATATACACATTTATAAATAAATAATTAGAAATTTCACTAGATAGAATAACTAGAAGCAATATTACATAACAAATCGAATTAAAGATTAGGTTATGTAGTTCATTTGCAATGTTTATGTAAGTGAAGATATGTGGTTCAAATACATACAATGTTATAAGGGTGCAGATACACAGTTCATATGAATACAATGATATAAAATTGACAATATGCAAGGTGAATATGCAATTACATAAATCATACAGAGTTAAAGAATGATAGGTATGAGTGTGTTTGCCATTATAGTGGAGAAGCAGTCATGCAAGGGTTGAGAGAAAGAACTCGTGGGTGACAAAAATCGCAAGAGCATCGTCATTTTTCTTAACAAAGACACGCCCATGACTGACCCATGCGTATTTATATGATTTTTCCTTTGCTGTCTTCTTCGCCGCCATTAATAGTTTATGATTTTTCCTTTGCTGTCTTCTTCGCCGCCATTAATAGTTGTTTGTGCAGTTTGTTGTAGGTGCTGAGAGGTGCTCATTTACATATATGGGAGACGGAGTAAGTCCCATATTTAAATCTGATGTCTTTAACTTCATTATTAAACAACACTAAAGAAATTATATGTATATATACGTACAATGAACGAAATGCAGCTATCGATGGTTTTTGGCGGTAAATATATAATATACCACAACACTTTTTTTCCATTCAATGTACTCTGGGTATAAAACAATATTAGCGTGTAGGCGAATATGTACTCTATAGTAACATGCACTTGGGATAATTTTAATGATACTAAATATATTACAATTTACAAATACTCTACAAATCAAATATATTATAACTTCATATCCGGCTCGTATGGGCCAAAACTATGGTGGTGCGAGAATGAGGCGCTGGTTCGGTTTTAAATGATTCGATTTGTAGAGGGTAGAGAATGCGAGGTGGTATGAATGATTAGCACTGCATTTAACAATCTGAACACCTCCAGTGACACCAAAACAAAATAATGCACCTACCTTTAGACCAGGGGGCTGGAAGGGCGTTCTCTGCAGTGTGGGCAGCTGAAGATGTCACAGTTGAGATGCAGATTGTAGCGGCGAGATGATTGCGAAACTTAGATGCGTGAACGAATTAATAAGTGAAAGAAATTCTTCTTTTCACAGTGCGAGCGGGCGAACACACGTTACGGATTGTCATCCATTGACAACTGACTGCGATCGCGATAAACATCCGGCCATCCTATTGGCCGAGTTGGTGCATTACTTACTTGGATGTCACACAGAGGCCCTCAAATAAGTCAAATGCAGTGATATACCAAATTTAAATTTTGTGGCGCGAACACTATACTTTTATCACTCAATAATTACAGACTACAGCGACCCCTAAAATGCGTTAAAGATAAAGTTTCTCTCTTACGAATTGAAAGACGTGCAAAAAAATACAGGTTTAGAGGATGCCGAGGCGGGCGAAAAATAAAAACACACAAACATAACCATGATAAAGATATTACTGAAACATCGACACACAAAATCTCATCACCATCCGAACGTCACAAATCACCTCTACCCAGGAAAATAGTTGTTGGGCTTTGGAATACCCGTTCATTAAATAATAAAGTTGATGTCATCGAAATAATTCGAGAGCATAAATTAAATATTTTCTGCATCACAGAAACATGGCACGATGATTACAATACCATATCCCTCAAGAATCTTCACTCTCAAGGATTTACAGTCGTCGAAGAAGCAAGGGAAAGAAAAGCAAAAGAATCCGCTACATCAGCAATAAAAACTAATCATGGAGGTATTGCTGTAATCGCCAATCAAGGAATACGCATAACCAAAACACCAATAGGAAAATTTAACAGTTTTGAATGTCTTTCTTGTGAAATATCCACAAAAAACTATAAATTCAGTATTTTAACCGTTTATAGACCAGGATCTATTCAAGTAACTGGAACATTTTTTGATGATTTTGTAACACTTTTAGAAAAGACTACCTCAATAACTAATTTATATATCACTGGTGATTTTAACATCCACTTGGAACAGCATGACAATCCAATTAGTAAAATATTTACAGACATCATAAATTCATTTGGACTCGTCCAATCAGTACAAACATCAACTCATGACTTATATCTATAATAAAAAGTAAAGACTTTTTGATTCTACATTAATTTAATTGAGCGCGATAGGCCTATTTAATGCCCTAATAAGCTAGTTAATGCCCTAACAAGGCGAAATAGGCCTATCGCGCTCAATTAAATTAATGTAGAATCAAAAAGTCTTTACTTTTTATTATAGATATAACTTATAATGGAATTCTACCAAATAAAAACTTCATCGATAATTACGATAATCAACTCATGACGCTGGAGGAATATTGAATATCATTTTATCCAGAAAGGACTGCGACGAAATCTCTCCTAGTGTAATCGATATCGGGCTATCAGATCACAGACTAATTTTAACCACTCTAAATTTCGATCAACCCCCGCCAAAATATTTTACCACCACTTCAAGATCATGGAGATACTTTAATATTGAAAACTTTCTGTCCGATTTACATCTATCCCCTCTCTGTAACACTCAAGATAATTTATCTCTTACTGAATTAGTCGACACCTACAACACAACGCTACAAAATCTTATTGAAAAACATGCACCGGAAAAAAACAAACGACGTCAAAACCGAATATCCGATATCTGGTTCGACGAAGAATGCAGGGAGAAGAAGAAAAAAATGCGCAAAATAGAGAGAGCGTATAAACACCAGGTCTCAACTCTACAACGATCAGATTGGATTGCAGCGCAAACCGACTATAAGAACACACTTGCAGCCAAGAAGAACTTTTACTGGACAGATAAAATCCAACAAGAACGAGATAACCCTCCCTAGACAAATGTGGAAATCGATAAACACAGTTTAGGAAATAAAAATAATGGATCTTCAACTACTACGGATATCTCTCCAGACGCCATCTCTGACTTTCTGCAAAACAAAATTTCGAAAATTCACTCTACAACAATTTCGCCATCTCCTACCTCTTATTCAACCAACATAAGCAATAATTTTCTAAATTATTTCATTGAAACAAGTGAACAAGAAATTATCAAATTCATCAATTACTCACCCAACAAACATTGTTCCTTAGATCCGATACCAACATGGCTCTTGAAAAAATGCTCTGTTATAATAGCACCCTATCTCTGCAAACTGTTCAATTTATCATTGAGCTCTGGTGTAGTACCAACAAGTCTTGAAGAAGCAATAGTAACCCCGATTCTAAAGAAGCCAAACCTCGACCCTGATGACATTAATAACTACAGACCCATACCCAACTTACCTTTTATCGCTAAATTCTTCTTCTTCTTTGTCCTGGCCTTTTCTTCCCATTATGTGGGGTCGGCCCTCCTCGTCCTCATTCGCCAAGTCCTTCTCTCCTGTGCGTCTCCTTCGCGCAAGTCTGCCTCCCGCAACTCTCTTGTGATGGTGGAGTGCCACGTTGTCAGCGGTCTGCCTGGTCTTCTGGCCTGCACTTGGATGTCCATCGCTCTACGTATCATATTTTCCTCTGGTCGCCTTATGATGTGTCCGTACCATCTCAATCTACTCTCAAGCAGCTTATCGGTGATTGGGGCCACACCAAAGCTTCCCCAAACGTGGACGTTCCGTACTCTGTCCATCATAGTCACGCCCCCCGCCCATCTCAGCATTCTCATTTCAGCTGTGTGAATGCTCTGCTGGTGACTCTTCTTCAGTGCCCAACACTCAGCGGCATATGTCATGGCAGGTCTGATAACGGTTTTATAAACCTGGCCTTTTATTTTTATGGGCATTCTACGATCACAGAGCACGGAAGACAATGACCTCCATTTCATCCATCCTGTGTTGATGCGATGGACCACGTCATCCTCGACATCTCATTGGTTTGACAGGTATGAACCTAAATATTTGAAGCTGTCGGTTTTTGGCACTGGTGATTCTTGGAGTGACAGTGTTAGGTTAATCTGAGGCTGTCCTGAGTAGAAACACGGCATGTATTCGGTTTTTGTGCGGCTTATTTTAAGGCCATTTGATTCAAGTGCTTCTCGCCAATCCTCCAAGGTTTGCTGGAGGTCTTCTATTGACTCGCTTATGAGAACCACGTCATCAGCATATAATATGTTCCAGGGTGCCCGTTTCTGGATGCCTGCTGTGAGGTGGTCCATCACCAGGTTGAACAGCAATGGGCTCAGGGCTGAGCCTTGATGGACACCGACTCTTATGTCAAATGGTTCGCTTATACCTGCTGGTCCTTTGATTTTTGTCCTGACCTCCGTGTACATATCAATGAGCAATGTGATGTAATGCTCAGGGACGCCCTGGGATCTCAGAGCCTGCCAAATTATCTTTCTAGGGACTCTTGTCAAACGCTTTCTCCAGGTCTATGAAAGCCATGTGCAGATCCTTTTTGTTATCGCGATATTTTTCCATTGTTATTCTTATTGTTTGAATAGCATCCCGTGTGGATCTTCCAGGTACGAAGCCACACTGGTTTTCTGTAATTTCGGTCAATTCTCTCAGCCTTCGATTTAGCACTCTCTCCCATATTTTGAACGTGTGAGAGATTAATTTTACAGCTCTATAGTTCTCACACTGTCTCGGGTCTCCCTTATTCTTGTAAAATGGAACCAGATAGCTGCTCCTCCAACTGTTCGGCATTTTTGCCTCCATTAGCACGAAATTTAATAGTTGTGTAAGGAAGGTAACTCCTTCTTTACCTAATTGCTTCCACAGTTCCGCTGGGATCTCGTCTGGGCCCGTTGCCTTTTTATTTGCCATTTCGGATATAGCTCTTTTAACCTCATCCTCGGTAATCGATGCGATGGGTCCCTGTAGCGGAATTGATTGGTCGTTGTGTTGGTGGGGAAACTCTTCATTCAGTAATTCGCTGTAGTACTGTTTCCATCTTCCCATGATGTCTACGTTTGATGTTAACATTTGGCCAGTATTGCTCTTAATTTGACCGTCTTTACGTCCAACGAATCTGTCACTCTGCGCCTTGCCACTTTGTAGATTTCATCAGAATGTTTTGCCCCCTCAAGCTCTTTATAGAAGGTGTTATTTGCTGATGCCTTTGCTCTAGCGACAGCGCGTTTGGCTCTTTTCTTCGACTCTTTGTATTACGCTCTGTCATCTTCAATATTGGTTGCCTGCCACTGCTTGAACTTCAATTTCTTCTGTCTTAGCTCCTCCTTTACCTCCTCATTCCACCAGTGTGTCTCACGGTTATCTGCAAGAGGGCCCTTTGAGATTCCTAAGAAAACCTTAGCCTGCGACAGACATTCGTTCTCAAATGCCGTCCACATCTAATCTGCCCTCTTATCCGTGAAATCAATTTGGTTAATATAGTCCTTGAGTCTTGTGCAGAGTGCTCCACCTTCATGTCCATTTAGCTTGTACCATTTGATTTTTGTTATCCTTTCTTTTCGGATCCTTAACTTTCTTGGCAATTTAAACTTGGCAACTAGTATTCTATGTTGTGATGTTAGTGGCTCCCCAGGGATCACCTTGCAGTCTCTAAAGTATTTAACGTTTGGTCTGTTAGTCATAATGTAGTCTATTTGAGTAGTTCTATTATCATTCTTGTACGTAATCAGATGGTTTTCAGGTTTCTTAAAAAATGTGTTTATTATTGCCAAGTTATGTGTCGATGCAAACTGTAGTATATCTCTGCCCTGCTGGTTCTGTGAGCCGTACCCATATCCTCCGTGGTTTACTTTATATGTGATTGGGGCAGATTCTCCCACATGCCCATTGAAGTCTCCTCCCACATATTTAGATTCTTCCATGGGTATTGACTGCAGGAGATCACTCAGGTCACTCCAGAACGCCTCCCTCTCCTCGCGTGCACATCCAGTCTGTGGGGCATATGCCGATATGATATTTGCACATGGTTGATCGTCTAGAGCTAGCTTTATTGACATTATGCGATCAGTTTTTCTATCTACCTGTACCACTCTATCCTGCAAGCACTTGCCCAGCACAACACCTACTCCGTTTCTGTTGTTAGCCTGTCCATAGTAGTATAACTTGTAATCATTTCCAATGTTCCTCGCCTTCGATCCCTTCCATTTAGTCTCCTGTATACAGCATATATCTATTCTTCGTCTTTTCAGTACTTCACTTAGCTCCACACTACGTCCGGTTAGTGATCCTATATTCCAAGTCGCCAGCTTCATAGTCGACAGACTTTGTCTATTCTCGTCGCTTTCGGGGGACGCCCTAGCTTTTTGTTTCTTTCGCTTTGGGTTTGTTTCGTGCTCGTCGCTTTGGGGGGACGCCCTATCATTTATCGCTTTATCGTTTCTTGGCATTATTCATGGATTTGGAGTTGTGTTTTTGGCTGAGTTTTTTCGGCCGGTTGCCACCTGACGCCAAGACAGTAACCCCGACTGACTGGGGCTTAGGGTGCCCACCGTTTTCTATGTTTCTACGTATTCTGCATAACGGTTTTTTTTTTCGCCATCCCTCATCATGACATCCTGCCTGAAGCCACTGCTCCTGTCGCGACCCTGCCTCCAAATACGTCGGAGCGGTTCGCACAGGGGGGCCTGTTTGGTCCGCGGGAGGTATTTTATTTCCCTCCTACCCGCCATATCTGGTGAGCATTCCCCTATCCGCCACCTGGGGACGCGTCCTCTAGCGGTTACAGGCTCCGCCGAGGATTTATCGCTTTTATCGCTAAATTACTAGAAAAAATTGTATGTACAAGACTAAATGACTTCATTGAGACAAACGGAATGTTTACCAAACTTCAATCTGCGTATAGAAAATATCATTCAACTGAGACTGGACTTCTTTTATTTATTTATTTATTTATTATTTATTTATTATTTTCATCAACGGCTAAATAGCCTTTTACAAGTACATACAAAATAAACCAGTATAAACACGTTTAATACATACATACAATAATATTATAAAATAAAACAAAAAGAGATGTATAAATGTACGAAATATCTACCAGAACATTTTTTGCATATTATATCTAAACATTTTTTAAGAAACAAATATCAAAAACAAAAAGAAACAAAAATAGCATATATAAATTATATACCTAGGTATAAAGTAATTTCAAAAGTGTCATTAAAAAAGAATGAAACATAAAAACAGTTGAAAAATAAGCCATGAAACTAAATATAAATTCAAAATAAAAGAGTAATTGATAAAATAATAATAACATCTTATAGGGAAATAAAATTGACATTTTGCATCAAGAAATATTGATGCAATAAGTTTCTATATTTTGTCAATAACAAGTAATAAATATCGCCTAGACCAGAGTATGCATTACCCAAATAATGAAGCCGTGCTATTGGCGAGTAATATTGTTGCAGTGTACGTGTGTTAGAATAGTAAAAAGGTACCGTTTGCCTGTTAGAACGATTTGGCGCATGGTATGTAATTTGTTCAATAAGAGCAGGGCTGTCAAAACTCGAATGTACCATTTTGTGTAATGTAATTAAATCAAAAATTATTCTACGGTCAGATAACTTTGTTAAATTAGTGCAATGCATAGTGAGATTATAATCCATTAGTTCTCTGGGTATGTTCATTTTAAAATTTATATACCTAAGAAATTTGCGTTGTACTTTTTCAATTAGTTGAACTTGATTATTATAATATGGTGACCAAATTGTTGAATTATATTCCAAAATGCTCCTTACAAGTGATATGTATAACAAGCGAATACTATATGTATCTGTAAACTTTTTTGTGATACGTATTATAAACCCTAAGATCTTTACAGCTCTGTTTACTATGTTAGTAATATGACAAGTAAAAGAAAGTTTCGAATCAAAAATGACACCTAAATCGTTTATTTCATCTACTGAAGTTAATTGAATCAAGTTTATATCATAATCATAAACCAGGGGATTTTTTATTTTATAAAACCTTATTACTTGACACTTATTTGCATTGAGAGAAAGTTTGTTACACTGACACCATTCAAATAGCTTGTTCAAATTTTCCTGCAATATAAGGCAATCATCATGACTTTTTATTCTTTTAAATATCTTTAAATCATCCGCAAATATTACATATTCTACCCCTGAAAATATATCGACAATATCATTTATAAATAATATAAACAAAACCGGTCCCAAATGAGAGCCCTGTGGTACACCACTTGTAGCTGTAAAAGCCACAGAGTGTACATCATTTAATTTTATAAATAGCTTTCTTTTAGATAAATAACTCTCGACCCATCTCAAAAAAATGCCCGTTACACCCATTTTCTCCAATTTATTTATTAATATACCATGACAAATCCTATCAAAGGCCTTACTGAAATCAGTGTAGATAGAATCTACCTGACTTCTTTCAGCAAAAGCATTTACAATAAAATTTTCATATAACAACAGATTTGTTAAAGTAGATCTATTAGTAACAAAACCATGTTGAGATTTCGTAATTATAGAATTTATTTTATAATTTATTTTTTCCAGAACTATTTTCTCAAAAATTTTGGGAATCGTAGATTGTATACACACTGGTCTATAATTGGATATATCCATTCTATCGCCTTTTTTGAAAATTGGTATAATGAAGCTATTCTTCCATTCAGATGGAAAAATACCCGTTGATAATGACATATTAAAAATTAAATACAGAGGATAAGACAATATATGTGAACAATGTTTTAAAAAGGTAGGTGGTATTTTATCTGGACCAGGGTTCTTTCTTACGTCCAATTTTTCAATATGAGTAACAATATCATTGATGTCAATATGAATTTGCGATATTTGTAAATTATAAACAGACTCAACAAAATTCTTCGAATATTATCTGATACGATTCTAGCTACTGAAACCGGAAATCATGTTCTATTAGCATTTCTCGACATGAGTGCAGCTTTTGATACGATTGATCACACTATTCTCACTGAAAGACTCAAAAAAACTTACAGTATGCGAGAAAACACATATAAATGGTTTCAATCTTATCTCACAGGACGACACCAAACTATCAAATTCAATAACCTAAAATCATCTCCCGCTTTTGTAAAATTCGGAGTTCCCCAGGGTTCCGTGCTAGGTCCGTTACTATTTATCTTATACACAAAAGACATATTTTCAATCATTGACTCCCACGGACTACTCGCACACTGTTATGCGGACGATTGGCAGCTTTACTTTTATTGCACACCAGAAAATGCTCACCATCTAAAAACCACAATCTGTAAATGTATCGAAGATATCGGTGTTTGTATGTCAGCAAACAAACTTAAGCTAAACCCGACAAAGACAGAACTACTCTGGACAGCAACACGCAAACGAAGCCATTCAATAGACACTTCCCCACTAACTTTCGAAAATTCAGATATTCTTCTTCTGCTTTCTTTCAACTAAGACGTTTAAAGTCAATCCGAAGGAGTATCCCAATTGAAGTCATGAAATCTTTGGTAAGCGCCTTTTTTGTCTCCCGTTTGGATTATTGTAACGGTATATATGCGAATTTACCAAAGAAAGAAATTAATAAAATTCAGTCAGTTTTCAATGCTGCAGCCAGACTCATCACTGGAGCCTCCAAATTTTCTCACATCTCTCACCATCTTCGCAATCTACATTGGCTTAAAGTCCCCGAAAGAATTGAATATAAGCTCTGTCTCATAATCTTTAAAGCACTTCGTGGTATGGCTCCTACTTACCTCTCCGAACTGTGCATTCCGCTTTCAATAAATGACAGACAATCATCACTTCGTTCTGCCACTTCATCCATGGTTGGGAAATTAGTTGAAATAAACAGGGTGCACACAACTAATTTCGGTGATCGTGCATTTGCTGTGGCAGGACCAAATGCATGGAATAAGCTCCCACACACCCTCAGACAAACCGAAAATATATCTTCGTTCAGAAAAAAACTCAAAACGCACCTTTTTCGCAAATCTTACCAGAGCCGAAATGATACAACGTAATCATTTTTTCAGCGCCCTTGAGGTGAGATATTCACAAAAACGGCGCTATATAAATTACCAAATTTATTATTAATTATATTTTTTTAATACTTCGTTATCAACCAGTACCTACTCGATCATTTTCTAAATTCAATTATAAAAATTTGTTAAGATAAAAGTTTAGCATGAAGTTGTCATTATTTTTTGTATTAATAAACACAATTTTAATTTTATACATTTCTTAAGTCTTAATCCTGATTTTATAATTAGACTTTGAAGTAACAATTGAATCGTCTGTTCCTTGTTTCGTGTGCTTTATTCGTGAATGTCGATAAAAATTTTCTTTATTGGAAAACTTTATTTTACAGATCGGTTTTGTGATATTAACTCAAGACATTTTGATATGATTACATACACCACAAAAAAGTATTTATAAAATGACAGTCAACCACAAAACACCACGTGCACAACGTTTAAAAATTAAATTTCTCATAACCTTCACGCCTGCAAGATAAAAGTCAGAAAAAAGTGTAGATCATAGAAAAGAGATACTTTGATAAAAATGACATTTCATTGCACATGCGCACCGCGTTTGTTTATCATTCATATTACGCGCGGTGGATTTACTGTCAGGACATGCTCGTCTTCCCAGAAACCCCTTCCCTTGAGAAAACGTCTTCCCAGATATTGCATTCAAGTGGTTTTTCATCCGAATGAGTTAGTTCATTTCTTTTTAAATATCCTCTTTGAGAAAATGTCTTCCCACAGACATTGCATTCATGTGGTTTTTCACCCGAATGAGTGAGATGGTGTAGTTTTTAACTTCTCCTCCAAGAAAATGTCTTCCTACAGACATTGCATTAATGCAGTTTTTCACCCGAATGAGTGAGATGATGTCGTTTTAAAGAAATCTTCTGTGAAAAAGTCTTCCCACAGATATTGCATTCAAGTGGTTTTTCACCCGAATGAGCGAGAGGATGTCGTTTTAAAATACTCTTCTGAAAAAATGTCTTCCCACAGACATTGAATTCATGTGCTTTTTCACCGGAATGAGTGAGTATATGTTGATTTAAATTTCCTCTTTGAAAAAATGTCTTCCCAAAGATATTGCATTCATGTGGTTTTTCACCCGCATGTGTGAGATGATGTAGTTTTAAACAACTCTTTTAAAAAAATGTCTTCCCACAGACATTGCATTCATGTGGTTTTCACCCGAATGAGTTAATTCGTGTCTGTTTAATTGCCATTTTTGAGAAAATTTCTTCCCACAGATATTGCATACATGTGGTTTTTCACCCGAATGAGTGAGATGATGTCGTTTTAAAGTACTCTTCTGAAAAAATGTCTTCCCACAGACATTGCATTCATGTGGTTTTCACCCGAATGAGTTAATTCGTGTCTGTTTAATTCCCATTTTTGAGAAAATTTCTTCCCACAGATATTGCATACATGTGTTTTTTCACCCGAATGAGTGAGATGATGTCGTTTTAAAGTACTCTTATGAAAAAATGTCTTCCCACAGACATTGCATTCATGTGCTTTTTCACTCGAATGACTTAGTATATGTTGATTTAAATCTCCTTTTCGAAAATATGTCTTCCCACAGATATTGCATACATGTGGTTTTTCACCCGAATGAGTGAGATGATGTCCTTTTAAAGTACTCTTCTGAAAAAATGTCTTCCCACAGACATTGCATTCATGTGGTTTTTCACCCACATGAGTGAGATGATGTTGTTTTAAAGTACTCTTGTAAGAAAATGTCTTCCCACAGATATTGCATTCATGTGGTTTTTCACCCGAATGACTGAGTATATGTTGATTTAAATCTCCTTTTCGAAAATATGTCTTCCCACAGATATTGCATACATGTGGTTTTTCACCCGAATGAGTGAGATGATGTCCTTTTAAAGTACTCTTCTGAAAAAATGTCTTCCCACAGACATTGCATTCATGTGGTTTTTCACCCGAATGAGCTAATTTGTGTCTGTTTAATTTCCATTTTTGAGAAAATTTCTTCCTACAGATATTGCATGCATGTGGTTTTTCACCCGAATGAGTGAGATGATGTCGTTTTAAAGTACTCTTCTGAAAAAATGTCTTCCCACAGACATTGCATTCATGTGCTTTTTCACTCGAATGACTTAGTATATGTTGATTTAAATGTCCTCTTTGAAAAAATGTCTTCCCACAGACATTGCATTCATGTGCGTTTTCACCGGAATGACTGAGTATATGTTGATTTAAATTTCCTCTTTGAAAAAATGTCTTTCCACAGACATTGCATTCATGTGGTTTTTCACCCGAATGAGTTAGTTTGTGTCTGTTTAAATCTGCTTTTAGAGAAAATGTCTTTCCACAGATATTGCATTCATGTGGTTTTTCACCCGAATGTCCGAGTATATGTTGATTTAAATTTCCTCTTGTAGAAAATGTCTTCCCACAGATATTGCATTTATGTGGTTTTTCACCCGAATGAGTTAGTTTATGTTTGTTTGAATCTCCTTTTTTAAAAAGGGTTTTCTCGCTGACGTTACATTCAGAAGATGTATGTATATACGTATTTATTATGTTTTCATTTCCAATAACTGAATGCTCTTCGATTTCTTTTTTTAAATCTACTTCACATTCTTCAATTGAGAATTCAGGAAATTCTTCACCAATGTCTATTGAAAAAGTATGTTCATTTTTTGTCGTTTGTTTTGTCTTTTGGTTTACTGGATTATTCATTTTCTGAAAAATATTTATACAAAAGATTAATTGAAAAAAATCCTTCATTGATTGCTTAGTGTCACTGAATTAATTACGAATGAACATTTCATACAAAAAAATTAACACAACATACGCAAAACGGTGACCGGACAAATCGTTAAAGTCAAATCAGAACACGACAATTCGTTACACGTCAAAACAGAAAACGACATAACAGAACAGCGACAATTCAACACACAGTCAAAACAACATATTGACAAATCAGTACAATGACAAATAAGAACGGTGATAATACAACACATAGACAAAACAGAACATTTCTAATACGATTTCAAAGAGATTATGAAATCAGATAACGTCAATAACAATATATTATAAACTTGAAAATAAATTTTATTTCACCGACATTTTAATAAGCGAAATATCGATGTTTATTAACGTGATATCAGCCATATACCTACATATTATGTATCTTTAAATTCTCCAGATACCTACCTAAAAAATATTTTTTTCACGGCATATAACCCGCAATGTGGGGGTTACCAGCGACAGGTGCCTCCCAGGAAGCTTTTTTATCTGACACATTTCTTGGATGTATTGTGGTGCCAGGTAGTTCAAAGTATTAAACACCGTCAAACAAGTTTTGTAGTCAACTCGCCCTGGACACTTCAACCAGTGTAATTAGTTTAGAAGTGGAGCTATATGAAATAGTTTTTCCGCACAAAAAATAAGAAATATGAATACGTAGTCTATAAATATCTATGAATATTATAGAGGTACGTAAATTTATCCTACTGTCGATTTATTCAAGAGAATTAATTTTTTTTAAATAGATTGACAGTTTTAAGACAAGACGCGTGTGTACTATGAAAGAAGGAACATTTCGTATGGCGTAGTGGACTTTTTGCATGCTAAAAACAGCAATTTAACATTGAAAAAAATATTTATGACCCATGACAAAAGCAAACCTTTTGGAGATTGCTACAAATGTAAAATTAACTGTACAAAATTTGTGTTCAAGAAGGTATTGATTGTTAAGTCGAATTTCTAACTAAATTAACCGATTATTTTAGCCAATTAAACAATATTTATAATTACATTAGTTTCTAGTATTTTAATGATAACATTAACAAAAATATAATACGCAGTTATTAAACTGCGTACTATATTTTTGTTAATGTTATCATTAAAATACTAGAGGCTCGGAAATACCTACATATTAAAATAATTAGCTACCTTCACTACATTAATACTTGCACCGAATTGCACGCAATGATTATGAAATTATTTACATACTTTGTGTAAATAATTATTTGGAAATAGTGATTTTTTTTAAATATTTTTTTTTAAATAATATATTCTCTCTGGACTGAAACACTGGTTATTTGAAAGAAATTGCCATTTGGTAGTATACTCGCCTCAGTTAAAACGTTTTAATTATTTTGTATACTTATTATCAGTGATACAAAGCAAAAATACATATACACATACATACACATATTGTCATTGACGTTGTCTGATTTCATAATCTCTTTGAAATCGTATAAGAAATGTTCTGTTTTGTCTATGTGTTGTATTATCACCGTTCTTATTTGTCATTTTACTGATTTGTCAATATGTTGTATTGACTGTGTGTTGAATTGTCGCTGTTCTGTTATGTCGTTATCTGTTTTGACGTGTAACGAATTGTCGTGTTCTGATTTGACTTTAACGATTTGTCACAGAACCACGTAAAACAATCTCTTTAAACAGGACACTGTCAACATACATTAGCGCAGTCTATGATTATATAACTGAATATTAACTTCACCGTAACTCAAGATTTGTTTTCATATCGTTTATACATGATGAAATTCCATACATAAGTTTTGAAAGATGTGCATCTTGATTCTTCAATTTATTTTACTAATTCAATTTATTATGATTTGTTGATAACGAATCAGGCACTCAATAGTAAAAGGGCTGAGGTGATTCATGGTAGATGGCGCGTTTGATTTCTTAGTTGACAATATACTTCAATTTTCCATACATTTTCCCAGTATTTGTTCGTTATTTTCAATAATATTCTGAATTGATGTTTTCTCTTTAGTGTAAGTGGGTATATTTATAAAACTAGGGTTATTTTTTGTAATTTACAAATTATATCAATTTGAAATTAAATTAAATGAAATGAAATTATATATTTCCAATTTTTACACTTATAAATAAAAATAAGAAAAAAATAACCATATTTTAAAAATACTTATCATAAACATAGTATGTACAATTGTTCTTATTTGGAAATTTACTGCCTCACTAGACAAGTCTGTTCTGAGGCAGTTCTCTTTCAATTTGCCCTGTGGTTACATGTTTTTGGATGCAAAATAATTAACAGAGATAATTAAACATAAACAGAAAAGAAAACAATATAATCAGAAAATATACCATGAACTGCAATGTTAATGTCTTGCAAAGTAACTTTATCCAAAAACAATGAAACAAACACCAGTAACATATAAAAAGAAGGTAAAAACCGATGCACATTAGTTCCCAAAACATAAATATGATTTTTCTGTCTTATGTCAGAAAATAATAAAATAAACTCTCAAGACAGTAACGTAACATTTTTGCCTTAAGTCTATCAAGGTAGCTCTGTCACAAAATAATAAAATTATTATTATCAATAGTACTATGGAAAATGAAAGTAAAAATAAAAATAGAAGCTGATGTACATCAGCTCCCAGAGCATAAATATGAAATTTCTGTCCTTTGTCTAACGAAGTAGCTTTATCAAGTAAATAGTATCAAAATAGTAAATGAAACATTAGTACTATATAAAATGTAATTAAAAATATATGTAAGTAAGTTTTTAAAACATAAATAAGAGAGTATTGTAGCATATCTGGCGAGGTAGCATTAACATATAATAATAAAGGAAACAATAGTAATATAGAAAATGAGAGAGATTACAACATCCAGTTTTAAAGTATAAATAAAACAGTTCTGTACTTCACAGTAAGTGTTAAGTTTGTATTGTATGAGTGCATATATCTAGTGAGACTGTTGTAAATTTATATAAATTTCAAGTATATTTTTTAATCCATTGTAGTTTTGCAAGTTTGTTTAGAAAACACTTGTATATTGAAAACCATCGTACATATTTTAAAAATGAATTCCAATTATCACTAAAAACATTGTAGATAAAGATAAATGGCCCAGTATTTGAGTCGGCCCTTGGCTGTGTTCAGATTCAACGCTCGACGTCGGGCGTCGAATGTTTCTAAAGTTGCAGATTATGGCATTTTTCACACCAATTTTACCTGCGCGCTTTCGAGCGGCGTTTCAATTTGAACGCTGCTTCGGGTGTTTTATAATACATTATATCTCTTTTTAGGTTATATTTTCATCGAAAGACAAAAATTAGGCAGTGGTGTAAATAATGATCTCTGACCTTTTATTGTAAATTGTTGAATGATATTTTTATAAATTAACCTCTTTGTGAATGCGTATTGTCATCATAAATAGTGTCAGCTGACATAATATTAGATACCAATGAGGAGTGGATAAAGACAGCACTTTGCACTTTTGACAGTTGTAGTCACAGATGAAATTGGTGACGGTGTAACCTTAAGCCATAGACATAAAATATATATATACCTAGACGGCGTACCTGATAATTAAAGTGAGTTTAAAATTTTCGCGCGCTTTATTTCTTGGCTGGCAATAAATTGTAAGTTTCATACATTTTTCCATAACTTTCCGTTTTTTTCAATAATATTTCGAATTGGTGATTTTTATTTAGTAAAAGTGGACATATTTATCAAATAAAGGATATTATTTATTGTTTTCATAAATTTGTTTGTTTTTTTTCGTGTTAATTTATAAATTATATCACTTTTTGTAAAATGTGTGAAGTTTCTTTTTTGTGTGAAAGCAAACTTTGAAACTTTTAAAGTTTAATAAATAAAGTTATATACGATATTTTTTACTGGCGATATTTTAGATTATTTACGATCGATATTCATAGTAATAGTTTATTTTGGTGCGTGATATTGTCTTTTATTTAAAGTGCCCGTTTCATGTTCTGGATATGGATGTACTTATCGTCACAATAACGGAGATTATATACAAATGCACAGGTAATCATTTTGGTATTTTGAAATTGAAAAATATGAAATAAAATAGATATAGGTTAAATTAAGATGAAATAATTTTAATATTAATTCATAATTAAAATTGATTAACTAGGATTTAATTGTTGTTTCTTGGGATGTCAAGAAACAACAGTTGTTTATTCGTTTCAGAGCTCAATATTTAAATAAGTACATAAATACCATCACAAATGGTAACCAGCGACGGATGTGCAATACCTTATAAAAGGAAGCACCACATACCTATAATGGCAGATTTTATAATTACTACAAAGCATATAACTATTCACTCACTGTTAAAAATTCAATCTAAATAAATTAAATCACTTAGAATGTTTCTATTAACAAATGAGATATGTAAAACGGTTAAAAACTAAAAATTATTTAGAAAGTAATGCAGGAAGGGGCTGCAAAAGGAAAAATCTGTGACATACAAATCGCTTAATCTTTTATCTGATTTTTTCGTAGCTACTCGATGTATTTTCGTAATATTACGCTACTTATACTATTATAAAGTTAATAAAGAAAATATTGGTGAGGCTAAATTAAAATATAACAAACCGTAATTGAGATTATTGAATACAAAATCACTGAAATTCTTAATGATCCTAGGCATTACTAAAATTATATTAAAATAAAACAATTTGTTTTTGATTCTACGTGTATTTATAAGTTCGTCGATAGCTATTTCGCCTTGCTAGGGCATCTTCAAGACTATGACGGCGTGGAGTTTCTGTCGGGTTATATAGGTAGAGGGTTGAGCTTACAATTTTTTTGATTGGTCAGTATCTATAAACAGAGTACTAAACAATGGCAGTGGGTGGAGACTATAGTTAGACTTGACAGTTGACTGACCAATCCCTAACACGTAGAATCAAAAACAAATTGTTTTATTTTAATATAATTTAAAATGGAATTCTACTACGTAAATTATCCACAAGTACATTACTAAAATGTTAATATATCAATAATTACACTGTAAACCGCCCATTATTTTAGCCTAATATTTTTGAAAACTTCCTAGATAACTGTTTTTTATAACTTTGATGTACAAACTAGTTTTTTTCGTCAAATAAATCCGAAAACTATTCATATAAGTCGTTATTCTCTATACAAAAACAATGTTTTCTGCCAACCAAACGTCAAAAGTCCCGCGGAAAAATGACTCACTTCAATTCATACAAAATTTGCTAACTACGACATCTAGTATATTATATGAAAACCTATGGGATAGCCTAGTTTGACACCAGTTTTTGTTTTTGACATTGCGGCGTCCAGAACGCCATAGAAAAATGACAAAATAATCTGCCGAAAATATTTTCATCTATGAGATCGGTTGCCCATTTAGCTTCTCGTCAGCTCACACGGCGGCCAGTGCATTCCATTTTGTTGCGCCATGGCGGAATTTTGACCTATGTAACTCAATTTCCCGGCGTAGTGAGCTACGCCAGGATTACTGAGTTGGCTTAACGAATTAACGAATTTTGTTAATTTACCCACAACTAGTCCAAATAGGTGAATCGATCTATTATTTACAAGTGTCAAAATAGGTATATTATGTCAAATGTTGAGGCCTTGGTAAAAAATATGTTAATCGAGAGACATGTCTCAATTTATTATTCCAATAATATTTTTTTACATATTTTGTCTTGCTTAATGACAAAAGCTTACTATTAAAATATGTAAAAAAAAATAGATTGACACTGAACATTCAATAAAGAGTTATTTAATTAATATTTTGTATAAATATTTTTTAGACAATGGACACCCCAGAGAATCAAAAGACAAAAATAATAATAAAAGACGAGTATACGCCTTTAATTAACAAACATATTGGCGAAGAATTTCCTACATGCCCAATTGAAGAAAGTGAAATTGATTTAAAAAAAGAAATCGAAGAACGAAAAAAAGAAAAGGTCATTAAAAAAGCAAACAAAATTAATATACCAATACATGTTAAATACGATTATAACGTCACTGCGAAAACCTTTTCCCAAATAGGAGATTTACACAAACATAAACCAATTAATTCGGGCAAAAAAACAAATGAATGCAATGTCTGTGGAAAGACATTTTCCCAAAGAGGACATTTCAACGCACACAAACTCACTCATTTGGGCATTAAACCACATGAATGCAGTATCTGTGGGAAGACATTTTCTCAAAAAGGAGATTTGAACAAGCATACACAAACTCATTCGGGTGAAAAACCGCATAAATGTAATGTCTGTGGGAACAAATTTTCTCGCACGGAAAATTTAAAGCTACATCATCTAATTCATTCGGGCATAAAAACACATGAATGCAATGTATGTGGGAAGACATTTTCTCGCACGGGGTATTTAAAACAACATCATCTTACGCATTCGGGTGAAAAACCACATCAATGCAATGTCTGTAGGAAGACATTTTCTCAAAAAGGAGATTTAAACAAACATAAACTAACTCATTCGGGTGAAAAACCACATAAATGCAATGTCTGTGGGAAGACATTTTCTCGCATTATATATTTGAAACTACATCATCTTACTCATTCAGAAGAAAAACTACATGAATGTAATGTCTGTAGGAAGACATTTTCTCAAAAAGGAGTTTTAAACAAACATAAAATAACTCATTACGGTGAAAAACCACATGAATGCAATGTCTGTGCAAAATCATTTTCTCAAAAAAGAGAATTAGACAAACATAAATCAACTCATTCGGATGAAAAACCTCATGAATGCCATGTTTGTGGGAAGTCATTTTCTCGCAAGGAATATTTAAAACTACATCATCTTAGACATTCGGATGAAAAACCACATCAATGCAATGTCTGTAGAAAGACATTTTCTCAAAAAGGAGTTTTGTACAAACACAAATTAACACATTCCGGCGAAAACCCGCATGAATACAATGTCTGTGTAAAGACATTATCTAAAAGGGGATTCAAACAAACATAATTCAACTCATTTTTTAATTATAAATTAGCTATAAACCACTTGTTTTTTTGAGTCACTTCGCGACATGTTTCGGAAGCGCTGTCCTTCCATCGACCGGCGTGTCGAGACTAACATGTTGAATTTGTGTGTATCTGTCTGTGAAGCGAGGGGGGTGGTGGTTGAGGGTTGGTTGGGTTAGTGGGGGGAGGGGAGTATTGTGAAGTGTTTTTGTTTTTGATGGGAAATATATTAAGTATTGGAGAAGTGTTATGAAAGGTATGGTTATTTATAAGTTTTATACCGGAATTTATGTGTTTATGTATTTCGAGCGTTTCGTAGTTGTTAAGTCGGTATCCTTTATTCTGTGTTTCATGTAATAGTTTTAGTTTGTGGTTATTGAAAGAGTGATTAGTTTCGATAATGTGGTTAGCAAATTCTGAGAAATTATTGTTGTTTAAGCATCTTCTGTGTTCGTTAATTCTTATATTTAGGTTACGTGATGTCTGTCCTATGTAGTGTTCATTACAGTCACCACATGTTATTCTATAAACTCCACTTTTTTCTTTGTAATTTCTTTTAGTTTTAGAATTTAATAATGATCTACTGATGTTGTTGTTGGTGTAAAATGCAGCTTTGATACTAGTTGGCAGTGTATTTTTTATTTTTATAGAAATAAGTCCTGTGTATAGAATTTTTCTCCATTTTTGTTCTGTATTTAGGTTGTTGGTGTTGAATGGATATGTATTGGTCAGTTGTTTTTTGTTTTTGTTTTTTGTCGAGCATGCTGTCTATTATTTTGTAATTGTAGCCGTTATTCAATGCGATTTGTTTGATGATGTGTAGTTCGTGTTGGAAGTTGTTTTGTATCATAGGTATATTTATGAGTCTGTTTATCATGGAATGGAAGCTAGCAAGTTTGTGGGAGATGGGGTGGGACGAGGAGTTAGGTATGACAGTGTCTGTTGTGGTGGGTTTTCTGTAGATAGCAAGATCTAGTTTATTGTTTATAATTTGGATTGTGAAATCTAAGAAATTTATTGTGTTATCTTCGTGTTTTTCGATCGTGAATTTGATTTTATAAAGAACTCAACCATATCCTTACCACTAACGAAATATTCACACCTAAATACACCATCAAAGATAACATAGACTTCGCAGAAAAAATAAAAAACTTACACGTCCCACACAACGCTAAACTAGTCTCATTCGATGTAACAAACCTCTTCACCAATATACCTATTGACGAGTGCAAACATATTTTAACCACCTTACTGCACAACTCACATCTAGCAGAACAAAATCAAAAAGAAATTATTAGAATATTCAACACATGTACCAAACAGAACTACTTTGAATTCAACCACAAAATATATATACAAAACAACGGGTTACCGATGGGAATGGCAGCTAGTTCCGTGTTAGCAGACATGTTCCTTGATAATTTGGAAAAAAAACTATTTAATTCCACATTCCACCTGAATAAATACGTAAAGACATGGTACAGATACGTGGATGACATATGTTGTATCTTCACCGGAACCGATAGACAACTAAATGCTTTTCTTACACATATCAACAGCCTACACGATAAAATCAAATGCACGATCGAAAAACACGAAGATAACACAATAAATTTCTTAGATCTCACAATCCAAATTATAAACAATAAACTAGATCTTGCTATCTACAGAAAACCCACCACAACAGACACTGTCATACCTAACTCCTCGTCCCACCCCATCTCCCACAAACTTGCTAGCTTCCATTCCATGATAAACAGACTCATAAGTATACCTATGACACAAAACAACTTCCATCACGAACTACACATCATCAAACAAATCGCATTGAATAACGGCTACAATTACAAAATAATAGACAGCATGCTCGACAAAAAACAAAAACAAAAAACAACTGACCAATACATATATCCATTCAACACCAACAACCTAAATACAGAACAAAAATGGAGAAAAATTCTATACACAGGACCTATTTCTATAAAAAAAAATACACTGCCAACTAGTATCAAAGCTGCATTTTACACCAACAACAACATCAGTAGATCATTATTAAATTCTAAAACTAAAAGAAATTACAAAGAAAAAAGTGGAGTTTTTAGAATAACATGTGGTGACTGTAATGAACACTACATAGGACAGACATCACGTAACCTAAATATAAGAATTAACGAACACAGAAGATGCTTAAACAACAATAATTTCTCAGAATTTGCTAACCACATTATCCAAACTAATCACTCTTTCAATAACCACAAACTAAAAGTATTACATGAAACACAGAATAAAGGATACCGACTTAACAACTACGAAACGCTCGAAATACATAAACACATAAATTCCGGTATAAAAGTTATAAATAAACATACCTTTCATAACACTTCTCCAATACTTAATATATTTCCCATCAAAAACAAAAACACTTCACAATACTCCCCTCCCCCCACTAACCCAACCAACCCTCAACCGCCACCCCCCTCGCTTCACAGACAGATACACACAAATTCAACATGTTAGTCTCGACACGCCGGTCGATGGAAGGACAGCGCTTCCGAAACATGTCGCGAAGTGACTCAAAAAACAAGTGGTTTATAGCTAATTTATAATTCAAAAATGGTTTATATTAACTACCACAAAATATCCGCCGAATCATTAAATGATATAATTCAACTCATTCGGGTGAAAAACCACATGAATGCAATGTCTGTGTGAAAAAACACACCGGGCGTCTAAAACTCTATCATCAGACTCATTCGAGTGAAAAACACATGTATAAAATGTCTGTAGAAAGGCATTTTCTCACATCGGAATCCTAATACGACATCACCTTACTCATTCGCGTAAAAACCACGTGAATGCAATGTCTGTAGGGAAATATTTTCTCTCACAGGATTTTTAAAACCATATATTACTGATTTTAGCCACTAATGTAGAAAAAAATGGTATAATAATATATACATACGATTAAAATTTACAACATTCTTTTAACAAATTCAAGTAAAATGTATGTAATTGTGTATTTGTAGCAAAAAGGTTAATTTTCTATTAAAAGCCGGGGGGCTCTCAGACGGCTCCTAGCCTAAGCTTGTTAATTATGAAAGTAGTGATTATGTTTCTTCAGATTCACTTGTCTATGGGGTTAATTATACATAAATTTTTATGTTTAAGATTTAATTATATTTAAACTCTGGACTGCCTTTTTCCTTGCCTACCCTTTTTCGTACATTGTTACTGCATACTGGGGTAATAAGTTACCACACGTAGTTTTCGGGATATTTCTCTCTACTTAACTATATATTTAAAGATAAATCAATTTAGAATAGTTGGTTGATATATATATATATATATATATATATATATATATATATATATATATATATATATATATATATATATATATATATATATATATATATATATATATATATATATATATATATATATATATATATATATATATATATATATATATATATATATATATATATATATATATATATATATATATATATATATATATATATATATATATATATATATATATATATATATATATATATATATATGTTACTAGAAAGGTTTTCACGGGTATTTGAAAATATGAAATTATTATTATCTTTAGGGTTATCCCGCGTCAAAATCAGATCCTTGGAAGGATCTTTCGTCAACCGACGTTTCGCCTGGATCACACCAGGCATCTTCAGGGCCTTGTTGATAGATTCTCGCTTCGTGTGTCAGTGCAAGCACGTCCGTTCGAGCCGAGAACCTAGCACCAAGTGAAGATTGGAAAGTTAAAGTTTAAACTGTTGGGGTAGATGGGTTTTCCCCGCTTTTGTTCGCCTTAATGGCTTTTGACTGGCTTCTGGTGATTCGCCTCACGCTTAATGATGTATCTATTGTATTAATTTTATTTGTTTGGCGTTTAACATTTAATGGGTTTACTGTAATGGGATTTTTATTGCTGTCAATTTCTGAGGTATTTAATGAATGTTTTATAATGTTATTTTTATTTTTATTGTCGATTCTATTTTTATGTAAGATATTTTTCCAGGCCAGCGGGAGACGCACACCATCGTCTCGATTATTCACGACATTCTTCCTTTTGTAAATTTCGATTGCCTCTCTATAAATTCTTACTGTTTCTGTGTTAATACTTGCAACTACGCGTGCATTATCGAAATCGATTTGATGTCCTTCGTTCAGAGTATGTTGGACTAGTGAAGACGTTAATTTTCTATTATTTGAATCCACTCTATGCTCCGCGACCCTGGCTGATATTTTTCTGTTACTTTTTCCCACGTATGTCTTGTCGCATGATTTACATGGTATTTCGTATATGCCATGAGACTCTAGAGGGATTTTGTCTTTTACATTTCGCAGAAGGGTTGATATTTTATTTTCTGTTCTAAAGACTGTTCTAATATTATGTTGATTTAGAAGGCGACTGATTTTATCTGTGGTTCCTTTTATGTATGGTAAAAAAGCTGTAGCTAACGGTTTTTCAGAAATAGTTTTATCAATTTTTATGACGTTTTTATTAGTTTGACGTTTGACTGCTTTATTTATAACAAAATTGGAGAAGCCATTACATTGCAGGGTTTTTTTGAGGTTATTTAATTCATTTTGTTGGTGGTCGGAGTCTGTTATTTTTATAGCTCTGGAAACTAATGTATTAGCTACCGATGCAATTTGTGCCGGGTGATGGTTAGAGGATGCATGTAGATATCTATCTGTATGTGTGGCTTTCCGGTAAACCGTATGACCAAGGCTACCGTCATCCTTCTTAATAACTAGGACGTCTAAAATGGTATTTGATTATTATTTTCTAATTCCATTGTAAATTTTATATCGCTGTGGAGCCCGTTTAAATAAATTAGAAATTTGTTTAGTTCCTCCAATCCGTGGGGCCATATTATGAACGTATCATCCACGTATCTAATCCAGAGTTTCGGTTTCAAATGTGATTTTTCTAAGGCGTCTATTTCAAATTTTGTCATAAAAAGATTTGCAACCGGTGGTGAAAGAGGCGAACCCATTGGTGCTCCTTTAATCTGTTTGTATATTTTATCGTCATAAATGAAAAATGTATTATTTAAGCAATGTTCTATCAATTCAGTTATGTCTTTTGATGGTTCACAAATTTCTTTTACTGCGGAAAGTGCCTCATCGGTAGGTATGTTGGTAAAAAGTGACACAATATCAAAACTAACAAGAATATCTGTTTTTTCTAACTTTTGGTCTTCTATTATTTTAATGAAGTGTTCCGAGTTTTTTACGTAAGAGTTTGCTAGTTCTACATCCGGCTGTAAATATTTCGATAGGTATTTTGAAAGCGATTGGAGGGGTGATCCTACTGAACTCACTATGGGCCTAAGTGGCACATTGTCTTTATGGATTTTTGGTAAACCATACAATTTGGGGAAGCGGGATGATTTTTCGCGCGGTATCAATGATTTCTTTAAGTCTTCGTTTAGTTTTGATGCTATTATTTTAGATTTTGTTGTTTTTTCCAGATATGTAATTGGATTTTTGTTATGAAGTTTGTATGCCGGATCATTTAATATATTAGTCATTTTAGAGTTATATTCTTCGCTTTTCATAATCACTGTGGCATTGCCTTTATCCGCTGGAAGTATAATTATATCTGTATTTGAACGTAATTCTTTGAGAGCTCGGGCTTCGTTTCTTGTAATATTACTTTTAGGTGGAAGTGACTTTCTAAGAATGTGGCATGTTTCTTGGCGAATAGAATCGACAATAAAAATAAAAATAACATTATAAAACATTCATTAAATACCTCAGAAATTGACAGCAATAAAAATCCCATTACAGTAAACCCATTAAATGTTAAACGCCAAACAAATAAAATTAATACAATAGATACATCATTAAGCGTGAGGCGAATCACCAGAAGCCAGTCAAAAGCCATTAAGGCGAACAAAAGCGGGGAAAACCCATCTACCCCAACAGTTTAAACTTTAACTTTCCAATCTTCACTTGGTGCTAGGTTCTCGGCTCGAACGGACGTGCTTGCACTGACACACGAAGCGAGAATCTATCAACAAGGCCCTGAAGATGCCTGGTGTGATCCAGGCGAAACGTCGGTTGACGAAAGATCCTTCCAAGGATCTGATTTTGACGCGGGATAACCCTAAAGATAATAATAATTTCATATATATATATATATATATATATATATATATATATATATATATATATATATATATATATATATATATATATATATATATATATATATATATATATAATATATATATATATATATATATATATATATATATATATATATATATATATATATATATATATATATATATATATATATATATATATATATATATATATATATATATATATATATATATATATATATATATATATATATATATATATATATATATATATATATATATATATATATATATATATATATATATATATATATATATATATATATAATATATATATATATATATATATATATATATATATATATATATATATATATATATATATATATATATATATATATATATATATATATATATATATATTTTTAATTTATTTTTGTAAAAGGCGAGTACACATACTACATTACAATAAAATGAAGCAATTATATATATAATGAAACATCCAAAACAAGTACCTATCTCGACTCACCTTTGAGTATCATATTATGAAATTATCATACTACTAATTGCAACAGAAATAAGGAAGAAATGGAGTATCGAGGAAGTAGGGAGGAGGATAGTGTATATGTGTTTGTGTGTATGTGTGTGTGTTTAAACATGAAACATGAAAACACACGAGAAGTAGCACAAGTAGAAGAAATGAACATTAAAAACATTAAAAAAGAAACAAAAATTCAGTTACAAAAGAGACTTTAAAAGATATAGTAAACTACTTCTACCTTATCATAAGGATTTTCTTTTTAAATGTAGGTCTTGACAGATGAAAAATGTCCAGGTTATCAGTTTCATTTACAATTTTTGTATAGGTATATATACACCTGTATAATGGAGCATTACTACCAATATTAGAATTACATTTATTAAGATATAGCAATGCAGAGTGCCTTGTCCGTCTAACGGGTACGTTAAACTGTATGTTACTGAGTTATTCCTGACAATCTATAAAACCATTTAACAAATCACGCAGAAACATTAAATCGCTGTTTCTACGTCTAATGCCCAATGGCTGCAATTCAATATTATTATTATTGTTGCCAAATTTATATTTTAAATATTTGATAAATAATCTTTGAATTCTTTCAATACATTGAGTATATATATTATAACAAGGAACAACCGACGAATATTCCAGTTGACTTCTGACAAGTGAATAGTAAAGCATAACTATAGTTTTAGGCTGTTTAAAAGGTTTGCAAGTTCTGATTAGGAAGCCTAGCATTTGATAAGCTTTCGAGCAGATATGCTCTACATGCTTATCAAAAGACATTTTGCTGTCGAGAATTACTCCCAAATCTCTACAATCTGTTTTCTGTATAATTGGCTCATTATGTATTTTATAATTGTAACTAAATGGATTCTTATTTCTTGTAAAAGATATTGAAAGACATTTTTTAATGTTTATTGATAATTTATTTTCTACACAATACAGAGCGAGGCGATTTAGGTCTTCTTGGAGTAATTCACAATCATGTATGTTCATATGTTCTCAATATAAATCTCATTTTCGAAAAATGGTGTGAAAGTGGAATAAAATTAATTCAATGAACGTGATGAGACCTCTCGTCTACCACGAGGAAACATCAAGCCAAGGTGTGGGGAAGAAAAGGAGACAAATGATGGTGACACTATGAAATTGTAGTAGTACGGCGCATTTATTCAAAATATCAGTTTAGTTGGTCCATGGCAGTTAAATAATAAAAAAAAAACAAATACAACAACATCAGAGTACAAATAACAAAACAAAACGATAACAATCCAACTCTCAAACACCACCGAGCACGAAGAGACGCCGACCAGAAGGTGCAGCCCCAGGGTACAGCGACATCCTTTCTCCAGGCATGTCACTGTCTTCCACGTGGTGGCTGAAGTTCCGGCGGGGCCCAGCCTCTGCGTCAGGCTGGCAGGTCCTTGTCGTACTCGGCGTGGTTTCTTCTTCTCCTCCTGATCTCCTCCTCCAGACCGTCACCCATGGCTGGCTCTGTGCCCCACGGCACGCTATGACTGCGCATTTCGACAGAGGTGGCATACTAGCTGGGGCCTCACCGGAGGCGAACCGACGCCCCAGACGACACGGATTGCCCCTCGTGGTCCAAACTGCGAGCCGCCGCGTTCCCTACGCGGTGGCCCCACACTGCGCTCTGCCTCCAACCTCCTGTCCTGTTGATGCCCTCATCTTGGTTCTGGGGCACCATCAGCGTCCATGCGCGTGACGTGTCCTGTCACGCAGACCTCCTGCGTCCTCGAAAATATGGCCGCCATCGAGACGCGCGTGTCGACCGATGACGGTGTCGTACTAAACCGTCCGTTTTCCACCAGAGTTGGATGCCAAAGAGAGCGCGTGCCATAGCGCGTGCATGCAAGTTCCGTTTTTCGCCCGCAACGAGCGCTAGCTGTTTTCCGAAATGTTGCCGTGGAACAAAATAAAAATCATTGTTTTTCGGCATTATTTTTTTCGGGCATAACAAACGTAAAAATTATTTCTCAATACAGATAATTTTTTTATATGGCAACCCACCTATTTCTAAACACGGAAATAAGGATTATTATTTTTTTTTATTTTATCTTATGGTCACAAAGTTAGTATATCACAACAATATGTCGCACTGAAGTGCCCGTCAAAAGTTAAATAATAAAATCTAAGTTTTCTAAATAATTGACCGCTGCTTCACTCAGGATCATAAATTCCGAGGGGTCCCCTCCAAAAGCTCTTAAAGCACACTCAGACACCACATGGCTCACAGTCTGCCTCTCCGCACCGCAGTCACACTCAGGAGAGTCCCGCCATCCACACTTGAAGGAGAAGTCGGCGCATCTGCCGTGTCCAGTCCGCACTCGGTTAAGTGCTGTCCAGAGTCTTCGGGGTTTGTTGAAACCAGGTGGTTTGCTCGTAATGCAAGGTAGATGGCTGAACACTGGGTCCGATGCCGCCTCCCATCTAGACCTCCAGGACTCTACAACACAGAAATCTCTATCGTGCAAGGTCTTCGCCGTAATCAGTGGAGGTTTTCGCGATTTAAGCCTACTGCAAAGCTAGGGGTGCAAAGCTAGCTCGCCTCCTCGTGGTGCACCCTGGATAACGCAAAATGAACTAGCACCTTGGTCGCCAGATAATTAACTTCATCAATCTCCTGGCGTATATCACAACAAGTAAGCAAGAAACGAGGATTATTATGATAACACTTAATATGTTGACAAAAGTGTCTATTTCATGAAGCTATAATACTATGGAGACGCCTTTGTACATGAAAAGTGCAATCAAATTCATAGCTTATTTTTGATCTGTAAAGTTTTTAGCAACGAATGACGTATGCTGTGCAAACTGGCGCCAACTTCAGTCACATTCTCTTACGATACCGTTTTGTAAACAAAATACGCAAACATTTCGCAACCATCTTTTTTATTTGTGATCATTTTTGATTCCAATAAATACAATTTTTTTGATTTATCCCAATTAAAATGTCGAGCAGGCAATATTGTGTGGCAAAATGTAGTAGTAAAGGAGATGGAATATCTTTTCACAAGTAAGTATCGAAACTAACCTAAAAAATTAAAAGTAATATACCTATTATTATTAGTTGCCTAGTTATTATTTGTTTAAATGAATCATTCTTAATGATTTAATATTATGAACAGTATAATTGTTTGTGATAGTTAAATAAAATTGTAGAATAGTTTTATTTGTTTGGTTTTGTAAATGGTCGACGGTAAATCGAAGCGGCAGCCATTAGATACTTGTTTATAATAATGTTGTTTTTGGCACAATTTGAGAAAAAATATAATTTCCATTCACTGTTAATGCTTTTCAATCTTATGTCGCATATTTGTAACGTTTTATATAATCACCAAATATTTTATTTATGATTTAAGTAGATTGAGCACATAAATCACATCATGTGTCACTAGATTCCGCCATATTTTTTTCGAAGACCGTAGTGTTGTGCATAGCCAGGGCCGGATAAATCATAGAACAACCAGGAACAAGAAATCAGGGCGGTTGTCTTAAAAAGGGCGCTTAAAATTCGAAAATGTTAATCATATAAATCAAAAATTCGCAGGTATAGCGCTCGATTCTCTTTGCGTACCCGGATTAGAGACTCCGCATGATGGTGTGTATGTATAAAATCCCGCTTAGTCATTTTAGACCCGATGTAATTTTACACAATTTCAAATTGTTCTACATTTAAAATTCCAAAAAAATGGGGGGCGGATTCAAATATATTGCTACGGGCGCCAAAACACGTTTATCCGGACCTGTGCATAGCGTTTCCTATCTTTATTTATTTTTCCGTATCTTTTAATAGTTTTTTTTACAAATTCAGTCAACTTTCGGTATCTATTAGTTCCTGGTGTTATTTATTTATATTTCTTATGAAACGCGATTTTATATGATTTAAATAAAATACTAATACGCAATTTATTAATTTAAAAAACATACAGAATATTTTTTATATAATATTTTATTTATTTATTTCATATTTCTTTTGGGATAAAATAGACATATTTTTTTACAGATTTCCAAAAAATCTAGCTTTATGGATTGCCGCCATCAATCGTGGACCAAATTGGCAACAATCTTCAGGCCGTGTCCTTTGTTCGAAGCATTTCAGAGATGATGAAATTGAATGTAGTGGTTATCGAAGAAAAATAAAACAAAATGCTGTTCCTTCAATTTTCTCCCAATTAAATACTGTTTGTCCTGAAGTACGTTGATAGTACTATATTATATCTCATACTAATTATTTGTTATTTTTTGTAAATTTCATATACTTACATACCTTCATTATATTAGAAATCCTTACCAATATATTTAAATATTATTTTTAGATGCGTAAATAAAAATATTTTTGTGGACGTTATATTAAACACTATCTCTTTTTTTTAGATAACTTCACCCATCTTTCGTGAACTTTCGGTGCCTAGTTTTTCGTCATCAAATCCAGTTCATATTTCTGAAAATGATGTTCCTATTCAGGACACCCCAAGAAAAATTTATATTTTTCATATAGTTATTAAAACAAACTAATATTTTTTGAAAAAAAAAAGATGATTAAAAAAACTATAGTTATTTAATATACTATAGTCAAATCTTGTAAGTGACCCGTCTCAGAACAGTTTTTCCTAGTGGGACAGGGAACGAATAATTTTATTGTTATAATGTTTTTGTTTTTGAACAATAAACGTCGGGTTGCCAGCACTGAAACTAACTAAACTTTATATGAATTAAGCATTTTTTAATTTTTTTTTTTTTTTTTTTTTTTTTTTTTTTTTTTTTTTTTTTTTTTTTTTTTTTTTTTTTTTTTTTTTTTTTTTTTTTTTTCAAATTGAAGCTAACAATGTACAAAGAATAGTATATATGTATAAAAATATCAAATATAACAATTATCATCTCCGTACATCAATTATTAGCTTACAATACTATCATGATTTATTACAAAATACAGTCATATATACAAGATACAAAATCATATGTGTGTGTGAGGGTGTATATGTGTGAAGGTGTGTGTGTGTGTATGTGTGTGTATGTGTAAGTGTACATATATGTGTATGTGCATGCGTGCTGTGCGTTAGTGATAATCTTATGAAATTCCTGTTTTTAATTTTTGAGCGAGTTTATGTTTTGTATCACTGAATAGGTCTATGTCAAGGGACTTCTCATATTTTATGTATGTGTTTATAATTCTGTTTATAGTTGAGTTTTTCGCGGCATTAGTTTTGTATAATTTAGGTCGGAAGAGAGTTGTGTGTCTGGAGCGTCTCAATGGTACGTTAAAGTCAATACTCGACAAAAGTTCCGGGCAGTCAATAATATTGTTCAATATGTTGTACAGAAATTGTATATCTTGGCATTTGCGTCTTGATTCTAGTGACGGTGGAATAGGTGCAACAATACTTCGATATGCCAATCTCTTCAAATATTTACGCTGTATTTTTTCTATATTATTAATGTGCACTCGATATTGCGGGTTCCAAATAACAGAGCCAAACTCCAGTGTACTTCTGACTAGTGAATTAAATAATATTTTAAATGTTTGTGGATTTTTGAAATCTTTACTTATCCTAAAAATAAAACCTAATTTTTTATAACCTGCTGTTGTAATTTTATCTATATGTTGTCTGTAATTTAATTTGCTGTCCAAGAATAATCCCAAATCCCGACACAAAGATTTCTTTACTATGTGTTCATCATTTAATGTGTAATCGAAAGTGTGTTTATTAATTTTTCTAGTGTAAGAAATTGAGAAACATTTAGAGGTGTTCAGTTTTAATAAATTTAATCTACAATAAGCTGCAAGTCGATCCAAATCTTCTTGAAGTTTTGCACAGTCAGATATAGTTTTCACACAATTGTAAATTTTCATGTCGTCTGCAAAGAGTGAATAATTAGAGTATTTAAAACAATTTCCAATGTCGTTGACATATACATTAAACAGTAGTGGTCCCAAGTGGGATCCTTGAGGAACTCCAGAACATATATGTGTTATATTTTCAGATGCATAACCCTTTACCACCGTAAGTTGAGTGCGATTAGAAATATAAGATTGAATCCATCTATGAAGATCTCCATGTATGCCAATTTGTAAAAGTTTTGTTATTAGTACATCATGTTTAACACGATCAAACGCTTTTGAATAATCAGTGTAAATTGTATCAATTTGATGTCCTTTATCCATATTATCATTGAGATAATGAGTGAAAACAGCGAGGTTAGATATCACTGAGCGCTTTTTCATAAAACCGTGTTGCTTTTGTGTGATCAATGAAGAAATGCAGGGATAGAGTTGGTCATAGACGATCTTTTCTAATATTTTGCTCAAAATTGGTAACTTTGATACGGGCCTATAATTTTCTACATTATGTTTGTCACCAGATTTGTAAATCGGAGATATTAATGCTGTTTTCCATCTCGCGGGGAAAATACCTTGTTTGAGTGATTTGTTAAACAAATCGAAAACCGGTGTCACCAGCATGTTGGCGCATTTGTTAATAAATATTCCAGGTATTCCATCAATACCTGCGCCTTTCCTGGGGTCTGTTTTACTAAGATAAATTAATGTTACGTTTTTGTCAATGTTTATTGGAAATTTTGATTGATCAGTTGTACTATGACCGCTGGTATGTGTTACTGTAGATGAGTCGAAAACTGTGGCGAAATATTTCGAAAACAGGTTGGCAGTTTCAACTGGATTTTCTGAACTATTTGTTTGATATGTCATTGAGTCGGGTATAATCTGTGATTTACCTTGTGATTTTACATATGACCAAAAACTCTTGACATTATTTTGAATATTCGATTCTACAGAAGTGATATATCGTTTATATATCTCTTTAGCCATTTTTTTGTGCCTTTTTCTTAAGAGTTCATATGTGGCGCGGTCAAGGGGATTTTTATTTTTTTTCGATAATCTCAAGTAAAAAAGTTTTTCATTAGTTATTTTTATCAATGATGATGTATACCAATTGGGATAGTGACAACTTTTTATGACTCTACTTGGGATCAATGAATCTATAATAGGATTAATTATATTATAAAAATTTTCAACAGATGCGTTGATGCAAGAAGTATTTTGAACTGGACTCCAATCAGTTATTGAAAGAATTTCATTTATTGTATTATAATCTGCTTTATGGAACTGTTTTGTCGAGCGTGGTATAGAGGTTTTCATCGTAGAATCCGCTAGAGTAATATCCAGCAGTAATGATCTATGATGAGGATCCTCACTAACAAGTGGCTCATCTGCAGCAGATACAGAGACTAATATGTTACTAAGTATGAGGTCTAATATGCGATTATGAGCATTGCGAATATTATTCATTTGTTTTAAGTTAGAGAAAGCAAGGGAATTTATCAATAATGTAGAGCATTGATCTATGTTGTCCATTATAACATCCGTTGTTTCCCAATTTATAAAGGGCATATTATAATCGCCAATAATCAAGAAACCATCATCAGGAAATTTCACTATCAAATCATTTATTCTATTAGTATGCTCGGAAACCAGATTTATTCGTTCTGCAGTTGTCAGTTTGGGGCCCGTTCCTGGGATATACGTGCAACATAAATGGACTTTTTTCAACCTTTTTAATGTAATCGTTATCCAAATATCTTCTGCCGATGTATACCAATCATTCTGTACAATAGTTTTGTATTGTTTTTTAATAGCTATTGCCACTCCACCCCCTCTGATTTTATTTTGAATATTTCTATTTCTCCTGTACACATTATAGCGTGTATCGAATATTTCACTGTCGGATATGCTATCAACAAGCCATGTTTCACATATAAATATTGCGTCATAATCGTTTGACAATACGTTAAAATAGAATTCTTCAGTTTTTGTTCTTAATCCGCGAGTATTTTGATAGTACACATGAATAGATTCAGCCATTATAATAGGTAGATATTAAGTTATCATTACTGATACTCAAAAAAAATACAATTATTAAACATAAATAATATCTATAGAAAAATGTTATGAATTGTGAAAAGTCCACTGGGCTCAGCTCTGTTGACTGACATAGGTAATTCGTACGCACTAGCAACGTAAGCGTAATATCCATTTTTAGACTTAAGTTACACTCAAATGAATAACAATCACCTATATCGAGATATCCAATGCAATTGGATCTATTATATCATAAGAATATTACATATGCATTCACATACTGATTGTTGTAACATGTTGGTCTAAGTGAGTCTTGTATGCGTATTGTGTAATTTGTGAGAATGTATGTATATTTCTGTGTGTATTGTGACAGTGGTAAGTAGAATTTAAATAATAATATAAATGAGTATTTCATTGACGTTCGAGGTCCTCTAGTTGATCTACGCTGTAGATATGTATCGGTCTTGAGGTGGTGTCCTTCCGAATCATGATCTTTGAGTTTCTTATCCATAAAAAATTGTAGTTATTTTGTTTTTTGAATTCTTTGGCGGCTCTCAGTATGTGTTTCGATTTGAATGTTAGATGGTCGTTAATGAAAAAGCGAATCTTCTCTCCTGGTATATTGATCATGTTTGTGTCGATGCCTTTCTTCTTTTTGACTGCTGCCAACATTTCATCTTTTTTGTTCTTAGAGTCAAACTTAACAACAATATTGTTACTCTTCCGAGTCAAAATATTTCTGCTGCCGGCTGTTCTATATGTCTCGATTATATCTTTGTCACTAAGTGTACACCCCAACGATTTTCCAATATCCAAAACAACTCTTTTAATATTCTCTTGGTTTGATTCTGGCAGGCCGTGGATTTCTATATTATTTATCAGTGAACGTTGCTCAGACTCTAATAGTTCTCTGTTATTTTTATCTGTTTTTTGTTTCAAAATGTTTACTGTTTTCGTTAGTGTAGCTAACTCGGATTCTAATCTGTCAACTTTATGAATTTTACTCTCCAAAGCCTCGAACCTAACAGAAAATTGATCAAGTTTTGAGTTTGTAAAGTCAATGGATTTTTTAAATTGTGTTATTTCATCTTTTAACTCTTTGACTTGATCTTGTACTTGTATGCTTATGGATTTAAATGCAGACAGTTCAGAGGTAATCTTTTTTAGTTCTGCCATCACAGAATCTATGGTGTTATTAGAGTTAGTAGGGTCGGATTTGCACGTAACGCAGCGCCAGATTTTCCTTTTCTCTATGTTTGATTTTCGGAAAGTAGTCTCAGAGGTACCCCCGCATTCATAATGTAATAACTTTTTGCACGATGTACAGGTTACCCCGTCAGTTACAGTTTGTTGGCATTTAAAGCAATCCATATTAATTGTTAATTGATTTTTTGTTATGTACATATATAGTGTAGGTATGTGGGTAGGGCTCAACAGAGCTCTATTTAGTATGAGAAAAAGCTTATTTTCATAGATAACTTTAGAACCTTGTAAGATAGAACATTGATCCCGCGAGGTTTTTTGTACCAAATTTGATGGGCTTTCTAATGGTATATAAATAAACAACACATACCCATCACCAAAAGCGGCACTTCACCAAAATGTCACTTTTCAGATATAAACTGGTATAACTTTATTGATTTTGTTTAATTTCGAATACTAAAAATGCAGTTTTGTAGCACTTTTCAAATGAACTGGAAAAAGATAAAAAAAAATTTCCTTGGAAAAACTTTGAAAATTTTCACTACGGAAAAATCATTTTCCTTCCTCAGCGTTAGGAGTTAGAGTAGCGCCTCCGCGACGTTTTTTCTTCGGGTTGATACCCTCTATATTTTACAAACAAAATTTTATCACTTTGATAATCGGGAAGAGCAGCGTTTTCAATTTTCTCACAGTTTTCCGATGATTATTCACTTTTTCCACGACAGCCTTTCCAATTCAATTAATTTTACAAAAAAAAGTTTATCACACAGTAAAGCAGAAAAATTCAATCCCTTTCCTGCAAATCATTCAAATTCCTGACCTCCTCCCCGAAGCACAAGGTTTCATTATTTTTAGGGAGAATCTCCAATTTCGCAATGAATTTTTTGAATATTTTTTCCAATATTTTTTTCAGACTTTTTTTTACAACGCTGGCCGATTTAATAATGATATTAATAACAATTAAGTACTACAAATAATAACACTTTTTTTTGTTTTTAATAAGTTGTTATGCCCGAGAATAAATTTTGCCGAAAAACAATTTTTTTTCCACGGCAACATTCCTGGTACGATACTAGCGCTCGGGCAATTAACGAGACTTGCAGCTAGCAGCTAGCACGCACTATGGCACACGCTCTCTTTGGCGTTCAACTCTGGTGGGCAACGGACGATTTGGTGTGACGCCGTCATCGGTCGACACGTGCTCCCGATGGCGGCCATATTTTCGACGGCGCAGGAGATCTGCTTGACAAGCCACGTCACGCGCATGGACGCTGCCGGTGCTACGGAGCAAAGATGAGGGCATCAACAGGGCAGAGGCGTGGAGGCAGGGCGCAGTGTTGGGCCACCGCAGCAGGGAATGCGGCGGCTCGCAGCTTGGACCACGAGGGGCTTTCCGTGTCGTCTGGGGCGTCGGTTCGCCTCCGGTGAGGCTCCCAGCTGGCCTGCCACCTCTGTCGAGATGCGCCTTCATAGCGTTGCCGTGTGGTACGGAGCCAGCCATGGGTGACTGCCTTGTACAGAAGAGGAAACTATGCCGAGTACGAGAAGGACCTGCCAGCCTGACGCAGAGGCTGGGCCCCGCCGGACTTTCAGCCACCACGTGGAAGACAGTGACATGCCTGGAGAAAGGATGTCGCTGTACCCTGGGGCTGCACCTTCTGGTCGGCGTCTCTTCGTGCTCGGTTGTGTTTAAGAGTTGGACTGTTATTCTTCGTTTTGTTTTGTTATTTGTACTCTGTTGTTGTTGTGTTTGTTTGTTTTTTTTATTTAATTGCCATGGACCAACTATAATGATTTTTGAATAAATGCGCCGTACTACTACAATTAGTGTCACCATCATTTGTCTCCTTTTCTTCCTCACCTTGGCTTGATGTTTCCTCGTGGTCGGAGAGAGGGCTCATCAAAGTGATCATAATTTTTTCATAACCAAAGTAAAATATATGTGACATTTTTGCAGAAAATAATATTTTATTATAAAATGCTTTTGTTCAATTATCGCAATTATAAATTGAAAAAGATTAAATTTTAAAATAATATTTGACCATCTCTAATTCGAGGTCATTTTCTAACTTCAACATTGCCATTAAAAGAATATTGCCATGAGATAAAAAAAAGTACTTATTTTTGTCTTTATATTGTCATAATGGTCACATGTGACTAACTTCCATAGGTTATGAAGTTGATTGCATTTAGGTATTTGGTTTTTGTATGGACTTTTACGTATGGGCGGCCCCTTGGTCTATTTATACTAGAGTCTGTAATCCGCATTTACACTTTCGCATTCTGTTTCCGGTTGGCTCTCTGATTGGTTGAGATGTCGTAGTATTAAGTCAAATTAGCTGTGAAATTTTATATAAATGCGAAAAATTAAAAGCATTTATAAATTTTATTTATAATTCAATTTATAAAGCAACTCGCTTACGCGAGTTGCTATTATTATTATAAACAAACTTAAACCTTACCTAAGAATGCAGAAAAGAAAAGCTGGTTCTACACGCTACTTCTATTTATCAGCACGAATTCTCGTTTTGACAGCTGTCAGCTGGTTTTCGTATTGGTTCTTGGCTGGTCGACCGGGATTTTATTTAATAAAACATTTAATTAGCAATGAAAGTTCCGTTTAGATGATTTAATTTCTAAATTTGTGAGGTATAACTATATTTTTATACTGTGTTGTAGGAAAACTGTTGACAAGTAAGAAGACCTCTCGTCAAAACTTAACTTGTTTCGATTGTCAATTTGTGAACATTGTTTTTAAAAATTGAATACGCCCATGGCAGTTCTGGTATTTGCCATAATGACCAATATCAGAGACCGCTCATCTGTCCTACTCACAGAAATATTCCTTTTCAAACGAATATACAATTTGATAATGCGTAATACATATTTACAAATGAATTGTATTTCCGTTTGTATTCCTTGGTGTAGATTTGGGTAATTATTCAGAATAGTATGTAAACGCCAATTTTGTTGATTTTTTGTCTATATGTAGATAAAAATATACAGATTACGGTAAAAATATTCATTTTCCCGGGAAACGCCCAGGAAAAATTAAAAAAATTAAATGAACTTACGGAAAAATGTATACAATTTGGTGGTTTTGGGACATCCCAAATCTGTATATTTTTATCTACCTATAGACAGAAAATCAACAAAATTGGCGTTTACATACTATTCTGAATAATTACCCAATGCTCTCCATAGATAACTGTAATATCTAAACATGAAAGACAGATCAAATTAAGCTTATGATCAACAAAATGAATTATTACAAACAACTATGTAGGTAATATAGGAATAAGAGACGAAAGTATCAGCTTTCTTATTTTTTTAACTGACCGTACGGTCTGTGATACAGAAAGTATGCTTCCTGAGATGATGAAATCCAACTGTTCTTCCATTTCTTAGGTGGTTTTCCAAGTGGAGGATGTCCAAAGAGAGTCTTCTATGTTACACATTTTTCATATATCCACGTTACGGACACAATTTCGAAGGGTTGTTCCATCGACAGATCTCAAGACCTTTATTTCTGATGTTCTAAGAAGTGCTTTGGTCCGAACAGTGCCAACCCGTGGTTCTACGGAGGAGTCATGATCAGTCGAACGCATGTCATATATTCTAACCTTATACCGTCAATGTTACGACAAATGTTGGATTTTCCAAACCAATTGCACGCTTTGTTCACCATATAAATCATGTTCCATATCTTTTGAAAATCTGGCCAAATATTCTTTATTTTATTTATTTATTAACAATAAAACCAAGTTTTTTTACAAAATAAAGGTATAAATTTTACACGAAAGGTAATATAACAAATAAACTAATAATAGATTTTCACTTGAAAAGTAATGCATAAAAATATGTATAAGCATATGTACAAACCTTAGGTACAAACAATAATTAAAAAAAAATGGTGTTGTTTTGGGTTTTCAAATTTAGTACATTTCATTTTTTATTTCATTAGTTTTTTAGCTGTATTGTGTTACCACTTTGGTAAGGTTACCACTTTGGTTGTAAGAGTTTGCACACCAGTTGGGCAAGGTGATGCAAGCCTGTCGGCAGGAACCACGACAGGCAGATGGTGGTAATACCGGTTTGCTGGACGTGTAGGTATGAAACCTGTGTGTCCGCCTTTGGTTAAATACAACTAGACGATATCACATATGCACTGGATCGATACTCGGCGACCGTCTATCGGAGTCTCCCGATAGCCAGGTACACGTATAGATCAATCAAGCACATACGATACCGTATACAAATTGATAATGAATGCAGAATAAAACTCAGGTAATTATTGTTGGACAGAGATTAAAAGATGTAATAAGAATATAACTTACTCGTTTAATATTTCGTTTGTGCTTCTATATAATGGTAATCGGTTTTCTTAATGAAATTATATAATGTACTTATTTCTAGTTTACAAATTAAGATCGCGGATCTTGAACTGTGAATAGGCGACTGGGCAGCGTAAGGACGTAGCTGGAGGTCTGGATGATACCGAACGATCGTGAACCCGGGGGAGCTCCTTATATACCGGCTCTGTCGTGGCGCGGTGAGCGTTGGTGGTAACTCGTCGCCTACGTGTATCGTAGCGCGTCGTAGCGCTGTACACGCGGTCGTAGCATTTCATAGCAATGTGACGCAATGGCTGTTGCTCCACAAGTTATAGCTATTTCCATTAAAATTATTCAACCAAGTACTAATTTGGTTATTATCGAATATTTTCTGGAAAATTTATTGAGTGCTGTGCACACTTTTAAATATGTGGCAACATTTCGTATTGCCGAATATCCATTGCCAAAATATTATTTAAAGGTAATATGAAACAATGGCAGCCAATTCAAATATTAGATTCAAGTATCCAATATAATAAATTTGGCTCGAAGACCAGAAAATTTTAGCTCAAACACCTACCAGCGAAATGGCGAGGGACTCCGCTGGCGCAAAATTGCCTCAGCACGGTTGTAAGGATTTTGCTAGGTATAATAGTGGACTGTATCTGGATATGTGGTTGTTGATTATGGGGATGAAGAAGATCGATATAGGATGATAGGGGAACAGTCAAGATCACATACCTAGTCTGAAGACTGCTCGCCCTTACGAGGTTGGCCAACCTATATCTCAGCTTGTAGATATATAATTTTACATATAAAAACAGTTCATCACACACAAATTATTAACAACACAATAATGTTCAACAATTCGATACGAGCGATCGAACTCTTTATAACAAAAAACAATGTATATGAACAATGATCGTTACGAAGGTATACATGCGGCCGCTAATCTCGGGCAATTAACCTTGACTGGTTAGGATGGGAGATGGAGGGAGGGAATGGGTATTAGCACTGTACGACAATTTTTGGCGCCAACAACTTACGTAGCTTGTTTCCAAATACTAGGCATATTACCCTCAGTTAAAGAGCGATGAAACAAGATTGTTAATGGGAAAGACAAGTGATATGCACATTTATGTATAAGGAAAGGAGGGATGCGATCCGGGCCAGCTCCATTAGTCATATCAAGTTTTTCGATATATTTGAGGACAAGATTTGGATTTATTTCTATTTTATTAATACTGGGGGAACTGTCATGAAATAATTGGGGAGCATTCGGGGGTACTGGTGGATTTGTGTCGAATACCGAGCTAAAATACTTAGAGAAGAGATTGGATATGTCGGGACCATTTACGGCTTTTTCTTCATTGAAGAACATTGTATTAGGAAATCCATGTGAATCATTATTAGCTTTGACATATTTCCACAAAGTTTTGGAATTGGGGGAGATACCGTTTTCAATAGTGAATAAGTAAGAAGAATGAAGTTGACGGTTTAAACTTTGATCTATGTGGACGATTTATGTAATTTTACAAAAGTAATTTAATGTACGATACTTTTTAGTATAATGTGATATACAAAATTCATCAAATTTTGCTAATGTGTAGGTATAATGCTTTGAAGAATTGAACATTGTACTCACCAGTCAAAATCACCACTTAAAAAATGCAATTTAAAAAATCCCGCAATCACATTATCTATCATAGAAGTAAAGAGGGATAAAATCACAGGCAACAAAAGAGAATGCAGACAGAATATTAAGAAAATACCAAAAAATGGTAGTACATTTTTCTAAAAATATACCAAATAATACCAAAATTTTCAAAAATACTAAAAAATACCAAACGTATTCCAAAGAGGCGAAAAAATACCAATTTAGTACTAAAAATACCAGAAACGGTCACACTGAGTCGTTGACGTCATTTTTATTTCATTAGTTTATAGCTATTTTCATTAAAATTATCGGTGTCACTATTTTTACGACAGGAATTGGCGGGAAAAGCGTTTTCCCGCCAAAAAGTGTCTATTTCCACGACAAATTTTCTGACGTCGTTTATGTTTTAAGGTCATTTATAACCATAGAAAGCGCAGAGAAATCAAAATACAAAAATATTTACCTTTGCCATTATTTCAATGGTCATAAATGCATCATGGAAACCAACTTGAAGAAAAAATAAATAATATTGGCATCTTTTTACATTTACTTCATCATTTTAAATCATTTTTTCATCGAGATCTACAATTATACCAAAGTATAAACAAAGGTAAATATTTTTATAACTTGATTTTTCTGCGTTTTCTGTGGTTATTTTTGGTTTTCGTCTATGGTTGAGTCGTGTAAATAGTCGTAGCCTAAAATTATTCATCCAAGGTGATATAATACATAGATATTACGATCGAGATATTACCAATGGTTATGGTAGCAAAGAAACCCAACGTCTATTATTTTGTTTCAAATAAATGACTTAATACTAGGAAAAGTTTCTCATAATTATTTTAACATTTTAAATAAAATAAATAAAAATAATTAATAATAATTTTAACATAAATAAATTTCAACGTGTCTTCAGGTCCATAATTCTTAAACAATGCACATATTTTGTGAATAAGTAGTTTCTAATAATTCAATATTCATTACAGATTCCTAGAACATTGTATTTTCCAGTTTTGTTGGCCGACGAAATAGCGCCTTCCGCGCGAAGAACGAAAAGAAGGGTTACTATTGGTTAATGGTAGAACTCACTCTAACGCGCGGTGGGGTAGCTCCTCCCTCGTCGCCTCTAGCGGTATACGGTGTAGTTAGCCTTAACCAGTAACTTGTAGACGCTTGGTCGTGACAGACCAATGAGATATAGGTATACTGGAGTGCTATTGTCCATACAACAAAACACATAATTTTGTGCCGATCTGGTGTGCGAATATAGCCGCTGCAAGTGGGACTCGATTCTCTTTCTAAGCGTCAATTCATATAGAGTTTGGCTGGCAGTTGGTGTGTTTTCCTGAGTTCGACGTGTTGTTTTAAGTCTGTTTTTGATATTATTTGTTTTTCTTTCTATAAATTAAAAAGAAATAAAGACGATGGTTAAATACTGCAGCTCATTTGGGTGTCAAAACATTTGGTGTCCCAACAGCGGAATTAGTATTTGTGTTTATTTGTGTTTATTTGTCAAAATTATTATTATGCTCTGTTTTACGTTTATAATTTTTACTTATAATTATTTATTGTATTTATTACGTGTCCTACTGTTATTTCTTATAGTTAATATTGTGATCTTTTTTACGTTTCAATTTTACTGTCCATTTTTATTTTAGATTTATAACTTCTGCTATTATTTGTTATAACTTATCATTAATAATATGCTTTTTTGACTTTTCTATTTTTACTGTGAATAATTTTGTGTTTTATAACTATGCTTTTATTTTTCATAATCAATTTTATGCTCAAATTTGCATATTGTATATTTTTTTTAAATATCTAATTGTATTTATTCTCATTAATTCTAATTTCTGTCTACATCAATTTTTATTGTGTACTTTTATGTGTTTTTGGTATTTGACATATTTGAATTGTTATTCATATTTATTAAATAAATTAACAAAAATCCCGAGAAATCACGGAATTTGGTATTTTGTATGGAGTTTTCCGGTGTTAACTCCGTGAGAGCGTGACCCAAACATTAGTACAAATTTGCCATATGTAAATAAAATTTCTAAGTCCAGTTTATTTTACATATGGCAATCTCGTACATTTACCCGCATTTATCAGATTTTGACAGCTAATCGTGTGTTTTTTTTAATTTATTAATATTTAGCAAGGTATATACTCTATTTTCATTCATTGTTTTGTATTTCATAGCTTATTTACTCGATGCTTTTTATAAATAACATGTTTTAAATAAAATTTTAATTGAAATGGTGTTACGTCAAACGACTCAACTTTGAACAATTTTCTATTACCGATTCGATTTGTTTGTTATACAAGGGATTATTCTAATAAAATTGACACGCAAACATGTTTGTTTGGGTAATATCATGGGTTAACGTTTTTTTATAAATAATTTCTTGTTTAGAATGGACAAAAAAAGAGCATAATATTTTTTTCGTGAAATTTTGTGTCTCCCTTTTATTATTTTTATAATTAAATAAACATAGTAGTAAAATTGATTTTTCTTTATTGCAGATATTATATATATAGTATATGATCTTCAGTATCAGCTCAACTCTGTCTGGCTCAAGAATTCCTGCAGCAGTTTACTTAATTACATAATATGGCTTCCAAACATGTGCGACACACTGATGATTGCAATATTTCAATTACATATCTGTAAAAATAATAAACAAGGTTAATAAAATAATTTACTTTGACCACTATAATGATCATGGTTCAAAAATTTTCATGCTTGTGTTTTCTTTATATCCTATTTTTTTCAACAAAATATATAGTTTCAGAATTATCTGCTCTTAACATGTGAGTGAATTATCAAACGCACTACATAAATACCATGCATATTAATATGAAGCAGTATAACAAGGTAAAACTAGTACTTTTATGTATATATGTTGTTTAGTTATCTTCATATTATAGTACAATGTGCTTTTAAATACTATTTATTGATTTAAATCTACTTTCAAAACCAACTCCAATATTTTTTTCATTTATTCAAATTTAAACATTTCATTATATACATTATAACAAAGTAATGTGTTATTGAGTCATGAATTAACTGAAGTTAAAACAAACTACCACTATGCCACATGGATCAGCATTAGTCGCTATGCAAAAACAATTGATTGGAGCAGAATATTAATAAAATCTAAAAAAATGTAAATAGATGTTCTCTCTGCCCTATGATAAATATAATATGATATATAATAAATAGAATTTACAAAGCGCCGTTTAATGATACAAGATCACTCCAAGGGCGCTGTAGTTTATTTGTTGGCTCTTTTTATCGCTTTTCATCGTCTTTTAACGCTCGCAAAAATAAGTATGACATGCTGCAAATAAACAAAACGTGATTAGTATCCTCATTTTATATTATTATACTCAAAGAAAAACGTCATGTTTCATTTTTTGAAACGTCAAATTCATGAAATATTAAGCCTCCAAAGACCTAAGTCGAAATATTAACAACGAATGTATAAACAAGTCAAATACTAAAATAAATAATAAATTTGGTCAATAATATGTATGAATATTGTACAAGATAAATAATACACACCTTGTAAATGATTATGGATGAATTAATTACTGTAATTAGTCAATTTTACAATATCAAACTCGCGTGCATAGAAAATATAGAAGTAAATTCGTCGCGTGATTTGACAGGAGATAACTCTTATTCTACAAATAAATAAATAATTTTAACTCCGAGTATTTTATTGGGGTTAAGACAACGAAAGAAAATTCGCTTACAAAATACCAAAAATATACATACATTGGTGTTAACGAGCTAAATCCACAGAAAAAATAGTACTTAACTCCTTTCTTCTCCTCTGGTGTTTATACAAAATCAGCCTGCTGGTTGTATGCTCTGTAGGTGCCTTGAGTTTCTGGTTCTTCTATAATATCCCAACTTCGTCTCTATTGAGATTTAAAAAGTTTGTCAGTAAAAATATCATTTGACTCCTAACTAACCTAATTAATGAAAAGTAAATAAAAAAATATTCTCAGTGTGGGAAGGAAAAATCTAATTGATTCCTTATTTTTTTCAACAAAATATATAGTTTCATAGCATTCTTGGAGTTGGCTACAAGTGTCACAGGAAATAGAGTACAAATCCTTAGAACCGACCAAGGTTTAGAAGAAGTTAATAAAGAAGTCACGAAATTCTTGGAAGACAAAGGAATAAGGTATCAAAAGTCATGTACCTATACGGCTCAGCAAAATGGACGTATTGAAAGAGAAAATAAGACAGTCGTAGAACTAGCAAGAACTCTGCTACAGGCGAAGAATTTGAAAAAAGAACTCTGGGCTGAAGCTGTCGCCACAGCAGTATATGTTATTAATCTAAGTGGAACAAGTACTGTGAAAGTAAAAACTCCATTTGAATTGTGGTTCAAAGAATCTCCGGACTTAAAAGGTTTACATACGTTTGGATCAGAAGCATATGTATTAGTTCCAATGCAACATAGAAGAAAATGGGATGCAAAAAGTAAGAAAGGGATATTTGTTGGCTATGGAGAAAATATTAAAGGTTATAGAATTTACTTTCCAACTGAAAAAAAAATTGAAATTTCAAGAAATGTTATATTTAAACCCGATTTTGAAAAGAGTACTGTCAAAGGAAATATATTGGTTAATACAGTAGATGACGAAGACGTAAGTGAACGTTTGAGCTTATTAGAAGATTCCGAAGTTCAGACAAATGAAGAAATTGTAGAGTTCACACCTACAGATGACATTACAGAGAAAATAATTGAATATGAAGATGAAAGAAATCTTGACTTGTCTGGTAATTTAACAGGAGATGGTATGGACAATAATCAGTCAGATACAGTGATTGAAAGACCTCAAAGGACTTTCAAGATTCCAGAAAAATTTAAAGATTTTAAAATGTATTCAGCTTATAGTTTTCTCTCTGAAGCGGATGATCCTGTCTCAAATAAGGAACTTTATTCGTGGGATCGTGGCAACCAATTGAAGTATCCTGTGCGCTATCATGAGATTGGCTACAACACGACACTTCTAGATTCAAATCAACCGAATGCTCAGTTGACTGCACCAACTGATGACCTCACATGACATCTTAATTATAATATTTATAATTTGCCATACCATACATAATTAATTAGTTACTTAGCTATCAGTTTTTTTATGCATTTTTACAATAATGATCAAGGGGTAATTTCTAAAAAAAAAAAAATAATAATAATAATGTAGTATTGCATGGAATGTATAAAAAGAAAATATTGTAAAATGACAGGATTTGGTGAAATATGTATTGACAACGTATCATGACAATGTATCTGAGATTTTCACAAAGTCACTGACTTTAGTTACATTTTCAAATTTGAAGGATTTATTAAACTTGAGAATTTAGACATTTGAATGTAACATTTGTATTCATGTATTCAGTACATCCATTATTGATTTCATATGTTCTTTATATTTTCGTGTATTCGTATTGTGTTAAAACTGTTAAGATATAATTGTATAAAATGTGAAAATATGCAATTTTCATTATTGATCTTTATTATAGAAAATTGAGAGAGGGTGAGAAGTTATGGCAACACCATAATTAATAGATTTCTTATTTCAAATAAAATAAACAATGGAACATTGTAAAACAAAATTAGTAGATAGAATTTTCCAGTAGTATTAAAATATGTCAGACTGTCAATCTTTGTGTGTTATTTAAAATATTATTTATACTTTTTACTAGAGTAAATTTCATAATAGTTTTAAGTTATTTATTTATATATTTATTTATTATTAAGGACCACTTACAGCTAACAAGTTATTATACATCAATAGTTTCAAAAAATAATAAAAAGCTAATATAAAACTGGTCAGCCATTTACAAGTGGCCACATCCTGCATTAAAAATTGGTATACAAATCTATAGGAAAATAAAAATATCTTTAATGGAAATTATATAAAAACAAAACAGATACAGCAAGGATTAAGATCACATCAAAGAAAAATAGCGAAGTATGTTAACAAAACAAAAAGATAAACATTACTATAAAATATACAATTAAGCATAAACAGATAAAAAAGAGAAACATTAAAGCTAGAAAGAAAAAAAATTAAGACAAAAAGTTAGTTTAATATGTTAATTTACAAGTGAGGAAAGTTTTCTTCTGAATGTCACCAGACTGTCACCAAAAATATCTATATCTTTATTAGTATGAAAAGTATTATAAAATCTACACATCCGAGTAATGGGATTAAAAAAACTTGTGTCAATGTTGAAAAACTGTAATCTAAATACTTCTGGGTTCCTTATATGAGAATTTGTGTGAAGTTTTATCTCAGATAGAAGTTCGGTGTCAATTTGATTGTTGATAATTTTATACAAATAGATCAAGTCTGTGATTCGACGACGGGATAAGAGACTTTTGATTTTGTAGTGATTAAGGAGGTCATTATAAGTATTTAAGTTGTGGTTTCGACAATCGCCAGTACGATAGGCAAGTATACGAAGAAATTTCTTTTGAACGGATTCGATTGTATTTGTATGGGCAGCATAATGTGGACTCCAAACGACAGAGCAGTACTCAAGGATGCTACGTACGATAGAAAAATAAAGAATTTTGAAGCTCTCAGGCTTTTTGAACTTTTTAGTAATTCTGGTGATAAAACCTAGCATCTTGTTAGCTTTGGTTACAGTTTCGTCAATATGAATTCTAAAAGTGAGTTTGCTATCAAGAGTTACGCCAAGATCTCTTACAGAGGTTAATTGTTTTATTTGTCCATGATTTCAGTGAATCGATCATTAGGCGTATCTGGGGGTATGTAAGTAACACCAATATTCAGCGTCAAGTTGGTATTATCACGTAATTTTACATTTACCCAGATATCTTCAGAGTTGGTCATATAATCGTTGCGCACCGTAGTAACGAGGTCTTTCTCAGCAGCGAGGAGTACTCCTCCTCCCATTTTTTTATTGGAAGAAGTGCTCTCTCTATCCCGTCTGTAGACAATGTATCTATTGTCATTAATTATTTCTGTATTAAAGATGGATGAGTTGAGCCACGTCTCGGTCAGACAAATGATATCATAGTCGGTAATTGAGAATTTCAAGAGATAGATATTTCAGATGTTTTGGTTAGTAGTCCACGAACATTCTGATAAAATATATTTAGTGGCATAGTGAGTTGTAAAACTAGATAACATGTCTTCTGTCGAGTTCATTTTGTTGAGCGGTTTAAATATTCAACAGTTTCTCTTTACTAGATATGAGGATGGCAGGAGAAGTGTCAGATTTTCGTAGATACACTCTACCATTCTTGACCCAGACGAACTTATAACTCTTCTTCTTGGCCTCTTGTCTGGCCGCTGCATGTAATTCTTTATTCGATTGAGTTAGGTGTTCGCTGACATAAATGGGTACAGATTTCTGCATATTTATGTGCTTGGTGTTCAGTTTGTTCTGCGAGTTATTTTTATTAAATAGCCTGACAGCCGATAGAATGCTGTCGCGGGCCCTGCTGTTAGGGAGTTCCACAACAATGTTACGGGGACGATCGGAAGAAGGATTTTGACGTTTCACCCGATGGCATTTTAGGATTTGTTCATCTTTAATATTCACTGATACTACAGAGCATATGCCGGTGACAATGTCTACAACATTCTCTGATCTGCTTTCGGGAACCATTTGTATTTCAATGTTTCTGGATCTGTTAAACTGGTCGGTATCAGTCATTCTACCTTCCAATATTCGAACTCTTTCACTTAACGCAGCGTTTTCTCCTGTTATTTTTTTTATTATGTCGGCATTCTTATTGTTCAATTTCACGATTGCATCGTATTCATTCGATAGGAATTCCACTGAAGTACTTAAGTCGTTCACTTTGGCGAGAAGTTGTTCTTTCATTTGGTTAATACTTGCATGAAAGCTATGTGTCAGACTATCTATTTTTTCATCGAAATAACATTTCAGCTTTTCTAGAAGATCGTCATCCGGTGTTTTCGATATTGGTGTTGGGGCTCGACATGAGGAGCATTTCCATTTATTTTTATTCGTTTTCGACATTGACTTGAAGTCCCCTCCGGAGAGACCCACACAAAGGTGATGAAATCTTTTCCAGCATTTAGAACAAATAATTGCTTCGTCAAGTGGCAGAGAATGATTACATTCGTGGCAGTACATCTTCGGAAGCAATCAATATTCCAGGTAATCACTACTTAATTATTATATTTTCAAAGTGTGCTGATATATCAGCTGACTGACTAACAATGATTATGTATTAAATCAAAAAATAGTCTTCAATTTTTTCACACAGAAACAAGAACGAATCAAATTGTTCACCACAGATAAAATTATGTTAACGCGGCAAAATAAAATGTTAATATGGTAGACTGACAGCAGGGCCGGATAAATCATAGAACAATCCGGAACAAGAAGTCAGGGCGCTTGTCTAAAAAGGGCGCTTAAAATCCTAAAATGTTAATTATATAAATCAAAAATTCCCCAGGTATGGCACTCGGTTCTCTCTGCCTTCCCCGAAAGGGACACGGCGTGATGGTGTTTATGTTAAAATTCTGCGGTGATCTTGTCCGTCTATTACCGTGTTATTCGTAAACATATACCTACCTACAAAGAAAAAAGGCACGACTAGTTGAAAGAGGATTCTCACAAATCTATGGTGTAGACTACAACGAGACCTTTGCACCTGTTACTAAATTAAAATCTATTAGATCCATATTAGCCATGGCCGTAGAAGAAAACTTAAAAATCACTCAATTAGATGTTACAACTGCATATTTAAATGGTGAACTACAAGAAGAAATATTTATGGAAAAACCAAAACATTTAGAAAAATACTTATGTGACATAATGGTTGAAGAGAGCACTAAAGAAGATACCGCCTTATTTGAAAAAGCTCGAACCATGTTGGAAAACCTGCGAAAACCTGGAAAAGAAAAAATATGCAAATTATTTAAAGCTTTATATGGATTAAAACAATCTGGAAGGGAATGGTATAATAAATTTAACAGCACATTAAAAGAAATTGGCTTCAGACCATCTAGTGCTGATCCTTGTGTGTATATATGTATTAAGGACCATAAAAAAATAGTTATTGCCCTATACGTGGACGATTTGATCATTGCATATTCCGATGAACAATGGATTAAGAAAATAAAAGAAATACTAATGAAAACGTTTGATATGAAAGACTTAGGCGATTTAAAGTATTGCTTAGGCATAAACTTCAAACACAAGAAAAATATAATATATGCAAATCAGAAAAATTATATAAATTACCTATTAAAGAAATTTAAAATGGAAGACTGCAAACCAATGAATACACCAATGGTACAAGGGCTCAAATTGGAAAAAGTTACTATAAAATCTGAATTACCTTATCAAATTTTAATTGGATCATTAATGTACCTAGCAATTGCAACAAGACCTGACATCATGTTTTCAATATGTTATCTAAGTCAATTTAACAATAATTATGCTGAAGAACATTTCAAATGTGCTAAAAGAATATTAAGATATTTAAAAGGGACAAACGATTTGTGCCTAACTTATAGTAAAAATAACTCACCTTTACTAGGATTCTCAGATGCAGACTGGGCCAGTTGTGAAATTGATCGTAGATCCACCACTTGGTACTGTTTTATATATGGCGGAGCCGTAATAACATGGGAGTCAAAAAAACAAAGAACTGTCGCCCTGTCTACAGCTGAAGCTGAATACATGGCACTGACAGAAACAGCAAAGGAAGCTATAAACTTGAAACAGCTATTTTCTGATATGGGTATAAACACCAACAGGGTAACCATTTACAATGATAATCAAGCAGCCCAACATTTAGCAAAAAACCCCATAGTGAATAAGAAGAGTAAACATATCAGCATTAAAGAACACTTCATCAAAGATGTTGTGGAGAAAGGAATCATAACATTAAATTACAAGCCTAGCCAAGAGCTCGAGGCTGATATATTTACTAAAGCCTTAACAGAAATAAAACACAAAGAGGCTATAAAAAATCTCGGACTATATCCAAGCAATGCCAGGAGTGAGGGGGAGTGTTGAAAAGGCTAAAATGTCATCCTGCCATTGACACCCAAGATTTACGTACCATTCATCATTTATCTATGCATCCAAATATATCTATGCAAACTGTCAAAAAACAAAAGAATATAACAAAACAATGTCGGCGCGTTATTGCTATTAATACAATTATTAATAATAAATACATAGTTCAAACGTTCGTATTTTCATTGCTGGCTCTCCCATAACCAACAATGTTCTATATACAGATTTACTCAGAATTCGGAGTAGATCAATTAGTGTGTGTCCCCCCCTTATAAATTTTGATCCGCTCAATTTACAAAGCCCAAAATTTCAGAATATATAAATAGTTAAAGGCCTACACAACTTTTATACTCAGAATTTTGAATTTTTGTTTCAGTAAGGGGCTATCAACTTTTGAATTTTAACTTTATTTTTCCATGTATCTCAGAAACCATAAAAGATAGATCATTAATTGTCCTTTATAATAAATCATTTATTGTCCTCAAAAATAAAATCATTATTTGTACTTATAAATAAAATATTAATGTCAATATAACGTTAAATTTCTAAAATGAAGGGATAAACTCGCTCACTTTCTAAAAGAAAACTCGCAAGGAAAGGAAGGTCTCGCAAGGAAACAATGTCGTTCTGCACGTGAATCAGGGTAGCGTTCGGAAAGACGCTCGGCGATGTTAGAGCGTCATCCTAAACGTTCGGAATTCATCGAGCGATTCGCGCGGCGATTCACTCTGCCCGTTCGGAATCACGGTTGACTCCAAGGGGCCGCCCATACCTTATAATCTTTACAGTAAAAATGCAATCAAATTCCCTCATTTGTGAGTTTAGTCACAAGTTACAGTACTGACAACAATAAGTATAAAATAAGTACTTTTTTTATCTAATGGCAATTTTTTTTTAGTGGCAATATTGAAGTAAGCAAATGAACCTGAAGTTAGAGATGGGCTCAATCAAGGCCCTCTGGATTGTTCGTCGTTCGTTTTCCTCTAGACAGGCCGCAAGGTAGGGGAAAAAAAATGGCTGACTTATCAGTCGTATGGAGTTTGACAGCTATCCATATTGGCGGATTGTTCTTTTTCTCATGTTCATAGAACATGTTTTATATACTTGAATGTGACAGATCAGATTTGAATAAAAACATTTTTTCATTTATAATGTTCATTATGACATAAAAAAATAAATTTTATAAATCTACATAGTACAAAAAATCATTTTACGAATTTTTCAAGGTCAATTTTGCAATCTTTAAATAATTCATATTGCATTATGAAAGTTATATTTATAAAAAAAATATTGAGAAAACCTTAGATTATATACGAGAAAACATAATATTTATTCAGAGTAATTGTATAAAAAGTTTATATCAAAGAATGACAACAAATTAGTATCTTGTTACAAGAGCAAAATACAGAATAAATTGTCAATTTTATATAAATAATTATCAGGGAAATCGAGCTTCCTTTAATTGTTTTCAATATTATCATCCAGAATGAGCTAGGTACGTTAATTTATTTTAAATATAAAGAAATCTCGAGCACCTAAATAACCAATAATACCTACAATATAATATAACCTCCTCTTTTTTTCAATCGGTTAAAATTTATCTACTGTACCAACAGATATTCTGTACAAGAAATAGTATATATTCATCATAAGGTTGCAGAACAAAACAACGGTAATAACCATATTCAAATTATAATTGATATACTTATGTCTAGAGATGTGCCAATATAGAGTGAAATATAGAATGCCAATTTGTCTATCTTGGGTACAGGATCACATACGAGATGGACGTTCAAAGAGTGAAGATAATCTCATCCACCAAGCAAAACTTGCCTTAAACAATCAAAGATCTTTGAGTCCAGCAACTCCGGAAACAATTAGTAAATCAGTGTGGAGTATTTTGCTGTACCTGTATGGTTTTCACACATTATGCAAAGGTGAGGTCCTCAGCAAAATCAATTAAACTAGTCACAATACAACATGTTGATCACCATATTGAAAAGGCATGCAAATTGGATGGTCATGCGTTGTGACATGAGCATCTCTTACACATCTTGTTGGAGGGAATAATTGAGGGATCGACTGACAGAAGGCGTTCCCGCTGGGAGTATATGGAACAGGTGTGCATCGCTGAAGACCAAACAGAGTGAAGGAAGAGATTTACTGCCAAACAATCTCCAAGATGGAAACTGAACAAGTAGAGCTTATATTAAAAGATATTTTTTATCAGTCTTGATACAAAGAGTTATGAATTATTCTAGGTAAATTGATAACTACCTATTCATATTCATTGTTAATATGTTCATTAATAATATTTGATACATTTATAATTCAATTATCGTTTACTAACTGTATAAAATTTTGAAAACAAATAAATATCTAGGCACATGACTAATTTCAGCAAAATACTAATAAAGTTAATATTATATTATAAATTATTATCAGGGATATTGAGCTTCCTTCAATTGTTTTGAATATGATTTATTATCTATAACGACCAACGTTCAGCTGTTTAAATATGAAAAATCTAGAACACCTATGTAAAGAACCAATTGTAATAATAAAATTATAAATTTAATTATGTAACTACAAATGATATTCCCTATTAGAAATTTATCTCCTAGAAATTTTAAATTGCATTTTCTAGTCTTTTAACATAATCTAGACTTAAAAATTTTGCTTGTTTGATCATATAAAAATACTTGACATGATGTGCATAATATATAGGTACTCTATTAAAATGCACATTTGTAATTTTCTTTTACTAAATTTTATTGACTAACTATTTTTGCTCTAGACGAGCATTCTCTGAGTAGTGGACCACTCAGAATATGCTCGTCTAGAGCGAAACTAGTTATTCAATTAAATTTAGTTGAAGAAAATTATAAATCTGTATTTTATTGTAATATATTATAATCAAATTCCATCAAGTATTGTCGATAGAAAAAGTTAAAAAAATATGTATACTCAATTACTTCCAAATACCCACCATCTCCTTAGGTCTTCTGTTTCACAAAAAAACTTTTCTTCGAAACCTCATATATTTACAAGGTTTATATTCAAAATACTGTTAGGGAAAAAAGGTTGTTTTAATATAAAAAAAACACAAAAGTATTTGTTTAAAATTTGTCAATAACATAGAAGCATTTTCTGTAAAACTACAAATATACTGCAGTTGTCTATACTAATGGTACCAGTTATTGACTTTCTTTATTAAAAATAAACAAGATAATATCCGCCAGTTCTAATACATCTACCAGGAAGAACTGGCAAAGAAAACTGATATCTGATATTGAATTTAAAAAATATGTATCCAGTTGAAACATTCATTCTTGTTTATCATACACTTCAATTTCATGTATCATTGTGTACGTATAGAAATATGAGTAAATAATTTCTTCAAATTCTATTGAGGAATTTAAAATACATGATACAGGAATAGGAAAAGGGATGGTGTATTGAGGCGAACTTGAAATTAGCGATACAATAAAAGAACAATATTCTTATTCCGAGCCACAGTGAACAAGGTGGAAATCATGTTATGAGATATAAAAAAAATGTAGAGAGAAGCGAGCACCATACATTCATTGCCTCACACACATTCATTCGTCTGTTATTTAAACATATTAAGATTTATCCTTTCCTTTGAGAATTTTGTTTACATGGTCATTATACAGCTCTATGAAATATTCATTATTTTTGTTTAGACAGAAGGCACTACTAATAGTTTACATTTCAAATTTCCAGTTATGATTTAAACAGTCTGTTTATGTTATGCCCATTTTAAGATTGTATACATTCTTATCAACAATAAGTTTGAACAATTGATGTGTTTTTAGTTTTTGAAATAAATACATAGGTAGTTACTATTGTTGCAAATATTAAACATGTTCATAGTATCATGTGTTCTCCAAGCTAATTCAGAAATTAAATTCTACATCTGGTAACCCAAAAATTCATTATTGTAAATATTATGTTCATCAATTAAAACATTTTACATAACTAAAATACAGATTATTCCACACACATAAATTTTACATACATGGCCTTATTTATTTAGATTCAGATCCTTCATACATATTATTTTGGAAAACACAAAAGTTATTGTTATCTATACAAACATTTCTCTTTCCAAATATATTCATTCACATTATTCTTCAATAGATTAGCATTTAAAAACAGCTTTATATTTCTTACTTTACTCAAGTTTTCAATTGAACAAATATATCAGAAGATCAAGATATCCTGTGCTGAACGAAAAGTCAGATACACCTTTACAAAGATGCTGAATATTCTAGATGGTGTATTGAAGAAATCAATACACCTTGAGGTCCAGGCTCCTAAGTTAAATTGTAAACGTTATCTCCAAGTGCTTGGCGATAACGAACAGCGTTTACAATTTGACTTAGGGGCCTTAATTAGATGTCTAGATTTACTGCATAACTCACTTCTTTGTTGAGGTGTATCAAACTAAATACAACTTTATACATGGATATCTTTCATTATATATAATTACTTTTTCATTGAAAAAATATTCAACTAATCAATCATGCATACATTCACACATATAAATACCTTCTTTTATAAATTTTATCGAAACTGTAAGGAACCATTCAGTAGGTAGTCAATTATCAACATACAAAAATACAGCAATTATTAAAATTTACACTTCTGTCTAGGATAAAAGAATGACTGATGAAAATACTCGTACATAATATAATCATTTTACTTATTTATAATATACATGACATTTTACATAAAGAGGTTTGACAACAATAATAAAAGGTATATAAAAAAATTAAATATTATATATATATTTAAGACAGAGACAATGGAAGGGTACAAATACACATCCAGACCATTGACACACTACAAATTCTCTCATTAACAAATTACATAAAAGATAATATCAAAAATTCCACATTTAGGGGAAGCGTATATTTTTATAATAATACATTTACTCTTTCTTTCACCCTGTAATGACATGTGGTGATATTATTGCCAAATTACTATTTATTTAAAAAATATACTTTTTAATATACTTCTTCTCCCACACAAGTCTACCCGCAAACCTCTGACTCTATGGATACTAGGAAAACCGAGCAGACGTTGTCTTGCCTGTGTATAGATAAAAATGGTTGATCCGTATGTTTTATTTTTTAAGATTATAACCTAGAATCTCTCATTATTATTCTGTCCCTTCCATAACTTCAGACACTTCCGTCCCTCCTCAGTCACTTCATTCCTTCCTCAGTCCCTCTTCCATCACTCCTCATTCACTTCAATCCCTCCTCAATCACTTCAGTCCCTCCTTAGTCACTTTAGTCCCTATTCTCTCTTCAGTCATTTAAGTCCTTCCTCAGTCATTTAAGTCTCTCCTCAGTCACTTCTGTCTCCTCAATCACTTCAGTCCCTCCTCAGTCACTTCCGTCTAATAAATATTTTCCTGTAATAATGCGTTATGTGTAATATTAAAAAAAAATACATTTAAATTCAAAAACATTCTTGGGTATGAACTGAATGAATCCCCAATGTTTCATTGCAATATCAAATAGATCATTTAAAAAAAAAATTTGGACCGACTTATGTTACCCTGGTAGCATAATTTTCAAATCCTCATAGTTTCATTTTTCAAAACTTTTTAGTGACAAGTCGAACAAATACTTAAATAAATTTTAATGCAAAATCCTTCTTCGGTGCGCGCTGAACAAATCCCCAAAGTTTCATCGCAGTCGGATGTGCGGTTTAGGAGTCCATCGATCACATACAAAGAAACAAATATACCAACATCCACTTTTATATATCCCCTTTTTGCAAGAACAACGTAACATATAGAAATGTGTTTTTTTTCTTCAATCCTCAAAAACCGTGACGTGATTAACTTTATTTTCTATGAAAACATGTTTATTAAAAAAATTCAAACCTTTTTAATTTTTTTTATACTTAGTTCGGTATCTTTAAAATATATCTTAATTTCAAATGATTCACATAATAATTAAAAATGTTACAAGAGCAAAAGGACAAAATTTAACACTGTATAAAATTATTTTTGATTTTAAATTCCAGTTACTAATATAAAAATTCAAAGGTTGGTTTGAAATGTTGAAAATCTTGGTGATTTTATCGGATTGATCCCAAGCTTCATTTTGTTTGTTGGTTCGGACTACGAAATCCGTTTTTCTTTTTGATGGTTCCTTACGACGAGGTGGCAATTTCTTTGATAAATATTCTGGTAGATTGGAGAACACTGATGGTACAGCATCTTTTTTCAACCTCAATCTTTTTCGATGTACATTAATGATTTGACCTGAAACATTGAAACATAATTATTAGTCAATTTATTTATGGTGATAAATGATAAATAATAGTTTGATGGAACATAATAAATGTCTAAACTTGAACGCACTTATTGTAGAGTTCTTTATATATAATTTTTTGTATATTTTTTTGTTTGTATGATTCTTATTTGTCAGTAAGATATCTGACTCTGAGATAGGTCTTGGGTTCACAGTTTTAAATTGCGTTTTCTGTCTAAATTTGTGAGACTATAAATATCATAAATCAAAGATATTTTGTTAAGATCAAAGTTTAGTATGAAAATGTCATTCATCAAGTCTGAATCTGATCTTAAAATCAACTTCATGGGTAGCCATGCTGGTTTCTTTTTTGAAGTATGTGATTTGACTTTTCATAGCCGTATGAAAAGATTTGTTAAGGTTAATTTTCATTCCAAACTTATTTTGTACGTTTTGGTATATTCTTGTGTATTGCTTTTCGGGCAACTAGGTACTATGTTAAATATTATCTAACATGCATCCAATAACAAGTAAGTTGCTACATTCTGGAGACTAATAATATTTATCTTCGTATCTCAGGAGTCAGATATCTATACATACATACCAGCACGCCATGTCCCTCACGGGGTAGGCAGAGAGAACCGAACGCCACATTTTTCTATCTTGACACACATTCATCGCCTCATCAACATTCATACATTGTCTTATACACGTTCATCTGTTGTTCACGCTTCTTACATTTCCATCTTTCAGAATATTGTTTACATGGTCGTGCCATACTTTTCTTGGGCGCCCCCGACCTCTTATTCCATTCCTGTCAGCTTTATATATTTTCATCAGGCGTTCTTCATTCATTCTCCCCAAGTAGCCAAACCATCTCAATGTGTTAACTTTAATTCTGTTAATTATATATTTCTTCATCTTACATTCTTTCCTTGTATCTTCATTTCGAACTCTGTCATACATCATTCTGTTACAAATTCTTCTAAGCGATCTCATTTCAACTGCATTTATTCTGGTTTCGTACGACTTCTGCCATGTCCAGGTCTCACTTTTTTTTTTTAACATGTCTACGTAGGGGACGCCAGCTATTGGGATTTGGGTCCATTTTACTCTTCCGAAGAAGCGCACTACGTAGCGTTGGGAGGGGTTTGCAATCAAGAAAAGAGTTTATTAATTCGGATTTTAAAAAGACCCGGGTTGTACGAAGATGGAAACACAGAATTCGGAAGATCGTTCCACAGTCGGGCTGCTGTATTAATAAAGGAGTTTGAGAAGCGACTTGTTCGTATATGTTGAAGGTCCACTGTGAATGGATGCTGCGATTGAGTGAAGCGAGTGACTCTGTTGCGAGTGGGTGGAGGAGGGACCAAAGATGCAAGTTCTTCTGAGCAATTCCCGTGGTAGTATCTATAGAATAAACTTAAAATACCGACTCTGCGTCTGTGTTCTAGTGATTGCAATCCATCAGTCAGTGATGGATCATCAATCAGACGTATAGCACGCCTTTGGACAGCGTCGAGGGTATTCAGTAGGTATTGGGGGGCGCCACTCCAGAGGTGACTGCCATATTCAATAATTGGGCGTATTTGCGCTTTGTATAGTATACAGATCTGGGTCTTAGTAAAATATCTGCGCGCTCTATACAGTACGCTCAATTTTTTGGAGGCGAGTTTCACCTTAGCTTCGATGGAGCCCTTGTAGTGTAATTGGTTCGTTATAGATACTCCAAGCAGGTCGATAGAGCTGCTGTTAGGTAGGGTGCTTCCGTTGAAAGACACTTGCAATTCATTGGGGTTTCTCTTCGCAGAAATTAGACAGGCTTGGGTTTTTGAGACGTTAAATGAAACAAGATTACTTTCACCCCAGGTATTGATTGAGTGGGGGTAGCTATTTATTTTTTGATGAAGGTCTTTCCGGGCTTCTGATATTTCACTCTGTTTAGGAGGTTTGTCAAAAGAGAAATTGTCATGGACTGTGCTGTCATCAGCGTAACAGTGGATGGGGGCGCGTAAGAGCAAGTCATTGATATGTAGGAGGAATAGGGTTGGAGATAGAATGGACCCTTGAGGGACTCCCGCATTAATGGAATGGGGAGAAGAAGAGCAACCGTCCACTACAGTTATGACTTCGCGATCTTTTAAAAAATTCGCAATCCAAGTACACAGAGACTGGGGTAGTCCATAAGAAGGGAGTTTCATTAAGAGACCTCGGTGCCAAACCCGGTCGAAAGCTTTAGAGATGTCAAGGGCGACAATTTGAGCTTCTCCAAAGCGTTCCATAACTCGACCCCAAACGGACTTGCATACGTCAGTCACTTACAGAAAAATCACTTACCATCTGTGCAATTAAATGTATCTTCCTTAACTATGTCTTCTTCGCGAAAATGCTTTATACACACACTTGTATATGGAGAAGCAGTTAGGTTGGCTCTTGGTATGCTTTGAATCCATTGCCTTCTTAATGCATCAGTTTTAGGAAAAGAAAAGCAATTTGTATACTTCTTATTGTAATTGGACTGGCATCCAGGAGCACGACAGCCCTTCATATTTCTGTAAAACATTTAATTGATTTAATTGACAAAATCAACAGAAATTTATATTGTAACTATAAGGAGCGGGTAAATAAGAAATTTATCAATTTTAGAATACCTATATTATACCGGTTGTCATGACAGTAACATAAAATATCTGAAGAAAGGATCTCGATACAAAAAAATATAAATCACAATCCAAACCTAGCCACGGTTTTGAATATATTTTCTAAAATAAAGATATTTATTTGAAATCAGAAATGCCCTCAAAATTGTCTACATTATAATCGATGGACTCAAATTTGTTTTCCATAAAACATGTAAGGTGGTTTGGGAGAAATTTTGAAAAATAAACGCATCGAAATACTATTCATGTATATTAGTTCGTTATACAATCAAAAACTAAATTTAAACATAAACATACAAAAACACATTATAATTCTATGACAAAAACAAATAATTCAATAATGAAAATATTAATCAACCCAATAATATGATTGTGAACAAATACGATCGCCGTGTCACATTTTAGTCGCATTAGTGTGATCATATTTCGAAATATACCTATATATATTTTTCTTAAATAATATGCACTATATCATAATAAATTTGTGTTTAATCACTTCTAAACATTAGATTACAATTTTAACGACAATATTGTATCAATAAAATATTTCATAACCATGAAAATGTTTCTGACATTACATTTCAATGTATTTACGTTATATATCAAAAATTATGGTAAATAACCAAACAAAATAATATGAAAACGCTTAACTAATGTTTAATATTAATAAATAAATGATAAAAACAATTATATTTGTACTTACGGAGATTTAAAAAACAGCACGACAAACCAACACTAACCGAAAACGAATCAAAATGTACTGATTTCTATGCAAAAACAGACGCCAAGACGCGTAAACCCCCGACTGATACGTCGGCCATATTGGAAAATATTCTCTCATACATTACGGCATGATATAACTGCAAAAACTGCAAATCCAGAGGGCGCTGGCTCAATTCAACGAATGTCTCGGGGCAGTAAAACAAATGGCTGCCATAGAAAAAACAAAATTATGTCGCTTGTCAATTCTCTATGATTTTTTAGCTGTCACCTGTCACTTATTTTGCATTTCAATTTTTAACAAGAATTGTATTATAAATACTTATTATTATTTTATAGTATTCGCTGCTGAAAATTCAATCTAAATTAATTAAACCGCTTCTATGTTGTCCAGTTACAAATTTCCTGTAATTCAATTATATACAAATAAGATATGTAAAATAAAAAATCAATAATTTCACTGTGAAACGGCAATTATTCTTTTCATAATGTATTTTCAAAATGTTCATGTACATAATGTTTTTTTTTCCTAAAATACACTTGAAAACATGTCATATTATACTAAAGTCCTTATTCTCTATAAACCAACGATGTTTTTATTTTCATCCACTGGCTGCTAGAATTTCGTTGGCGTCAAATATCTTGAGCCATTTCGCCAAGAAGGGGGCGATTTGCAAGCAAAACACACAAATCTGCGCACCCAGAATCCCGGAATACGCTTGTAAAGCGAAACTAACACACTGACGGCATGGTCCAACTAAAATTTGACAGCGGAAAGCCTCATACTATTTTGTATTGCGGTTTGGAAGTGTTTTGAAAAACAATTTATTTAATTACAAAAAGGCTTCAAAATTATGTGTTTTGCACCTGGATGCAATCACTACAATGACAAGCATAAGTGTAAATTTTTTACATTTCCCAAAAATCAGAAAATTCTGAAAAATGGATAAAATACATAAGGTATGTTGAACCACATGTGTTTGTGTATTGTGGCGTGCAGTGTTTGTTACTAATTTTATCATTATTTGTTCTTAAATAATTGGTAGATTTTAATTTGAAATGATAACTAAATGTAACTTCCTGTTTACATGTATTTCTCGTACTTTTTTGTTTTACCTAAATTATTTGACAAGGTAAATAATATGCATTTGTATATTACAGGAGAGCTGATTAGACTGCCGTCGAAGCATTCACGTATATGCAGTTGTCACTTCAAGGATTGCAAGAAATCTAATTATCCGCAGATATATGAGCGAAATAAGAAGAAGGTTTTTGATTTTGTTGGACCCAAAAAAACTTTGAATGTAGGTGCTGTTCAAACAGTACTTCATGAAACAGAAAATGCACCTAGCACCGTAGACAATATTTTGTCTACGGCTGAAAATACATTATTGAGACATGAAAATGAACGACTGCAGTGAAATAGATGCCTTAAAAACAGTGTCCTGGTGCCTCAAGATAATAGAAGGGAACAATAAACTCATTCGGTATTACACTGGAATGCCCAACCAGGAAATATTAAATGTATTTTTATCGTTATTTAGCGACATTGAAGTAAATTATTACTTTGGTTGGAAAGTGATGAGAATAGGCCAAAATGATCAAATTTTCATGACATTTATGAAATTGCGTCTGAATTTAACACATACTGATTTAGGTGTGCGATTTGCATGTAGCAAGCAAACGATCAGTAATGTGACCATTACATGGATAAATATCTTCCATAAATATTTATACGAAGGACTAATGAGTGACATACCATCTCAAGCAAAAAACAAAACTTGTCTGCCAAATTTACAAATTGTCGTATGGTGATCGACTGCACTGAAGTTTTTTGTGCCACTTCGAGAAAATCAATTACCAATCAACGGTTGACGTACAGTCACTACAAACACAGAAATACGTTTAAAGCTCTTGTGGGTGTGGCTCCTAATGGAGTCATCACTTACACTAGTGATTTATACCCAGGCTCAACTTCAGATAAAGCTATAGTTGAACACTCCCAACTTCTTTTAAAATTTAATGCCGGGGACCTGATATTGGCTGATAAGAGATTCTTGATATCGGATATTTTACCTTCTGGGGTTTCAGTCAATATACCTCCATTTCTGACCATGCAACAATTCACACCAAGTCAGGTTTTTAAAACGACATCAATTGCGCGTGCTAGAATCCATGTAGAACGAGCCATTCAACGAGTCAAAGGCTATTTGATATTGAAACATATACCATATTATCTCCATACACTCTCTACTAAAATATGGCAAGTTGCATGTGCTTTAACAAATTTCCAATACCCCTTAATTAAAGAAGTAGAATTATTTTACAATTCACTTGATGAAGACTCTTAATAATGTTATGTATCGTCACCACTTCTATGAAACCTCTTGTTTAAGGTGCTTTTTTTCTAATAATGATTTTTTATTTCATTTGCTATTTTTTTTTTGATTTTTTTTAAATATTTTTATAGTAATATTATTCATTATTTTACCCATTTTTTTGTTTATTTAACAAGATGTATTTTTACCAGTAAATGTGTTATTTATCAAAACAAATAAATATAAATATTTTATGATATATAGCAATAAAATAAGATGGGGTGAATGAATGAGGAACGCCTGACGAAGAAAATATACATTGCGGACAGGAATGGAATGAGAGGTCAGGGCCGCTCAAGGAAGGGATGGCACGTCCATGTGAACGATTTTTTTAAAGAAGGAAATGTCTGGAGCATGAATGGACGAGGCGATGAATGTGTATCAAGATAGAAATAAGTGGCATTCGGTTCTCTCTGCCTACCCTGCGAGGGACATGGCGTAATGATTATTTTGTCTTTTCTGTAACTTTTATGACTTTTTTGACTTCTTATGTGCCTGTTTTTTTTGCTTCTACTTATGTAACTTCTATAACTTTTTTTTATTGAATTTGTAACTTTTTTTTTCTTTTTTACTTAACTTTTGTAGCCGAATTATTTTATAATTTATGTACTTGTGTGTGATTGAGTGAGAGCTCATGTAATTTTGTGTGCATCCATAATTGGACGTCCAGCACTCGTAGTAATAACCAATATGGTTTTCGTGAGAATTGTGAGCTGGATGTCTGTCGATGTACCCTTTTAATAAAATAAAATGATATGTATGTATGTAAATATATTGCTGAAAGTAGAAAAGGACTTCACAGAAAATAATTTACGGGAAGCATATAGAGGAGTCAACATTTTTAAGAAAGGATTTAAGCCGAATACTACTCTATGCCGAGATACAAATGGTGACATCATAGCGGATGCTATGATCATAGCACATCATAGCGGATGCTGTGACATCATAGCGGATACGCAAACACATGAAACCAGCCAACAGCAATTATACCACCAGAGGAAGATCAGGAGGTGAATCCACCAACCCTGACAGAAACAAAGCTAGCAATAAAGAAGCTCAAAAATAATAAGACACCCGGGGTGGATAATATCGCATCTGAACTGATAAAGTATGGCAGTGAACACCTACATAGGTTACTTCATCAGCTAATAACTAAAATTTGGCGTATAGAAGAAATCCCTGAAGAGTGGCAGCTGAGCATCATATGTCCAATACACAAAAAAGGGGACAAACTCAAATGTGAAAATTATAGAGGCATCTCACTATTAAGCACTGCATATAAAGTACTAACAATCATATTAAAAGAAAAGATAGAACACTATTCAGAAACTATCATAGGGGAATACCAAGCTGGGTTCAGAAGAAACAGAGCAACTACTGATCAACTGTTCACAGTGAGACAGATACTGTCAAAATGCTGGGAATTCGACGTTGACGTATACCAGCTATTTATAGACTTTAAACAAGCGTATGACAGTATAAGTCGGGAAAAGCTCTACGAAATATTACTTGCTTTTAAAATTCCAACGAAGCTTGTAAGATTAGTGAAAACAACAATGAGTAGTACGAAATGCAAAGTCAAGATAGAGGGTGAGATGACTGAGGGGTTCTTAGTATCTCAAGGTCTTAAGCAGGGCGATGGCTTGGCACCCACACTCTTCAATCTAGCCCTAGAGTATGTCATTAGGAAAACATCCGTAGACACAAGCTCCACTATACACTATAAGAGTAGCCAAATAGTGGGTTATGCGGATGACCTTAATATTATGGGCAGATCCCTCGCAGCTATTCGAGAAGTCTTTGAGCCACTTGAAACGGCAGCAGCAGAAGTAGGTCTGCAGATCAATAAAAATAAAACAAAAGCAATGAAACAGACCAGAAGCGCAAACCGTTGGCAAGGAAACACAATACATTTGAAAGACAATTATGACTTTGAAACTGTTGAAGACTTCAAATACCTGGGTTCCACAATCAACAAAGATAATGAGGACACAACAGAAATAAAAAACAGAATAACAACAGGTAACGGAGCATTCTTCTCTCTTCTACCGGTGTTCAAATCAAGAAGTGTCCATAGAAAAACGAAAATCACGCTGTATAAAACCATTATTAGAACAGTTGTAACATATGGATGTGAAGCATGGACACTTACAGCCAAATCTGCTGAAATACTGGACACGTTTGAGAGACGAGTGCTTCGTAGAATCCTAGGACCTGTGCCTGATGGTGACGCCTGGAGGATTAGATACAATAATGAGCTGTATGCTATCTACAAAACTTCCAGGCTCTCTGTGCATGTCAGATTGAGCAGATTGAGATGGGCCGGACATGTACAGAGAATGCCACCACAGCGAATACCAAAGAAAGTTCTGTGTGGACATCCAGGTGGAAGACGAAAGGTTGGAAGACCGCGGCTGCGATGGGAGGACGAAGTTGGAAGGGATGCTTCCCAACTACTGCAAGTGCCGGGCAGTTGGAAAGTTGCTGCAGAAGATAGGAGAAGCTGGAGGCGAAAACTGACAGAGGCCAAGGCTCGATATGGGCTGTAGCGCCATTGAAGAAGAAGTATGTATGTAAAATAAGTAGAATGTGAGAAATTATATTGTGTTTGCTACATATATCCCTACGTGTTTGCTTTTATTTATGTATATAATATCCCTACAAACATTCAACTTGTTTCAATAAAATAAGTAGAATGTGAGAAATTATATTGTGTTTGCTTTTGTTTATAATAAGTAGAATGTGAGAAATTATATTGTGTTTGCTTTTATTTATAATAAGTAGAATGTGAGAAATTATATTGTGTTTGCTTTTATTAATGTATATAATATCCCTACGAGCATTCAACTTGTACAAACATTCAAAATAAGTAAAATGTGAGAAATTATATTGTGTTTGCTTTTATTTATGTATATAATATCCCTACGAACATTTAACTTGTTTCAATAAAATAAGTAGAATCTGAGAAATTATATTGTGTTTGCTTTTATTTATGTATATAATATCCCTACAAACATTCAACTTTTTTCAATTTAATTTATGTACCTTCATTATATATTTTTGAAACATATAATTTGTGATGGTTGGAAAATAAAACTAAATGCAATGTGATTGATTGTTTTATTTTAAAAATTAGTTATTCAATAAATATGGTATGTATTGATCAAAATAAAATTTTGTTATTACATCCAAATTTGAACCCCAGTTTTCATCTCTAATAATTTCTAAAATGATTGTGCTCAGCGGTGTCCAAGAAATAAAAATACATTCTTTTTATTGCTAATGTGCATTTGGCCTTGTACTTGGTGATAATAATCATGATCTTTTTTTGGTATGAAATTATCACTTTGTTCATCATAATTTAAAAAGTAAGTGTTATCTGTCTTCAAAACCTCGTTTAGCATGACACTTCTATATTTAAAAGGACATTTAACCTCTATGATGCAATCGTCTTCTGTTAGTCCATCTGGACTTGCTCCGAGCAGTCCATTTTCATGAAGAATAAGGCCACATGGTATGACCTTTTTCCCCGTAGCATTCTCAAACTCTTTCAAAGCAGTCGCTTCATTTTTCACACCCCAGCTGATTGCTTTGACACCGCCCAAAGAATAACTGCCACTAAACTTTTTAAATAAGGACTTGGAAAATTTCCCTTTCTGGCAAGCTTTCAAGATTAACCCAAAATTACTGGCTGTTAACCTATGTTTTTTTTCAATAAGCCAGCGGGGATTGTTTGCTTGGCCTATCGTGGAACAATTAATTTGGTTTATTTTATTACTATCTAATTTGGAAAAATTCAATATTGTACTTCTTTTGTCGCTACAATTATCAAATTTTGTAGAGAATATAAGGTCCTCTAAAGTTATTTCTGGTGAGAACTCTGGTTCTGGCGACAGTATCCAAGAAAAACCTACTGAATAGTTTTTTAAAGATTGGAAAAAGATGTTTTTTCTCTCATTACTGAGAGATGATGTAGCACAGTATTCCTTGTTTTCTGGATATAATTGGGCCACAGTGGTTACCGCTTCTTGTTGTAGTTGTTTTCTTGTAGACCAAGAGCATGACACATCAGTAACAGATATATTGTATAAACAATACAAAAGTAATGCAGCCATGTGATGACAACGTACTTGGCCTCTAGGACAAGAACATTTTGCTTCTTTTACTCCACCACCATTATCCAAGTATATCTGAAAATAAAAACACATAGTACATGTTGAATAAGTTGTTGTATTAAAAAGTTTCAACTAAAACATACATAAAGTACATTATTAATGATGTTGTAATTCACATAATTTCTTCTGAAGTTCTTAATTGAGAAAAATCTCAACTATAAGAATTATAAGCACTCTTTTTGAGGTTAGAATTAACCTAATTACTTCTGCAGTTTTTAATTGAGAATAACACACGGACTATAATTTATCACACACTTTCGATTAATTTTGTTTATAATGTTCTACATAATTGAATAAAATATCTTACCTTAGCATGATACTCTTTATTTTTCATGCTAGCGTGTACTTTTCCCTGCAAATAGCCCAAGTCATTATCATAAACACCTTCTTTTACATGGTTGCTATTGTAGGCATTTTCGCCTTTTTCTATTATTTTTTGTTCCCCTTCGAAAAACGAAAATATGGAATGAAACTTTATAACACTTTTTCGTGACATAATCAAGAAAAATGCACTAATATTTAAGGTTTTATTGACGAGTTCTCGAGCGTTTAGTATGGACAAATGCCTTCAAATTTGACTGTTGACAGTTGGACCGTAATCTGTGTGTGACGTCACACTTTTTACCCGTATTTGGCGATATTTATATGTGCGCTGTCTATGCATTTCAATATAATGTTTTTTCTATGGCAGCCAATTGTTTTACTGTCCCGAGACACTCCTTCAATTCAGACAAATATTATTTTAAAATTGAATATTTTTCAATTTACAAATATGATAAATTAACAAGCATAAATCTTTTTCAATTTACAATTATGATAAATGAACAACAATTTACAATTATGATAAAGCATATTATAATAAATGTCATTTTCTACAAAAAATGTCTCATATATTTAACTTTGATTATTAAATAATTAGGATCATTCATCTGCATATAAATAAAGTAGACCTCGTAAGATTGGTTTTGCACATGTTTGTGCACGGCTAAATTCATGTCAGTCTGCCTGTCCATGAATTCGTTTGAAACCTTACTATGTCAAAATCGGCAATTTTACAGTAGAGCAAAAAAATTCATCATTTATTGTTTGACACATTAATGTATGATAAGACAATGATTATTACATACTAAATTATAATTGATATTTTTTTCTGAAATTAATTAAATGTCATTTTGTCGTGTTTACAACTTGATAGTTTACTAGTTTAAATGTTTTTTTAAATACAAAAATTATTAGTATCATATCTTCATGATTTATATGATTAATTATTTTTGATTAATTTCTCCTGGCGGAAATCAGATGTTATGGTGGTCTTAGCAACTTTAAATGATTTACAGAAAAGGGGATATATATTAAAAAATGCATATTTTTTTAGATACCAAGCTTTATTAAAAAAAATCCATCGGTTCTATATTTTTCAAATTAGTGACTTGTTTACATTTTCTCCATACTTTTTTTTGTAATGCCTTGATTTTCTTTTTACGATTTTTATCAAGTATATGTGAACGAACAGCTCTCTCGTTAAACGTATTTTTCTTGGAGTGTCCTGCATAGAAATATCATTTTCAGGCAATGTTGGATTTGATGATGAACAACTAGGCACCGAAGGTTCAAGAAGGATGGGTGAAGTTATCTGAAAAAAAAACCAATGTAAATTAAGAATGTCCGCAAGTGTATTTATAAAATTTAATAACGTATATCAAAATAATGATTCAATAAGTGTATAGGTAAGGATATTTAAAAACTTGTAGGTATATAAAATTTACAAAAAAGTCCGAAACAGAACAAATAAGTGTCGCATGACAGATTGCGACATAAAGTTTTGTAGCATAATTAATACTTGTTAAAAATAATTTTTAATTCTATCTGTTGATTTATTATTAATCTAGAATAAATCCTCTTTTGATTCAACCTATTAAGTCATCGAACAAAATTCAGGAGTAAGAGTTATTTAATACCTAATATTTGATTTCATATTTAAATAGTTGCCGACGGAACGGGCATAGATTCGTATACGAATTTGTGGGTGGTAACCAATATGACTGTTCCGCCCGAAACGGTGAATCTATTTTTAGCACAAGTTTGATTGACAGCTCGTTTATAACGCAGTTAGTAATTAAAAATGACACATGTTATCGCTATCCTTGTCTGATGCATGCTTCTCTATAAATCCCTCTTTGTCGTCCAAGGTTAATCCGATTGTCTCGTGTAAGGGAGGCCCTATGCTTGATGTCCCCGTTCGGTAATCTTCGACAGTCTTCGGCCGTTTTCGACAGCGTTAAAGAGGACCTGGAGTGTGATGTCCCCCGCTCGTGTGGGTGACCATATTAAGTACATTGCTCGGATTCTGTTGGTACATCCTATTGTAAAGAAAATTGAAGCATGGATTTGCGGATTATGACTGTTTATGAATGTCATTTAAATCATTGTTATATAACTATCTCATTACCGTTAACAACATTATTGAAAAGTGGCAAAAATACTTGATAAGGACACATTTAATGTAGAAATTTTGGCACAACATAGTTATGAAAAAGTTTAACAATGATAAAAGATTAGTATACTATTGTGGTTTATGAAAGATTGGTGTCATCTAGTCGTGTTTGTTCAAGTTTTAATTAAGAAATAGTTTTGTATTTTTCCTCGTTAATATTGATCTAATGGTTACTGCATTTCACAAAGATGGCGTCCTTTGAGGTAGGTTATGTCCTGGATTTCGGACATGCCTTAATTAGATTGTAATTGGTTATATTTGAACCAATGGTGTCACAGGGGGCGCGTCCAAATTCTCGACTTTAATTTCCGGAGAGGTACTTTCCACAGTCATAGTTTATCGATCGAAGGGAATTATCCTATTTTAAGAAAACGTTCCGCGGTTTCAATGTAATAAATAAGAGTCTCTTTGAATATATTTCGCGGCCGCCTCCAGCGGTTGTCTACAACCGTTGGAGGTGGTATTACTACAAAGCATATTTAAATCAGAATGAGAAAATTTAAAAAAAAAAAAAAAATAAAATAAAAGCGACGCGTATAATTCCTTGTTTTTTTAAATATTTTTATTTAATGTGTTATTTTTATTCTAGTAAATTAATGTTGAAATTTAAAACATTAATTTACTTTGCCGACGGGAGAAGAAAATTTGAAATTTAAAACATTAATTTACTTTGCCGACGGGAGAAGAAAACTTGAAATTTAAAACATTTATTTACTTTACCGACGGGAGAAGAAAACTTGAAATTTAAAACATTAATTTACTTTGCCGACGGGAGAAGAAAACTTGAAATTTAAACATTAATTTACTTTGCCGACGAAAGAGAGAGGAACTTATAAATTGAACATTGGTGAATTTTAAATATCTTGTGCAAAGACTCTTTTTAAGGAAAACAAAATATAAAATTGAACATTGGTGAATTTTAGAAATCTCGTGTATAGATTATTCATTAAAAAAAAAAAGAAAAAGGAACGATTAAAATTGAAAAGGGACTTGTAATTATCGCGTTAGGTTTAAAGTTTTTGATTTCCGTCCGACGGCCGCGTGTGGAAGAGAATAGAAGACAAATTAGCTTACCTTATACTTTCCAAGGAACTCTAAAGTGGATAGCTATATCTAAGTGTTTAAACTTTATGTGATCGAGACATTTCTACTTTGCTCTAAAAGAAAATAAAAGAAAGAAAACGCAATAATAATATTTAAAATAATTGACTACCAAGCGTGTACACCAAGTGATTTTTCCTGTAAGGACTATATTATGAGGTTTAGGTATTTTGTTGAACAAGTGATTTTTCTGTCATCCGAACTCTATAAACAGTTAATACAAAGAAGGAAATAATATAATATTTTCGCTTGAATAAAGGAAAAATAAAATAATAAAATATATATATTTTTGTTTGCCGCCGGTCTTTTTAATTGAGAGAAGTCTTAAACGGGAAAAGACAATATAAAAATAAAATCATTGGTTTCTACATTTTTTTTTCTAAATAACAATAAAGAGTGATATTTGAATTATTTAACATTAAAGTGAAAATTTGTTATTCGTGGCATGTGTCTATTATGGAACCTATCTCGTAGTTAATACACTGTGTAAATTACTACAACCTTTCTCCTTGTCTGATTTGTGACACAAGTTCCGAGCGTGAATTTGTGTTGAAGGAAAAACCATCTGACTGACTATAATAACCAGGTAGGAGTTGATTACAAATTAAAGTAACCATTTTAGAGGTCCAAACAATTCCACCGTATTTCTTGCTTGAGAGTGTAATGCTCTAGAAGGGGATGCAGTGTTGCCAAGTCAATGTTCAACCGAACCTTGAGTTGATATTTTTTTCTTTCTATCCTGGATTGTTCTACGCAAGGAAACTGTGAATTTTAATTGGGAACCTTACCTATGAAATTGAATGTTTACTAAGTAGAAAAGTTACATTCTGGTGTTATTTTGTTTCAGTGTGAATATCTATTTAAATCCAATACGCCATATATATTTAGTGCATTTTTCTTGTCAGTCTGAAGCCAAAGATACCTAAAATTTTGTTGTCCTTATCTCTTGAAGTTCATCTTTAGGCGATGTTCTTAATTGAAGGATTTTTTTTATAAATTTTATTTTCATTCGATGACTTTAAGTGAAAGATAAACATATACTTTTTTTTAAATTTGTTTTATGTGATGAATTTTAATTCGAAAGATTTCTATTTCATATTTATTCCTTTTATGTGATGATCTTAATTGAGTGATTTTCTAAATTTATCTTTTCCTTTTAAACGACAGATCAATTGTCTGTCCCGTTATTGTTATTTTTTTTACGAGTACTTTCATACATAAGTGGTTATTACATATATATATATATTAATTTTTTTATATATTCAGAGTTATCCTAACACAGATTTAACTTTGTTTTATTTTTAAATTTTGAAATTATTTTTAATTACTCTTTTCAATTTAACGTTAAATTTTATATATTTGGAGTTATCCTAACTCAGATTTAACTTTGTTTATTTCTAAATTCCGAAATTATTTTTGATTACTCACTTCATTTGGAAGTTAAATTTTATACATACAGAGTTATCCTAACACAGATTTAATTTTGGCTTATTTTAGATTCTGAAGTTATTCTATTGATTACTCTTTTCAATTGGAAGTTAATTTGTATGTGTTCAGGGTTGACCCAAATAATTAATATTTTATTTTGGTTTTGATAAGTACCTTATTGTTGGTCTGTTTGTGTTATTTATTGTTTTATATCTCCACGCTCATTGTTTTCCATGTTATGTATTCATAGAAAATACAGAGAATTATACGTGTCTAAGCGCTCTTTTCTTTGACGTTTTAAGCAGGAGAAAATCCTTGCCCCTATTTATTTTGTTTTTATGTTCCTTTCTGAATCCTGCCTCACAGGATCTCTTTTTAATTTAATTAAAATCTGTTTGAAGGGTTAAAATTAAAATAACCAAAAGGATAATAAAAGAAAAGGAGTCTTTTAAGCAGCCTGAGTTCCTGTGGAACCTCTATGTTTTATTTTAACTTGTCATATTCTACGTATGTAGACGCTCAAAAGCCCACGGAAGACATCCAGAAAAACATATGGTAAGAAAGCCTATAAGGTCATAACTTCATTATTCTTGGCTTCGATAATTCCATCTAAATTCTTCCTTTTTATTAATTTTTGTTTATATGTAATATTTGTAATGTCCTGTTCACGACGTTATCAACACCGGGCCTGTGATTGTGGCGTATCTTACTAAAGAGCACCCACAGTCTTAGATATAGCGGAGTGGGTGGGAACGTTACATAAGTAATATTTAATAAACACATAATATGATAAGTACTAAGTCAGAAAAAAACTATCAACTTACTTCAGGACAAACAGTATCTAATTGAGAGAAAATTGAAGAGACAACATTATTCTTAATTTTTCTTTTATAACCACTTCGGTCAATTTCATCATATCTGAAATGCTTTGAACAAATGACTGTGCTTGAAGATGGTTGCCAATTTGGAGGACGATTGACAGCGGCAATCCACAAAGCTCTAAGAGCTGGATTTTTTGGAAATCTGTAAAAAATACACATGTTTTTCACGTCCATTTACATAAATAAATTAAAAACATTATAAATATAAAATAAAAATATTAACAATATTGTGTAATACTTAAATATGTCAGATAAAATAAAATTAATAAATAAAGTGCGTATAAGATTATTTTAATCATATGAAATCCCGATTCACAAGAAATATAAAATAATAACGCCAGTAACTTGTAGGTATTCATTTTGTCAGTGCCAACATATTCTAAATTGTCTATTTTTCATAATTTAATTGTACTATGTTGCACTATTGTATTGTTGTTATTTTTGTATGTTAATGTGGATTTAAATAAATAAACAAATAAAATTTAGAATTTGCAGAAAGATTATTAGAAAATAAATATTGAAAATAAATTCATGTCCAATGCCCAACTCTACGGTCGAATGAAATATGGCGGCTAATATCGCAGCGGATATATGTGATGTGATTGACATGCTCAATTATCTTAAATCATTAATAAAATATTTGGTGACAATATAAAAGCATTACAAATATGTGACAAAATGATTGAAAAAGCATTAACAGTGAATACAAATTATGTTTTTTCTCAAATTGTGCCCGAAACATATTACAATATAATGGCGGATTACGGTCTTATCCACAATTTACAAAACCAATGAAATAAAAAAAAAGTAAAATTTTAAGAAACTATTACAAATAATTATATCGTTCTTAATATTAAATCATTAAGAACGAATCATTCAAAAAAATAACTATACAATTATAATTTAACCATGGCCAGTTGGACACGCAATATTACGTTAAATATAGTAGGTTAGTTTCAATACTTACGAGTGAAAAGATATACCGTGTCCTTTATTCCTACATTTCACCACACAAGACCTTTTCGACATTTTCTTTGTAATAATTAGTTAGAAAAAAGAGAAAAAACGATTTTTGAAAGCAATAATATTTTTAGGTTAAAAAACGAGATGTTTACGAAATATTTTGCGTTGCAAACAATAAGAATGAAGTTCGCGCTAGTTTGCTCGGATAACATATTTTGTTGTCAATACTGTAACTTGTGACTAAACTCCAAAATGAGGGAATTTGATTGCATTTTTAATGTACTGAAGGCGCCTCCATCCTATTATACCCCCATGGTTGACTCGCACCAATGTCGCCCAAGTCGCTCGATGAAATAGTAGGGTGAATGTCGCTCTTGTCAAAGTTTTAAATTTTTTGGCGGGAATTATGAATTTCCGCATAGTCAAAGTGACATTTTATTTGGCGGCAATTTATAATTTTTCTCATAGTTGTCAGCACTTTTAGTTTGGTATGGTTTAAGTCGGTTTTATTTGTATTTATAATTTAATTTATTTAATTATTTATTTATTATAATTTACAAAAGTTAATTCAATGGATATGAATTCATACAAATTTATCATGGTTAATAATGGTCAACCACAAAGAAATGTGTAAGGCCATTATTTTATACATCAACAGTAAGTGCATTTTGTTTTATAAAAACAATGTATTTTTAAATGAGTGGTTATCATTTTAAGGGTAATAAACAATTTTTGAATGCCCAAAACACGAAAATCTCATGAAAACTATGCACACACAAGAACTCAGCGATTCACTCAGCGATTCACACTGATTTAGAACTCGACCCAGCTGTTTATGATGTTTCTGAAAATGCCGTTCAAGCACACTATCCATTCTATTAAGTCTATGCAACAACAAAATCATAGACAAATCAAAAAGTAAAAAAACATAGAGGTGACTAGCTACTACGAAATTTAACACGAGAAAACGTCTTCCAACATATTGCATTCATGTGGTTTTTCACCCGAATGAGTTAATTCGTGTCTGTTTAAATCTCCTTTTTGAGAAAATGTCTTCCCACTGATATTGTATTCATGTGGTTTTTCACCCGAATGAGAGAAATGATGTAGTTTTAAACTACTCTTATGACAAAATGTCTTCCCACAGATATTGCATTCATATGGTTTTTCACCTGAATGAATTAATTCCCATCTGTATAAATCTACTTTCTGAGAAAATGGCTTCCCACAGATATTGCAATCATTTAGTTTTTCACCCGAATGAGTGAGATGATGTAGTTTTAAACTAGTCTTGCAAGAAAATGTCTTCCCGCAGATATTGCATTCATGTGGTTTTTCACCCGAATGACTGAGTATATGCTGATTTAAATGTCCTCTTTGAAAAATGTCTTGCCACGGACATTGCATTCATGTGGTTTTTCACCCGAAGGAGTTAATTCGTGTCTGTTTAAATCTCTTTTTTGAGAAAATGTCTTCCCACAGATATTGCAAACATTGGGTATTTGACGCGAATGAGTGAGTAAATGTTTATTTAAATTTCCCTTGTGAGAAAATATCTTCCAACAGACATTGCATTCATGTGGTTTTTTACCCGAATGACTGAGTATATGTTGATTTAAATGTCCTTTTTGAGAAAATGTCTTCCCACAGATATTGAATTCATGTAGATTTTCACCCGAGTGAGTGAGATGATGTAATTTTAAAGTACTCTTGTAACAAAATGTCTTCCCACAGATATTGCATTCATATGGTTTTTCACCCAAATGAGTTAATTCGTGTCTGTTTAAATCGCTTTTTTTTAGAAAATGTCTTCCCACACATATTGCATTCATGTGGTTTTTCACATGAATGAGTGTGATGATACAATTTTAAACTACTTTTGTAACGAAATGTCTTCCCACAGATATTGCATTCATGTGGTTTATCACCCGAATGACTGAGTATATGTTGATTTTAAATTTCCTCTTAAAGAAAATGTCTACCCACAGACATTGCATTCATGTGGTTTTTCACTCGAATGACTTAGTATATGTTGATTTAAATGACCTCTTTTAGAAAATGTCTTCCCACAGGTATTGCATTCATGTGGTTTTTCACCCGAATGAGTTGATTCGTGTCTGTTTAAATCTCTTTTTTGAGAAAATGTCTTCCCACAGATATTGCATTCATTTAGTTTTTCACCCGAATGAGAGAGATGATGTAGTTTTAAACTACTCTTGTGAGAAAATGTCTTCCCACAGACATTGCATTCATGTGGTTTTTCACCCGTATGATTGAGTATATGTTGATTTAAATGTCCTTTTTGAGAATATGTCTTCCCACAGATATTGCATACATGTGGTTTTTCACCCGAATGAGTGAGATGATGTCGTTTTAAAGTACTCTTCTGAAAAAATGTCTTCCCACAGACATTGCATTCATGTGCTTTTTCACCCGAATGACTTAGTATATGTTGAATTAAATTTCCTTTTTGAGAAAATGTCTTCCCACAGATATTGCATTTATGTGGTTTTTCACCCGAATGAGTTAATTCGTGTCTGTTTAAAACGCTTTTTATAGAAAATGTCTTCCCACAGACATTGCATTCATGTGGTTTTTCACCCGAATGACTGAGTATATGTTGATTTAAATTTCCCTTGTGAGAAAATGTCTTCCCACAGACATTGCATTCATGTAGTTTTTTACCCGAATGACTTAGTATATGTTGATTTAAAAGTCCTTTTTTAGAAAATGTCTTTCCACAGATATTGCATTCATGTGGTTTTTCTTCCGAATGCCTGAGTATATGTTGATTTAAATTTCCCTTGTGAGAAAATGTCTTCCCACAGGCATTGCATTCATGTGGTTTTTCACCCGAATGACTTAGTATATGTTGATGTAAATTTCCTCTTTTAGAAAATGTCTTCCCACACATATTGCATTCATGTGGTTTTTCACCCGAATGAGTTAATTCGTGTCTGTTTAAATCTCCTTTTTGAGAAAATGTCTTCCCACATATATTGCATTCATTTAGTTTTTCACCCGAATGAGAGAGATGATGTAGTTTTAAACTACTCTTGTGAGAAAATGTCTTCCCACAGACATTGCATTCATGTGGTTTTTCACCCGTATGACTGAGTATATGTTGATTTAAATGTCCTTTTTGAGAATATGTCTTCCCACAGATATTGCATACATGTGGTTTTTCACCCGAATGAGTGTGATGATGTCGTTTTAAAGTACTCTTCTGAAAAAATGTCTTCCTACAGACATTGCATTCATGTGGTTTTTCACCCGAATGAGTGTGATGATGTCGTTTTAAAGTACTCTTCTGAAAAAATGTCTTCCTACAGACATTGCATTCATGTGCTTTTTCACCCGAATGACTTAGTATATGTTGAATTAAATTTCCTTTTTGAGAAAATGTCTTCCCACAGATATTGCATTTATGTGGTTTTTCACCCGAATGAGTTAATTCGTGTCTGTTTAAAACGCTTTTTATAGAAAATGTCTTCCCACAGACATTGCATTCATGTGGTTTTTCACCCGAATGACTGAGTATATGTTGATTTAAATTTCCCTTGTGAGAAAATGTCTTTCCACAGACATTGCATTCATGTCGTTTTTCACCCGAATGACTTAGTATATGTTGATTTAAAAGTCCTTTTTTCGAAAATGTCTTTCCACAGATATTGCATTCATGTGGTTTTTCACCCAAATGAGTTAATTCGTGTCTGTTTAAATCTCCTTTTTGAGAAAATGTCTTCCCACATATATTGCATTCATTAAGTTTTTCACCCGAATGAGAGAGATGATGTAGTTTTAAACTACTCTTGCGAGAAAATGTCTTCCAACAGACATTGCATTTATGTGATTTTTCACCCGAATGACTGAGTATGTGTTGATTTAAATTACATCTTTTTGAAAATGTCTTCCCACAGATATTGCATTCATGTGGTTTTTCACCCGAATGAGTTAGTTTATGTTTGTTTGAATCTCCTTTTTTAAAAAGGGTTTTCTCGCTGATGTTACATTCAGAAGATGTATGTATATGTGTATATATTATGTCTTCATTTCCGATAACTGAGTGCTTTTCGATTTCTTTTTTTAAATCTACTTCACATTCTTCAATTGAGAAATCAGGAAATTCTTCACCAATGTATTTGTCTATTGAAAAAGTACGTTCACTTTTTGGCTTTTGGTTTACTGGATTATTCATTTTCTGAAAAATATTTATACAAAAGATTAATTGAAAAAATCCTTCATTGATTGCTTAGTGTCACTGAATTAATAATGAATGAACATTTCATACAAAAAAAATTAACACAACATACGTAAAACACTCTCTTTAAACAGGACACTGTCAAAATACATTAGCGCAGGCCATGATTATATAACTGAATATTAGCTTCTCCGTAACTCAAGATTTTTCATATCTTTTATACATGATGAAATTCCATACGTAAGTTTTGAAAGATGTGCATCTTGATTCTTCAATTTATTTTACTAATTCAATTTATTATGATTTGTTGATAACGAATCAGGCACTCGATAGTAAAAGGGCTGAGGTGATTCATGGTAGATGGCGCGTTAGATTTCTTAGTTGACAATATACTTCAGTTTTCCATACCTTACTCAATATTTGTTCGTTATTTTCAATAATATTCTGAATTTGTGTTTTCTCTTTAGTGTAAGTGGGTATATTTATAAAACTAGGGTTAATTTTTGTAATTTACAAATTATATCAATTTATATAAAGGCTACGACTATTTACACGACTCAACCATAGACGAAAACCAAAAATAACCACAGAGAACGCAGATAAATCAAGTTATAAAAATATTTACCTTTGTTTATATTTTGTTATTGTGTTATAGCCGAAAAACAGTGTTGTCGAAAAACAATAATTTTTAATTTTTCCGCGGCAACATTTTGGCGGAAGACTACTAGAGCCTCTGACGGCGTGAGAGAACGACAAGGAAGCTTATATACAACGCGTCAGTGACGCGCTCTCTTGGCATTCGACGCTGGTGGAGGACGGACGGTTTGGTGTGACGCCGTCATCGGTCGACACGCGCGTCCCGATGGCGGCCATATTTTCAAGAGCACGAGGAGGTCTGTGTGACACGACCCGTCACGCGTATGGACGCTGATGGTGCCCCAGAACCAAGATGAGGGCATCAACAGGACAGGAGGTTGGAGGCAGAGCGCAGTGTGAGGCCACCGCGTAGGGAACGCGGCGGCTCGCAGATTGGACCACGAGGGGTATTCCGTGTCGTCTGGGGCGTCGGTTCGCCTCCGGTGAGGCCCCAGCTGGTATGCCACCTCTGTCGAGATGCGCCGTCATAGCGTGCCGTGGGGCACAGAGCCAGCCATGGGTGACGGTCTGGAACTTGAACTTGGAACTTGGAATTTGAACGCTGCTTCGGCTGTTTTATGATACATTATGTCTATTTTTAGGTTATATTTTCATCGAAAGACAAAAATTAGGCAGTGGTGTAAATAATGATCTCTGACCTTTTATTGGAAATTGTTGAATGATATTTTTATAAATTAACCTCTTTGTGAATGCGTATTGTCATCATAAATAATGTCAACTGACATAATCTTAGATACCAATGAGGAGTGGATCAAGACAGCACTTTGCACTTTTGACTTTGACAGTTGTAGCAGGGCCCTCTGGATTTGCAGTTTTTGCAGAGAGGAAAACGAACGACGAACAATCCAGAGGGCCTTGAACGAACTATCGGAAGTTTTCAACCATCCCTCGAATTTGTCGACAATATAATGAAAGTTTTAATGATATAGACATATTTTTCCTTTCTTATAATCAATTCCGGGAGAGGGTTAGGTGCGAGTGCGGACGGATATCATAATGACGAAGTTATGGCAACACCATAGTTAATAGATTTCTTATTTCAAATAAAACAAAACAATGGAACATTGTAAAACAAAATTAGTAGATTGAATTTTTCAGTAGTAGTATTAAAAAGATGTCAGACTGTCAATCTTTGTGTGTTATTTAAAATATTGTTTATCCTTTTTACTAGATTAAATTTCATAGGTTATGGGCCCAGCAGCTCATAACAAATGCAAAAAATAGTAGATTGAAATATAGTAGATTGAAATAGTGAATTTGACTGTTGAATTTAAAATATAACAAGATGGAAAATTCACCGTCGATAATTTTAAAAGGCAGTGAAAATTGGAATGTTTGGAAATTTCAAACAAAAATAACCTTATTAAGCAAAGGAGTATTTGAAGTGATAAATGAAAACCCGCCAATCAAAAACAAGGATGACAGAAATGAGAGCATTTATATTAAAGAGAGCTCAGATTACAAAAAGAAAGACTTAAAAGCTCAAGAAATCATTGTCAGCAGAGTGGAAGATGGCCCTATGTCCCATATTCTCACATGTGAAAATGCAAAGGAAATGTGGTGTAAGCTTTGCTCAGTCTACGAGCACAAATCAGAAGTGAGCATTCATATGTTGCAGAAGAAATTTTTCAATTACACTTATGATGGCCAAGAAATTTCTTCCTACATTTCTGGATTGGAGGAAATCAGAACTCAATTAAAACAACACAAGGAAGATATTTCTGATCAGATGTTCATGACCAAAATCTTGATGGGACTACTGCCTAACTTTAATTATTTTATAAGTGCGTGGGAGTCTGTTCCTTCAGATAAACAAAGTGTCAACGAACTTATTAGCAGATTATACATAGAAGAAGGAAGAATGAAAAGTCAAAATATGAAAACGGAGTCTGCATATACAAGCAAAAAATTTCAAGACAATAATAAAATGAAACTATTTGGAAATAATAAAAACTGTAATATTTGTCGAAAGACTGGACACCTGGCTAAAGACTGCTATTTTAAAAAGAATTTTGATTTGAAGCTATGTTTTCATTGTAACAAACCAAATCATAAAGCCAAAGATTGCTATCAAATAGAAAAAAGTAAAGAATACGTGCAACAAAGGAAACCAAAATATCATCACTCAGCATATACAAGTATTGGATTGATATGTGAAGAAGAATTGTTAGATCAAGACTGGTATGCTGATTCAGGGGCAAGTGAGCACATGACTCACAACAAGAAATGTATCTATAATTATAAAGAATTGATGAATCCCATTAAAATAAAAATTGCAAATGGAAGCGTCATAGAAGCTTTGGGTCGAGGTGATATACAAGTAAAAACCTACGATGGAAGAAGATGGACAGATGGCGAGTTAAAATCAGTTTTGTTTGTTCAAGACTTGAAATGTAATCTATTCTCGATTAGTGCTGTGACTGAGAAGGGTTATATTATTGAAATGGAGAGAAATAGTTGTAAAATTATTAAAAACAATGAAGTTAAGATTCTCGGAAAAAGAGAGGGTAAAATGTACAAATTAATACTCCAAATTGAAGAGAGTGCTTTTCTGGGAACTTACCATTTGAAAGAAGCACAAGAATTGCTAAATTACCTGGAGAAATAATTCATGCAGACGTTTGCGGACCAATGGAAGAAACTTCGATTGGAAATTCTAGATATTTTCTACTGTTGAAAGATGATTATAGTCACTATAGAAGTGTTTACTTTTTGAAGAACAAATCAGAAGCTACGAACAAAATCAAAGCATTCTTGGAGTTGGCTGCAAGTGTCACAGGAAATAGAGTACAAATCCTTAGAACCGACCAAGGTTTAGAAAAAGTTAATAAAGAAGTAACGAAATTCTTGGAAGACAAAGGAATAAGGTATCAAAAGTCATGTACCTATACGCCTCAGCAAAATGGACGTATTGAAAGAGAAAATAAGACAGTCGTAGAACTAGCAAGAACTATGCTACAGGCGAAGAATTTGAAAAAAGAACTCTGGGCTGAAGCTGTCGCCACAGCAGTATATGTTATTAATCTAAGTGGAACAAGTACTGTGAAAGTAAAAACTCCATTTGAATTGTGGTTCAAAGAATCTCCGGACTTAAAAGGTTTACATACGTTTGGATCAGAAGCATATGTATTAGTTCCAAAGCAACATAGAAGAAAATGGGATGCAAAAAGTAAGAAAGGGATATTTGTTGGCTATGGAGAAAATATTAAAGGTTATAGAATTTACTTTCCAACTGAAAGAAAAATTGAAATTTCAAGAAATATTATATTTAAACCCGATTTTGAAAAGAGTACTGTAAAAGGAAATATATTGGTTAATACAGTAGATGACGAAGACGTAAGTGAACGTTTAAGCTTATTAGAAGATTCCGAAGTTCAGACAAATGAAGAAATTGTAGAGTTCACACCTACAGATGACATTACAGAGAAAATAATTGAATATGAAGATGAAAGAAATCTTGACTTGTCTGATAATTTAATAGGAGATGGTATGGACAATAATCAATCAGATACAGTGATTGAAATACCTCAAAGGACTATCAAGATTTCAGAAAAATTTAAAGATTTAAAAATATATTCAGCTTATAGTTTTCTCTCTGAAGCGGATGATCCTGTCTCAAATAAGGAACTTTATTCGTGGGATCGTGGCAACCAATTGAAGTATCCTGTGCGCTATCATGAGATTGGCTACAACACGACATTTCTAGATTCAAATCAACCGAATGCTCAGTTGACTGCACCAACTAATGACCTCATATGACATCTTAATTATAATATTTATAATTTGCCATACCATACATAATTAATAAGTTACTAAGCTATCAGCTTTTTATGCATTTTTACAATAATGATCAAGGGGTAATTTCTAAAAAAAAAATAATAATGTAGTATTGCATGGAATGTATAAAAAGAAAATATTGTAAAATGGCAGGTTTTGGTGAAATATGTATTGACAACGTATTATGACAATGTATCTGAGATTTTCACAAAGTCACTGACTTTAGTTACATTTTCAAATTTGAAGGATTTATTAAACTTGAGAATTTAGACATTTGAATGTAACATTTGTATTCATGTACTCAGTACATCCATTATTGATTTCATATGTTCTTTATATTATCTTGTATTCATATTGTGCTAAAACTGTTAAGATATAATTATTGTATAAAATGTGAAAATATGCAATTATCATTATGTAGCTTTCATTATTTACAAAAAATCAATTCTCTCAATAGATGGCGTTCCAACAAAATAAATAAAAATAATAAGATTGTTGTTCATAATTTCACCCATAGATGGCTGTGGTAAAAATTCCTTATTTTCAAGCGAAAAGAATTTCAGTATTACAATATATAGAACTTTCAAAACTGAATTGATGGGGATCTCATTAAAAGGCATAATTGGTGAACGTTGCGCAAGCGCATAAAGTGATCACGTAAACCAGCCGATGACAGGTCGTAAGCCCTGTAGGTGCCTTGATTTCCCGGTTCTCCTACAATAAATATTCCAACTTCGTCTCTATTGAGATAATTAAAAATCTGTTAAAAAATATCTTTGACTCCCGACAGGGAAAAAAATCCAATGTTTGCGCATATGCAATAATAAAAATATTCGATTCATTATTGATCTTTATAATAGAAAATGGAGAGAGGTATGAAGTTATGGCAAGACCATAGTTAATAGATTTCTTATTTCAAATAAAACAAAACAATGGAACATTGTAAAACAAAATTAGTAGATTGAATTTTTCAGTAGTAGTATTAAAAAATATGTCAGACTGTCAATCTTTGTGTGTTATTTAAAACATTATTTATCCTTTTTACTAGAGTAAATTTCATATAGGTGTTGTGACATACCATAGTTTCTCTACCTCTCACATTCCTCCACTTTTCTATTTCTATTCCTACAGTTCCTCCCCCATCTCCGACATTATCCTTGTTGCTTTTGTCATGTATATATATTTTTTTAGTTTTTAATATATAATATTAATATTTTTCAGAATCAACTGTAAATACGTACTTTGTGGACAGTTTTTTTGGCCTTGATTTATTACTCATTGTTTTATATTCATATTAGTTAATAATGCTGTTATTGTCCCAAATAAATAAATAAATTTAATGTGCGCAATCCTCGCACGCAATAAATTATCTATTGATACGAAAATAGGGTCCCTTGAGACTCAAGCCGTTTCTAGTATTAATTAAAGAAATGCATAAGCCTGATGAGCCCTCTCTCCGACCACGAGGAAACATCAAAGCCAATGTGAGGAACAAAAGGAGACAAATGATGGTGACACTATGAAATTGTAGTAGTACGGCGCATTTATTCAAAAATCATTATAGTTGTTGGTCCATGGCAATTAAATAAATAAAAAAAACAAACACAACAACAGAGTACAAATAACAAAACAAAACGAAGAACAATCCAACTCTCAAACACAACCGAGCACGAAGAGACGCCGACCAGAAGGTGCAGCCCCAGGGTACAGCGACATCCTTTCTCCAGGCATGTCACTGTCTTCCACGTGGTGGCTGAAAGTCCGACGGGGCCCAGCCTCTGCGTCAGGCTGGCAGGTCCTCCTCGTACTCGGCATAGTTTCCTCTTCTCTGCAAGGCAGTCACCCATGGCTGGCTACGTGTCACACGGCAACGCTATGAAGGCGCATCTCGACAGAGGTGGCAGGCCATCTGGGAGCCTCACCGGAGGCGAACCGACGACACGGAAAGCCCCTCGTGGTCCAATATGCGAGTCGCCGCATTCCCTGTTGCGGTGGCCCAACACTGCGCCCTGCCTCCACGCTTCTGCCCTGTTGATGCCCTCATCTTGGCTCCGTAGCACCGGCAGCGTCCATGCGCGTGACGTGTCCTGTCAAGCAGACCTGCGCTGTCGAAAATATGGCCACCATCGACCGATGACGGCGTCACACCAAACCGTCCGTCCTCCACCAGAGTTGAACGCCAAGAGAGCGCGTGCTAGCTTCTAGCTGCAAGTTTCGTTGCTCGCCCGCACAGAGCGCTAGTATCTTGCAGAAATGTTGCCGAAGAGAAAAAAATATTGTTTTTCGGCAAAAAAATTTCTCGGGCATAACAAGCCAAAGTGAAATAATGGGTTTTTGGTTTCTTTGGTCTTACTATACTTATGTAAATATAATAAATAAAACGTGTAGTTTTGCATCTCTAAAATCACATGATTTAAAAAAAACTTGGGTGACATTGGTGCGAGTTAACAGCGATTCCGACTGCGCTAAGTGAATCGCTCTGTGTATTCCGAACGCTTTGTATGACACTCGAACATTGATATTCCGAACGCACTACGGTAAGTGTATCATTTTGTCAATACGAGTTTTCACCGTCTGGAAACTCAGAACATTGGAAAAAAGTATTAAATTACCTTCAGGGACTTTGTATAGGTGGCAGTAGTGTCAATTATGGCAGGTTTACTATTCAGTTACCTACCAGTTTTTTTACTAACCGATTAAAATAAAAAACGAGTAGGTAGGTCCCTACATTTGTTTATGGTACAAATATTATTTTGTCTATGCTTGTTTTAGTTATTCAACCAATTAGAAGCACCCATTTCAAATCTAAAAAGTGGTGTGAGGTCAACCAACAACCAACAGTTTTAATGGAAAGTTTGATAACATCGATGTTTATATTTTAAAATTTACGAATTTTCAAATTTATCTGAAATCGATTGGTGCTAGTGTTCCAGTTTTGCACTTATATTATCGAAAATGCATATGAAGTATGTTGTTTTACTAAACAAAGGCAATTATACACTGTGATACATTATGTTCCAACGGATATTTTTTTGTGTGAGTGAAAAAATACAAAATATGTAGTATATTTTGAGAAAGTCATCTATAATAGATGGAAATTAAGAAAAACAAAGAGGAATTAATAAGATGCATTCAATATTTGCCCCAGGTAAAATAATATTATTACCGATTTTGTTTAGAGGTTATGTTGTATGTCACTTTGAAATTTATTCGATGTATCAATTTTAATGAAACAACTTATTTTATCGATAATCCAATATTTTTGTTAGTAACAAGTTGATCCGATATCTATAAATGATAGTACTAGCAATATTTTTAAAACAATTGCATGTAGTGGTGATATTTTACTCTGGTTAGAAATTTGGCAAAAACTTTATAAATATAGTTATTTTATCAATTCCAAGTTGACAACATTATTAATACTAGAAAACTAATAGTTCAATGCGCTTATGTATGTAATATAATGGTGTTTTGTTTTTCAGAATTGACTTTGAGCAGACTCGGCAGACTGAGCGATATTCCATGAAAATTTATACAGTTCAACCCATGAACCCACGAAGAAAGTTATAAGTCCATAGTATTTTTGTCTACTACATAATATTAAGATTTAATTATATTGTTTAATGAATACAAACATTGTAGGTATGATATAGTTTACAATATATAGTAACTTTGTTTTAAATATTCTTTTATTTTCATAACTCAATTAGAGAGAAAAAGAATACTTACCTATCTTTCTAACTTTCTAGAAAAACAATTTGCTATCTCTGCTGTTCAAGATTAAAACACTGATTCTTTGATTTTTTGGGAAAAATGTTTTTTTTTGCATTATCGTAAAAATATTTTTTTATAATTTTTCTTTATAAAAAGTGATTTATACCTAGAATTTTTTGGTAATGAAATTCTCCCAAAAAAACAAAATTCAGTGTTTTAATCTTAAACACTGGGGAAGGTCAGTAATATTATTATTATTACTGAATTCCAGTAAAACTTTGAGGGACCATTCAGAGATGGCGCTAAAAGCGCGGATCATAGAAAAAGTCGAAGTTTCCCTTCTAAATAAGTTCTCTTTTCTATGCGAGTTTTCTTTTTGACAGCTTTCACCCACACAGATAATCATAGATGTAAACTTTTCACCCATTTCTTGAGTTCTGTTATAAAATTTAGTAACGATCAATATACTCTAAATTCAATGATTTAATATCAAAATTTCTGATGTTTTATTCTATATTCATGCTTTGCTATAGGACAACTGTTTACAACGAAATATACTTCTTGTCAATAGGTACCTACTTCTTTCAATAAATTATTAAATTGTCAATATTGTTTTCTCTCTCGATGTAATAAATACTTTGTAATATTCATTCTTAATCATAATGTCCTAGATAAGTTAATCTCAGTTTTTGATATTGGTACTTATTTTATATTAATTTATTAATCATATGAAATATTAAGAAAATCGTAATATTAATCTGATTATTATCGTTTTAACAATCCTTTTTTTATGTATCATATATTTTTTGTTTTTTTTCGCTTTCATTCTTTTTTTGATGTTCATATACAATTTTGTCATCCTTTGTAATCTAGTTGGTTAGAAGAAATTGCCTAATGGCAATAAGCCCGCCAGTGTGCATTATATTTGTTTATATTCATTCATTCATTCATACCATCACGGCATATCCCACAATGTGTGATAACCAGCGAAAGGTGTGCGGGTGTGCATTGCCTTATAAAAGAGAGCACAACATATCTGTGTATACCCACACACCAGTCTCGTCTCACCTAAAAAGGCACTATATTCAGAATGGTTGGTGAACCTCATTGTTGAACTATGTGAGATGTTATTGTTGCCTGTTGTATTTTCGATTGCCCGGCTCTTACGGGACACTCGAAAACAATAATAGAAAAGAGTGGAAGCACTATTCTAAGCTGGTGCCTCACAGCTAAATTTGTTTATATATTGTACAAAAAAATATATATATTAAATAATAAAATGTTTATACCACGTGCGTGAATGTCGCAAATTGTGATTGTATTATTGTTTATTATTTGCTTTCAAAACATTGGTTTTTTGGAGGCAGAATTGCCACTTAGCGATGAGTTTCGGAAACTTAAAAACTTACAAATTGTAATGGATTTCTTCGTAGACTTTTCATAATTTAATTTTTTTTTTTTATAATTTTTTAAAGTATTTCCGCCCAAAGCCCATATATATACGCGTTTATATATCCATTGATGTAAAAATTATTGCGATCGGCAAGGGTCAATACTCAATTACCCCATGAAAATACAAAGCCAATATTTGTTTAGCTCTAAATGTTGTGGAAGGAAGGTTAATTCAACTTATAGAGCCTGTAAAAGACTGCACAACTCAAGAAAAAAACATAATGCTGAATCGCATTGAACACGTTTCTTTAAGTTGACAGTAATGCCTTAATTGTTTTAACACCAAATATGTCAGAAGAAACTAAACATAATGTGTCTTACTAATTCAAGGAAATATTGGATGGAACTGCATAAATTATTTGATATTGTTTCTGAAAATAAAGTGCATGATCTATTTGCAATTCTTTGGGTTTAAAAAACGTCCTAGCGATGATATTGCAACTCATATTTCAAATATTAAAAATATATGGAATTATTTAGAAAACGAGATGATTAAAGATGGTGAGAATAATTCAAAGATGTATTCTTAATATGCAAAATACTTGGTACATTACCAAAAGAATATTTCCATTTAAATCCAGTCGGATGCTTTTATAAAAAAAATGGCAGAACTGTTGATAATTTGACAAATCAGTTTTTGAAATCTTTGTTAAATAAAGAAGTTGAACCAGCAACTCAAAAGCACTTTAAATAAAGAAGCAATATGAAATACCTATATAATTTTTCTTGGGATGATTTATGTAGGAGAAGAAGATGGTTTGAAATTCTAGAACCATTGGGTATGGACAACTGCAGAGTTGTTGTCATCCCAATTATTAAGGGCAATGGTACAGAGAAGAGTTCCCTTAACACCTAGTTTCCTTATAGGCAAGTGATTGGAGCTCTGATGTAACTCATGTGTGGAACAAGACCTGATATTGCTTATGCTGTTGGATTAGCATCCCAAAGTCTTGAAAGAACCTCATATTGTGATGTCATTTAAAGGGCACTACTGACTATGTAATCATATAAAAGAATAATATATAGATGGGTCGGTGGCAGAGCGGTTAGCGCGCTGGGCTAGTAATCCAGTGGTCGCGAGTTCGAATCCTGCCTCGACCGATTTCGTTCACCTAAGCACAAGCATTTATTTGCTTATTTTAGGGAACGTAGGAAGATGTATATGTACTTGTTTAACAAGGACATATTCATTTTTTTAAAAAAAAAAAAAAAATATCAATAAGGGTGTCTTAGATAGCGATACCGATCATGGAAGTGACCTTGATACAGGACGCTCAAACTCTAGTATAATTTGTATTTATTCCTGAGCACCTATTTCTTGGATAAGTCGGCAACAAAAAAGGTTGCAATATCTACTGCAGAAGCTGAAATCGTTGCAGCTAGTGAAGCACCATGTGAAACTTGATTAATTAAAAGTAACCAAGCCTAATTTACAATCGGATAATGAAACTGCAATTCGCCTTACACATAATCCAGAATAAAGTATATTTGATTGAGACATTCCTTTGTCGGTTAATTGGTAGCAGCTAATGAAAAAAAAGTCTTCAAAAGTTTTTTTTTCAGTAGTACTGAAAAACAACTTGCAGATTTATGAATAAAACCTTTATTTGCTGTTCAACTGAAACAATTAAACAACAGTATGTGCCTTTTCACACGACCCGGTTGTCTGGTAGCCGGCGCCGAGTAAGCGCCGGGTAACTGGCAGCGAAATGTATGGGCACGCATGGTAGCTTTCACACGCACCGACATATATGCCCATACAAATACCCGGCGCCGGCTACCCGGCAACCGGGTCGTGTGAAAAGGCACTAAGGGTGTATTGAAGTTATTAAATATGGGAGAGTATTGATTTAAATATTTAATAATCTTGTATGGAGGTACCTAAGTACTTAAACTGTGTATTGTTAATTTTCCTATTCTATGTTGCTTTTATTTTTTGCTTGTGTCAAACATGTATAACTTTTCCTTTTTATAATATATACCTCAAAATATCTGAACATGTCATTTCCGAAGATTCATTATCTGCAATGTTTGCTTTCTTTTCACGGTATATTTTACCAGTAAGCTATCTTGCCTTACTACATTGACACTGAACAATCAATTGAGTTTTTTAATCAATCTTTTGTATAAATATCTTTCAGGCAATGGACACCCCAGTGAACCAAAATATAAAAATTATATTAAAAATCGAATATAATCCTACAATTGACAAATGTATTGATGAAAAAAATCCTGATTTCCCAATTGAAAAAAGAGAAGTAGATTTAAATAAAGAAATCGATGAGCAATCTGTCAATATACCTATACATGTTGATCATGGTGGTAACGTCACTGGGAAGACATTTTCTCAAAAAGAAGATTTAAACAAACATAAACTAACTCATTCGGCTGAAAAACCATATAAATGCAATGTCTGTGGTAAGGCATTTTCTCGCATGGAACGATTAAAACTACATCATCTGACTCATTCGGGTGATAAACCACATGAATGCAATGTTTGTGGGAAGACATTTTCTCAATCAGGTAATTTAAACAGACATAAACTAACCCATTCGGGCGAAAAACCACATGAATGCAATGTCTGTGGGAAGACATTTTCCCACACGAAAAATTTAGAACTACACCATCTTACTCATTCGGGAAAAAAACCACATGAATGTAATGTCTGTGGGAAGACATTTTCTCAAATGGGAAGTTTGAAAATACACCATTTTACTCATTCGGGCAAAAAACCACATGAATGCAATATCTGTGGGAAGACATTTTCTCACAAAGGAGATTTAAAAAAACATAAAGTAACTCATTTGGGTGAAAAACCGCATGAATGCAATGTCTGTGGAAAGACTTTTTCTCAAAAAGGAAACTTAAAAGCACATAAACTAACGCATTCGGCCGAAAAACCACATGCATGCAATGTCTGTGGGAAAACATTTTCCCACGTGAGAAGTTTGAAACTACATCATTTTACTCATTCGAAGGAAAAACCACATGAATCCAATGTCGAAGAGAAGGCATTTTATCAAAAAGCAAATTTAAACGCTCATAAACTAACTCATTCGTGTGAAAAACCACATGAATGCAATGTCTGTGGAAATACATTTTCTAGCACGAAAAATTTAAAACTTCACCATCAGACACATTCGGGGGAAAAACCACATAAAAATAATGTCTATGGGAAAATATTTTCTCAAAATGGAGATTTAAATAAACACAAACTAACTAATGTGGGTGAAAAACCTCATGAATGCAATGTCTGTGGAAAGAAATTTTTCAACACAAAAAAATTAAAACTAAAGCATCTGACTCATTCGGGAAAAAAACCACATGAATGTAATGTCTGTGGGAAGACATTTTCCCAAATGGGAAGTTTGAAACTACATCATCTGACCCATTCGGGAAAAAAACCACATGAATGCAATGTATGTGGGAAGACATTTTCTCAAAAAGGTGATTTAAACAAACATAAACTAACTCATTCGGGTGAAAAACCATATGAATGCAATGTCTGTGGAAAGACATTTTCTCGCACGGAAAGTTTAAAACTACATCATATGACTCATTCGGGTGAAAAACCACATGAATGTAATGTCTGTGGGAAGACATTTTCTCAAAAAGGAAATTTAAATGCACATAAACTAACTCATTTGGTTGAAAAACCATATTAATGCAATGTCTGTGGGAAGACATTTTCCAAAAAAGTAGTTTAAAACAAACATAAACTAATTCGGGTGATAAACCACATGAATGCAATGACTGTGGGATTATATTTTGTCAGAGAAGTGAAGAATATAGCTATTACGGTATAGCTATTACGGTAGCAAAAATAAGTCTTATAAAGTACTTACTTTCCATGTCCGGAACACCATCATATTCGTAGCCCACAATATTCGGCCACCCGGATTCCACTAGTGTTTTCTATCACTGTGTCTTGGTGCGTGCATGTCGCTCCTATCATGGGACATGACAGTAGGTGCATGGTGTCCTGTCTGGCGCCACACACGCAATGTCTTCCTCTCTGTAACCCCATTTCTTGAGGTCACTGTAACAGCAGGAAACACCCGTTCTGAGCCCATTGAGCGCTCTCGGTGTTGGATGGTGCAGGTTGTGTCCCACTGACACGTCCTCCTCGGGTGGTAACTGCTCGCGTTCGACACACTATCACGCCACAGTGACAGCCTTTGGCCAACTATAGGAGCGATCATCTCCAGGAAGCTTCTTCTAGACTTGATTCTGCACTGATGCGGCTCTGAGCCATACATTAGGTGTCTAAGATCAGTTTGCTGCTTGCTCCGTTCGACTTCTGCTGGATAGAGTTCTTTAGTGGGGGTCGGTTTTAGGCAACCAGATATTAATCTGGCTGTTTCATTAATAGCCACATCCACCCTTTTTGTGTGTGATGAGTTGTAACATACTGGTGCAGCGTAAAAACACAGTGCCAATGCCGAGGTTTTTAGGAAATGGGGTTGGTGCTCCCCACTTTGTGCTGGTCAGCTTTCTTATGATATTATTTCTGGCACATACCTTCTTCTCGACCTCTTCACAATGCCTCCTAAAAGTCAAGGATCGGTCCAGATGAACACCCAAATATTTTGGTGCGTCATTGTAATCCAGATACTCTTAGTATTCTTCCCGCATCCCTATTTCTGAAGTGGAAGGCACAGACTTGTGTCTTCGCTGGATTTGGCTTCAGGTGATTATTATCCTTGTAATATATAACCAAATCCTGGAGAGTTATTGTCAAATTCGTCAAACTGTTTTGCTTGTGCTGCTACAGCAGTATCATCTGCATATATGAATTGCCTTGTTTGGGGGTTTATGGGTTGGTCGTTAGTATATATAATATAAAGGATTGTTGCAAGCACACTACCCTGCGAAAGGCCATTTTTCTGGTTTCTCCAGCGGCTTCTTTTAGACTGAAGAGTGACGTTAAATCTTCTGTTATGTAGGAAATATTCCACGAACTTGGTAAGCTGATAATCTTTTGCGGTATTATAAAATTTCCACAGAAGTCACGGTACAAGTCATATGCTGCCGATAGATCAATGAAGGCAACTCCAGTGATCATACCTTTATTGAAACCATCTTCAGTATATTGGGTAAGATTAAGAACTTGGTTACAGTAGGATCTGCCAGGCATAAATTGTTTTTTTATAATAATATATAATAATAATAAGTTATTTGTATAGCGCCGTTTAATGATTCGAGATCATACCAAGGGTGCTGATAGTTTAATGTTGTGTTGCTCTCTGAAACAAAGCTGTTTTTAATCCTTTAGTAAAAGTGCTCTTGCTTTGAGCACTGCGGACATCTAGAGGCAGTGAATTCCACTTAATAGGACCACTCACACTAAAGCATCGGTCATAGTAAGCCGCTTTGTTGACTCTGTCCAACTCCTTTAAGGAATTGTTACTCTGTGATCCAGACGACCTGAGTGTGAGATGCCTCCCAGAGAGATCTCTTCTCTGACACAGCTCTTGTATATATTTTGTAATCAATTCGCTCTGGATACTTCAACCAATGTAAATCGTTTAGTAGTGGAGTTATGTGACATCGTTTTTCTGCACCGAAAATAAGTCTTGCCGCTGTAATAAATACCATCTGTAGTCTATCGAGTTGATACTTCGGCAATCCAGCATAAATGCCGTTTCAGTAATCAAGCCGAGACACAACGAATCCTCAATTTATCCTCAATCGTTCGAAAGGCCCTGGTTAAAATCATCTTCTCCAAAGTTTTGAACAGATGACACAACAATGACTCGCGACGGAAACTTTTTGGGTCTGTTGGCTCTTTACCTGGCTTTAAAAGGGCTCAACCTTCGCCTTCCGCCATAGCTTTGGGATACAGAATGTCATTCGCACACCTGTTCATCTCTTTGCCATCCATTTCAAAGTGCAAGGTCCAAAATGCCTTAATTGCTCTGTTCGGATGTCATCCAGGCCGGCTGATTTGCTGTCCATCATATGGGCAATGGTGCGTTTAAACTCGTCAGTACAAAATGGGGTGCTTTAAATACTATTTTCGTTTTCTGTATCTCTTTGGGTTTTGATCTTTCTCTGTCTCAGTGTTTTTCCGTTTAGGAGTAGGTGGTGCGCTACTTGGTCTGGTGTTACTTGGTTCAGACCTAGGATTGATGCCTGTGGATCATTATTAAGGTTTTTGATCAGTTTCCGGTACGCCTACTGTTTTGTTTCATGTCCAAGTCTGATACTAATTTACACCATTTGTTTGTTCTTACCCCTTTTAAGACGAGCGTCATCTATACATGCCCTCATGGCTATACACAATTGTGAACCTTCATATCTCAGTAAATTCATACTTGATTGAGACGAAAATTGTATGAATATTACTCCCATATATTTGACTTCAGGACATGTATTGGTGAATCAACAAAACAATTGTTAAATTATTTAAAAAAATTAAGATCTCTAAACACTGAAATTCATCGATCATCGCCGGCGAAATTCACACTCTCCCGCGCTTTGTAAGGATCTAAAAAGCATGCACGTAGGAAAGAGGGATACTGCGCTAGTTCATTTTGTTGTTTCGCGCTCAACATTCTGCTTTGAATTTGATCCTTACCAATACTCAATCAGTGCATATTCCTTATCTACATCAAATGCCGGAAGGATCACGTGACATATCGATGACGCCATGTACTTTTTTGTATGGAGTTAATTACGATAACATTATTCTTCATTTATCTTATGTTTATATTATGAAGTGTTCAATTTCATTGAGTTTATGTGATCTTTTGTTTATCTTTGATCTTTTATCATATATCTACATCGTTAGATTTTTTTTACCGTTATTATATTCAATTAAAACGAGATTGAAAAAAAAAACTGTGTGCGACGCGAAATACTGTCCGTCTGTAGGGAATGAAAGTACTTGTACCTACCCGTCTTGATTGGGTTAATTGAGAGACAGCTTGCACCACCCTTTCCCCGGCTTGGATGGTCTCCTCTGAGAATGGATATTCTGTGTACAGTTTCTGGTACCTCTCCAGTATTGACTTAGAGTTCTCGGCTGCAAATTTACAGCTTCTTGATTCAGTTCTCTAGAGAAACAAACCCAGTTTGCCTTTTTAAAATTAAACCTTCTCATAAATGCAACAGTCTCAGGTCTAATCGCTGCTGAAATCATACACATAATTGGTCTGTGCTGTGTTTTTAGTATTGGTGGAAGTACATGTTTAGTTGCTTGATGGCCGATTCTGTCACTAACCCAAATATTATCCGGGTTGTAACCCCTTCGCCACCTTCCACTCATAAATGATGCCGACTGTTTGGGATCATACAGCAATTTAAGATTCTAAAACTCTGCCCAGTTTTCAAGTTTTTCACCATTTTCATCTGTCTCCTGGTAACCCCATGCAGTACTATGACTGTTAAAGTCACCCATCACTATTTTTACTGGATAAGTCTTGAAGTTTTCAGGTTCTTCAAAATCAAATGGCTTCAGAGGTGTTTTGTAGACAGACGTGATTGTGTATTTGTTAGCTTCGATCGTGAGGATTTCGATGTCATCCTTGCAGGTTAAGCTCGCTGAGACCACAATAATGTTATTTTTAACAAACATGGCATTACCATACTTGTCATGTGGTCTTTCCAACACCAGTTTCATTCCCTCAATTTTCGGTCTACGACCCTCGACCCCTCTATGTGTCTTCTGTAGCAGAATGATGTCACAGTTATTTTCATTACAAATATTACTTAGCAGATTTTCCTTGTCAATTGGCCTTGAAAAAGGCCCTTTTAACAAGCTTAGTACGTTTGAGTGTTTTTTTTTTTCATATTTGTTGTTGGTGCTCCTGTGGTGGAAGGATTGGCCGGCATTCTGCCGTTTCCAGGGACGACCGATTGCTTCTTCGAATTTGACGAAACTCAATCTACGAGGAGGCTTCTTCCGTGTCCACGTCTTATAAAGTAAAAAATATATATGAAACTAGCGGACCCAACAGACGTTGTCCTGCACGAACGTTGGCTTGTCTGTTATTAGCTGGTTTAACAAACATAAAAATGATTGTGGATTTTGTGGATTAAAAAGAAGTAAGACATATTACATTGACATGACTTTGATATACCCTATCGTCATAATACCACTTAAAACAGAATATACTTATAAAAAACTAATTAGCTTTGTACAATAATAATAAAATATTATACAAATGACTTAATAATTTCATAAAATATTAAAAATATGAAAACAAATACGGCAGACAGCGTTGAGAAAAACATCAAGTTTTAACGGCATAACCAACATTGCCTAATATTATGACATATCGTAAAGCAATGTTGCCACTATTCAAAATGCATATTCCGAAAATATTTATAACAATTGATATTCATTAATGTATAAAACTCCTTTTTGTGAATCTTATCCATTCAGGGACTCACATAAACACACAAAAAGTTTCATCAAAATCGGTTCAGCCGTTTAGGAAGAGTTCAGTGATATACACACATACAGAAGAATTATATATTTATAAAAATAAACAGATCAATTACTTTTGTCCACAGATGATGATCATTAAATAATTATGTAAGTTCATTATTAAAATAAAAAGATATTAACAATTATTTTGTGTTTGCCTGCGACAGGAAAGAAATGAGAAAAAGGATTGGAGAAGGATTACATTTTTTATCCCCTTTTGATAAATCTATTTTGATTTGAATTGGTGTTGCTTCGAGGAACGTAGAACTTCAATCTACCATTTCGCCAACGGCTCATGAAAATTAATTTTATTTAATAAATTTGGACAGTCAACTTATGAGTTAATAATTTTAGATGGATGGTGGCAGAGCAGTTAGTGTGCTGGGTTAGTAACGCAGGTAAACATATTCTTCATTCCTAAACAAGGGTGTGAAAATTATTTGGAATAAAAAGTTTTTCGACCAATTAGCCTAGCCTAACCTCCTACAAGAAGGCAATAAAATACAAAACAACTTGCACTTGGAACATTCTTATACACAGAAGGGGCTTTTGACCAGACCACATATAATTTGATAGCTAATGCTGCCAAAAATCATAAAATTGAACACACTTTATATTGATGCGTCAACTCAATGCTAAAAAGCAGAACTATAGCATCCACCCTTTTGGGGATATGATAAGAGCATCCATGGACAGAAGCTGTCCTCAGGGTGGAGTACTTTCACCCATGCTATGGTCGCTATTAGTGGATGAAGTGCTTTTAATTCTTGTAAAGAAAAAGCAATGTATTTTGGATGCGGTTGAAAACCTTGTTTGTGTAATGTGCGCTTTTATTTGTAACACAGGCAACATAATCTTAGTAGGTAAATTATTATTTAGATAGGCATACATTTCTATCTAACTAATTATTTCATTAAACCGGCGTGCCACACGTTACGAAATATTGCACGGTCAACCAGGTGGGTGTGAGAAACCCTTGTGGTCAAGTCCTATTATTTTTGTACCTTTTGAAAATTTGACTTAGTTTTTTTAATATATTTTTTTACATTCATTCTTCAAGGTTTGGAAATAAATAACAATAGATTTTATGTTTATAAATATTTATTTTTGAATTAAATAAAAAAATCCAAATTGAAGTATCAAAAACAACAGCTCTTTAAACTTTGGCTATATTAGCAATAAAAACAAAATGTTATGTATGTTTTTCTTTTAATTATTAAAATAAGAAATTTTGACATATTATTTAATATTACAACATATTATTTATACTTATATATCACCTATTGAATATTTATTCTTCGCGTCGAAAATCAGCGCAATTCTTGCAGCAAAATATTGCATGCTCGAGACATAAATACTTGTTACACAAAAAAAACATGTGTATTTTGTTTTTCTATCTTTCTTGCAAGGGCACTTATTATGAAAATAACGCACGAAAGCTCCAGTAAACTCGTTTATTTTATTCCTTTAAGTTAACAGATTATAACCCGACATTTTTATATTTCCGAACAGACTAGAGATATTATTCTCTTTTTACACCTGCGCTTTCCGAGACTATACTCGCTCATGCGCAGTACAAAGCGCGCCAAATACAAAATGAATTTCACACTTATGACATCTTCTGATTGTATTTGGAATTTTAGGTTGAATTGGGAAATATTCTCCAAGATGATTATGTATTCTATTTTGAATATTCCGTGGCAAACGTATGTTTTCTTTCCTGCGTTGGATGTTGCTCATTAATTAAATTTAATCCAAAAACCAATAAAATCTCGTTTCTGTATAGATGATTTTTTGTTAAATTTATGTGTAATTATAGCGTTAATAGCTGCCATATTCGATATAACATAAAATACCACCATCGGCCAACGTTTGGTGTTCCTTGAAACATCATATTTTGAGCTAAGCTCATCCACTACATCTACACCAACTATAGTCATGTTATAAAACGTTATTATCTAAGGGTTATTTTTCTTCAATGTCGATGGATCAATATTAGCATCGTGATGTACATAAAGTTGAATAGACAAAGACGACATTTGGTTTTTCTGGAATATATTGTTGAATTGTCTACTTCAATATGATAATACATTCAGTGCACATGGAAAAGATATGTGACCTCAACATAAAAGGTCACGATTATGAGTGTCTCCATAAAAATGTAACTGATTGTACTTGTCAACAACTACAAAGGGTTTTTAATTACACGTATTTAGGGCTTACAGTGGACGTGCACTTTAATTGGAGTTTACATATTGAAAATGTCTGTAATAAATTAAGATCAATTTTAAGTAAATTTTACCATCTTAAATACTGCGTGTCCAGGCACACCCTGTACTGTCTGTACTATGCTATGGTCGAGTCTATTATTGACTACGGGCTCAGTAGTTACGGACGAACATTTAAAACGTACCTTGATAAAATAAAACAATTACAAATAAGATTTTTAAAAATAATTGCAACAAAAAGAACAGTGGAGGCAAGTAAAAATATCATTAACGAAATATTCAAAAGATGCAATATTTTACCTATAGAAAAAAAGGTGAATCTTTTACTGACCATAGAAGAACTTTATAACGAACGATTTAAATTAAAGATCACTCACAAATATACAACTAGACAAATAACGAAAGACTTACTGACAATACCTAAAAAAAATAACGTTTACGGCGACAGGACAAAAGCAACGATAATTCCGAAACTATTTAACAAACTGCCAAAATATTCAAATATTCAAATTAAAAACAAGAAAAAAATTAAAAAAATGTTAAAAGAATTTTATATATAAGTTTGTATGTTTTCTTTGTTATATTGTGTTAATGGTTTTAATTATTGTTATATTGTATTGCTAGTTTTTAATTTTTGTTTGTTTATAATTATTTTTTGTTACATTATCAAATTTATATAAGTGTACGAGAGAGCTAGCACTGTTAAACTGCTTTTGCAGTTTAGTGCAAGAATACTTATTGTTTAAAAAAAATGTAAATAAATAAAACTTTAATAAAAAAAAAAATATCACTTAGTTCTTGTTCGGTGTCACTCTCAGAATCTTCCAATATTTCCACCTCTACTTCTTCCCACTGAGCTAATACTCGTCTCTGTTTTTCTTCATACGACACTGTGAATAGAATTTGTAAAAATGTCCACATTAATGCTATAGAGAGATTACAAAAAAAATGCATAAAACAATACAATTTCAGAAACCGTCGGTATTTCCGGTATTATGATCAAGCACTTACACATTATAAAATAAAATCACTGGAAGACCGAAGGATAGTTATTGATCTGGTCTACTTGTACAAAATTTTAAATAATATAGTCGATAGTAGTGCACTCCTGAGTGCAATTCGTTTCCACTGTCCATCTAGAAGTAACAGAAATAAAACACTATTTTAATATCGAATCCTGTAGAACTAACTATATATTAAACACATTTGTCAATAGAGCGTGTATTAGTTTCAATAATAACTGTATGACCAATACAAAGATAGACCTGTTTTCATCAAACATTGCATCCTATAAAAAAGAACTGTTAAAATCGATAAATGGATATATAGTCTCTTGAACTACACGTCATAAGTATGAATGCTTTGTATAGTGGTGTGTTTGTGGTCGCACGTTGCGCGGGCCGATTTACTACATATATACGTCCCCCCCTTCCCCTCCCCTTAGTGTGTCCCATCACGTCGTATCCATCTCCATGGGCAGTCTAGCAGTGAAGATTATATTATGTTATGTTACACTTTGTTGTATTGTATTGTGTTGCATTGTGTTGTATTGTGTTATGTTATATTATATTATATTGTAACACCCACTAGGAAATACTGTAATTGGCGTTATCAACAACAATTTTATCTTACTGTATTATCATATTATTGTATAAGCTGTTGTATTTCTGAATAAAATAAAATAAAAAAAATAAAATAATTTGATTATGTTTTTATGTGCGTGATCAATTTAAATATAAAAAGTCACTTACGTATATTAACAAGTATAAATATATTTAAATGAAAACAGATATCAAAATTTACTAATTAAACGAGCACTTGAAATGTGAGTACGTAATTACCGAGAGTACTATGCACCAGTCGGAGTATCGGAACGGAATGGATTTTTATACAAAATGGCCGTATTTAAAGGCCTGTAACTTTAGTGATGTGCAACACTTGTTAATTAGGGTTGTGCAATGGCCATAGCCATAACATATAAATAATCTGCAAGATGACACATCAATGGGCCCAGACAATTTGCCAGCTGTTATATTAAAAAAATGTGCTTCTAATATATGTAAACCAGTGTTCCACATGTTTCGGAACTCATTTGAAACAGGAAATCTTCCTATTGAGTGGAAGAAAGCAATAGTCACACCGATCTACAAAAAAGGAAATAAATTGGACCCAATCAATTACAGACCAATAAGTTTGACAAGTATATTATGTAAATGCATGGAGAAGTTAATAGTGCGTAAATTAAGAGCCTTCTTATTAGAAAATAACATTATTAATGATGAACAACACGGCTTTGTACCTGGAAGAAAGATCCACCATATCTAATCTCCTCTTGTGCCTAAATGACTGGACTAAATAAAGATCATAATGATCACCAACCAATAGACATTATTTACCTGGATTTCGAAAAAGCATTTGACAGAGTGCCAATCAAAAGATTGTTAGCTAAATTATACCACATAGGAATTCGAGGAAAACTACACAACTGGATCAAGGATTTCCTTACAGGTCGAACTTATCAGGTTCAAATTGGTGGCGAACTATCACACGAAGAAGCAGTGATAAGCGGCGTACCACAGGGCTCGGTCCTTGGTCCGGTTCTTTTCATACTGTACATCGTAGACCTACCAGCAGTGATTAAGTCAAGATCCAAAATCTTTGCAGACGATACAAAGTTCTTTGCCAATCCATGTACAAGTCATGAACAAGTGCAGGATGATCTGAATAGAATAAAAGAGTGGACAAAAAAATGGCTCATCAATCTGAATCCCAATAAGTGCACTATTCTACATATTGGAAAAAATAACCCCAAGTTTGAATACTTTCTTGAAAATACTCAACTTAAAGATGTTGAATCACAAACTGACCTAGGTATCATTGTATCCACAGATTTAAAATGGGAGGATCATATTATTAAGATTGTTAAGAAAGCAAACTCCCTTATTTACTGCATCAGAAAAGCTTTCCAGAACATCACACCAGACTTAATGTTAAAAATATATAAAGCATTTGTTAGACCATTGTTGGAATATGGTTTCCAGATATGGAGTCCCTATTTTTCCAAGGACATTGACTTACTTGAGAGAGTCCAAAGATGTTTTACAAAAATTCCCAGGACACTTTGCAACTTAACATATGAGGAAAGACTTGACTTCTTAAAACTGTCAAAACTAGAAAACCGAAGAGAACGTGGAGATCTTATTGAAACATTCAAAATATTATCAGGCCATTATGACTGTGAAAACATGAAAAATCTCTTTCAATATAGTCATAACACTAATTTGCGTGGCCATAGCTTAAAACTAGTGAAAAGTAGGTTCTCGACAAATCCTCGAAGGCATTTTCTTTCAAATAGAGTTGTGAATACTTGGAATAAACTGCCCCAACATGTTTTGGATGCTGAAAGTGAATGTTTTCAAGAATAGACTGGACTTTATTTTGGACAAAGCAAAATAGTTACAACCAAATAAGAAAATTGGACAGTGAATATAGGCACATCAGCCTTGGCTGCCTGCCTATAAATAAATAATAATAATATTCTTCTTAGTGATCTCATTTTTACATAATTTATTATACTTTCATATAATAATATAAATAAATTTGGATGATTTATATAGCGCCGTTTTCGTGAATATCTCACCTCAAGGGCGCTGAAAATGCGTCTAGTGCCACGACTATGTTTCACTGACTTACTTCAAAGTAGGCTCTTGATCATCGTTGTTATTGAAGTTCATATTGGTTCTATTTAAAATTGATCTGCTAGAGTTTAACATTTGACTTCAGCCAGAATTTCATCATCGTTCAGACACTAGTCACCATAAGACTATTCCAGAGTATGTACTTCAAATGAACAGCTGAGATTCCGTGTTGTTGATAGGAATAGATAGTGTAACACGTTCAGCAAATATTCCATGATTAGATAAATATGCAATTAGTTTGTTAAATACAATAAAAAAACGAGTAATTTTGTTTAATATTTAATTATTTTTTTTACATAACTAATTACAATAAAAAAATATTACATTTGATAGTATAAACTGGGTGGCAAGTCCGGTCCAACCTGCGAAAAAAAAACCCTCACAATTGCCCACATCATGGATATAATTATTATATGGATTTCTATTTAATAATATCTTTGGAAGTCATAGAACTCCATATGATAATTATATTCATGATATGGGTAATCGTGAGGGTTTCGATTTCGCTGGTTTGACCAGACTTGCCCCCCCTGGACACAATAGGAAAATGGTTATCAGAAAATAATTTTAGAGATTTAGAGAAGTGGGCTGCGCAGAATGTAAATTTGGGATTTTTGCTCAGTTGGTAAATGCGCAAACCGTCATCCTCTCTTCCGAAATTTTCAAGTTATTTGCCGGTATTTATATACAGTAAAGCCTCTATAATTCCAACATATGAACAACAGCCGTTTCCCAGTAATTCATAATAATGCAAGTCAAGGAAAGAGTGCTTTCTATGATAAGGGTTCTCTGATTGTATTGTAATATATATCACAAAAAAAATCCGCTGTATAGTCATTTGATATTTATGTGGATATATATCAATTGATATTTTAATTGTTCTCTTAATTGTATGTATTGTAATATATATCACAAAATATATCCGCTGTATAGTCATTTGATATTTATGTGGATATATATAAATTGATATTTTAATTGTTCTCTGATTGTATTGTAATATATATCACAAAATATATCCGCTGTATAGTCATTTGATATTTATGTGGATATATATCAATTGATATTTTAATTGTTCTCTTAATTGTATGTATTGTAATATATATCACAAAATATATCCGCTGTATAGTCATTTGATATTTATGTGGATATATATAAATTGATATTTTAATTGTTCTCTGATTGTATTGTAATATATATCACAAAATATATCCGCTGTATAGTCATTTGATATTTATGTGGATATATATCAATTGATATTTTAATTGTTCTCTAATTGTATGTATTGTAATATATATCACAAAATATATCCGCTGTATAGTCATTTGATATTTATGTGGATATATATAAATTGATATTTTAATTGTTCTCTGATTGTATTGTAATATATATCACAAAATATATCCGCTGTATAGTCATTTGATATTTATGTGGATATATATAAATTGATATTTTAATTGTTCTCTGATTGTATTGTAATATATATCACAAAATATATCCGCTGTATAGTCATTTGATATTTATGTGGATATATATCAATTGATATTTTAATTGTTCTCTAATTGTATGTATTGTAATATATATCACAAAATATATCCGCTGTATAGTCATTTGATATTTATGTGGATATATATAAATTGATATTTTAATTGTTCTCTGATTGTATTGTAATATATATCACAAAATATATCCGCTGTATAGTCATTTGATATTTATGTGGATATATATAAATTGATATTTTAATTGTTCTCTGATTGTATTGTAATATATATATCACAAAATATATCCGCTGTATAGTCATTTGATATTTATGTGGATATATATATCAATTGATATTTTACCATCTATATAAGGGTTCTCTGATTGTATTGTAATATACATATATCACAAAATATATCCACTGTATAGTCATTTGATATTTATATGGATATATATCAATTGATATTTTACTTCTGAACTAGAAATTCAACAAACTGATGTTAACTGACAACACTAACAATAGAGATCATTCTCAACAAATGGAAATGGGAAGTTTGGGAGATTCACCTTCAATAATCAAAATTGGAGATTCACCTATTATCCTATAAATCTTAAAAAAAAATTCTCCCATTTTGTATTCCTTTTTTTTATAATAGAAATAAACATGAAATAATCAAGCTCATATTTTATTATTTAACCATTTTGACAGTTAAAACTGCTTACAGAATGAAAATTTCTTCTTTTTCTTATTGGATATTTTGATATAAATATGGAATTTTTGCAAACATTGTTTTATTTGTGAAAATGCCTTTCAAAATATCCCAATGCGGTGTAACCAGCGACAGATGTGCATTATATTATAAAAAGGAAGCACAACATGTGCGTGTATGCCCTCACACTCAAAAGGCAGTACATTCAGAATGGATGGTGAACCTCATTGCTGAACTATGTGAGATGTTATTGTTGCCTGTTTTATTTTCGATTACCTGGCTCTTATGAGTCACCAGAAAACGATTATGATAGAAAAGTGGAGGCATTAATCTTAGGCCCGGTATTACAGTCGGCCCTCAACTCATTGAGTTTGTTAAACTCAAGATTAATGTTAAGGGCAGATTGAATCCATTTCTGTATTAGAGTGCAATATGACATGTCAGTTACTAAATCTTCAATTATAGACATATTACACTTTTTCTGTGGTTATTATCTGTCAAATTTTAAAAAACCTCAAATACATAGAATTATAAGGTACAGAAGCCGCGTGTAGTACAAATTTCGAATTCAAATGTGAGGCAAGTTTTTTTTACATGTGTGTGTGAGGCGGTAGATCGGTAGGTGGACGTATTATGGAGGTGTGCGTATCGGTAGGTGTATGTATACGGCCGGGTGAGTGAAATTTGTCTCTTTCAGAGTAGTTTTAGTTGGCATACATTCATTGCACTTACTAGGTATCTGTATCATATATAATCTAAGCTCAAATAATACCAACTACAAAACGGGACGCTATCACTTGAAATACTATTGTTTTATTATCCAACATGGTAAATTTAATTTTTTTCACCAAAATAATGCTTTTAAATGCCCATGTTCGTTTCAATATGGCTGTCAGTTTGTTTTGTTGTGTGGCGCCACCGTCGATACAACTAACGCCTCTAGTGATAGAACACTGAAACTACACGCGTTGCCTAGCAAATGACAGTTGACTCACCGTTAAGTACTTAATCCGCCAGAAACGTTGAGTTAAATATTTGTCGTTTTAGTGACGTATTTGAAGGAAGATTAGGCCTAAACAGACACTGTAATACGCTATATTTTTGTAAAACTTGACTGTAATACCGGCCCTTAGTCAGCATACTATAATCTGAACAAAATATAAATATTGGGTGCTAGATTATTGAGGCTCTACTGTATTATGATGTCCTATAGACAAGTAAAACAATAACAATATATGATAGAGTAAGGAATTATAACAAACAGGACGCAAATGCAGGATTCAAAGAAATATACAGATTGAATTCATCAAAAGGCTCCTAAGAAAGGAGAGAAATGGATCTGTTTATTACGTGACTGGCATCAACTCGAACCTTATATATTATTGTCAATAAAAAATTAGTATAGGTTCCATTTATCCTCTCAACGATTTAACATGAAAATCTCAGTAGACAAAACAAAAAGCATGGTCACCTCAAGGCATCCAGTACGATGCAAACTTGCAATCGAAAATAAAACCATAGAACAAGTGATGCGATTTAAGTACTTGGGTGTCGAAGTGTCCAGCAGCAATAACCTCTTTGACGAAGCAAGAGAGCAAGCGAATAAGGCCGCTGTCGTGGCTGGATGCTTGAAAAATGCTGTATGGAGAAAAAGAGACATGCTGAAGGAGTACAAGGTAAGGATCTATAAGACCTGTGTAAGACCGATCATGACATACGGCATAGAAACAAGAGCTGACACCGCCAGAACAAAAAACCTCCTAAGAACCACTGAGATGAAGACTCTACGACCCATCGCAGGCGTAACACTTCTTGACAGAGTAAGGAACTAGGAGATAAGAAGAATCTGTGATGTCGAAGATGTTGTGCGATGGGGAAGAACACGAAGATGATTCTGGAGAGATCATGTGGGGAGAGCGGGTTCGGATCGAGTGGTGAGGATGGCAGTGGATGGGGAGATAACACATGGCAGACCCCCCGGAAGTCCACCCAAACGATGGAAGGATAGCTGGACGTCCACTTCACAAGAGCAGGCTCTTCTCTGTGACATATAGTTACGGAGTAATTTAAAAAAAAGGATATTTTAAATAAACTTTTTAAAGGATTTAATTTACATTGATTTTTGTTTAAATTGTGTGATGAACATTCACTAGAAAAATATTGAAAATAATTATGATATTCATTTTTAATAAACACACTGTATAATACATTTAACAAATTTGATATAAAATAGAGATGTTTAGACTTGTAGGGCCTTTTGATTCATCTGAACCATTTCTTATCCGATTTTGCCATTTGTTTTGATGTAACACGAGCGTTTGAAGAGTTTACATAATTGTATTGTTATACACGGATGGTAAGTTTGATGGTAAGCCGAAGAGATCAATCAACCGGTACAAACTGCAGGAGACATTTGATCTTTCTGAGTAGAGCCTCCATGAAACACTTCTGTGCGGCCGGTTCATCCTGAAACAAAAGGCTATGTTATTTTCTGACAAACTTAATGATATGATTCATTTATTATTATTTGTCTTTTTTCCTAGACTGCTCAATTATAATAAGGTATTAATGTCACCTGTATTTGTCCAGTCATTGACTGTGTGCTTTGAATGAAGTGAAATAAAATAAAATGTAATAAATACATACATAGCTAATAATAGTGTATTTATCAATATTTTGTCCTTTATGATAGCTACACACGGCCTCCCCCTACACAAGCTTTGTCGGCTTTAAGAGGGAGAAGGCTAAGGTATTACTGCAGGACATGCCGAGGAAGAAGAGACTGTGGTCCACTTCCTCTGTCACTGTACTGCTCCATCACCACCCGCTCTGCATATGGGGACTCGAGGGAGATCGCGATCCACTTCCACGCCGGCGACGCTATAGAGCCCATTGGCCCTGTTCACCACCGGACGCAGCCGCAACATCGGACAAACACAAAATATCCACCATCCATCGGGTTCAACCACTGCTCCCGAGAATCCAACCTCAAACGGCGGGGCAACCGCTCAAGATCGGCAGCCGGGGCAAGCCCCTAGCACAACCGATCGAACGGAAGGGCTTGCCCCCGCACCCCTCGGTCCTCGTGTTGGCGTCCGAAGGTTCCGCGGGCTAACACCGGGGGCATCCGACGCAATCATCACCTGTCAGATTTGACGTCTAGTTGTCAACACAGGATGTCTGACCCGACGTCTGCGCCGGCGGTGTGCCCGAACCACACAACAACATTCGCCACAGTTTGACGAGTAACTGCCGAGCGAGACTAGAGGCGTCCGTCCTGCTCTTCTCTAAGTACAGAATTGACGAGGGCACAACAGCGTCGGCCGCCCACCCCCGCCTTTACTGCCTAGGCCCTTAGAGCCGCAACATATGGGGACTGTAATGGGCCCCTTCACAGAACACCAAGTGAATGACAGGAAAAAATGCATTGTACAAAAAGTAGCTCATGGAGCCCTCTAGATTAGCAATCTCGGCACCACGCCACAGTGCAAAAGAACAATCGAGGAATGTGAATGTGGCGAGTTTATTACCGTATGACATTTATGGAGTTTATTGCCATACGGTAATAAACTCGCCGCTTGCGCAGGGTGCAAGGAAGTGTAAAAAAAAAGAAACAAAAAAAATAAATAAATGGAAGATTCACACTTGTGGACTTTAGATAATTTTAAATAAGAACCATCAGGGGTATAACCAAGATCTCTGTAAAATATTAACCCTACTGGGAATCTCACAATAGTAAGGCATGGAACTATGACAAAACTTCTTAAAGGCTTTAAAATTGTTCTTCGAGATCACAAAATCCACGTGACCAATGGGACCTTGAAGTGGCCCAAGGACAGCAACAAGGAGCTCCCATCTATAAGAGGACAACGTTGGGTGGCAACAATCCTGCAGGATATGTTCCCAAGTCTCTCTAATTAGGAGAAGCTCCTTGAGAAGTTTCTTCTATGATGATCTATTGGACGGCCGATATCAGCGATGTTATAATATTGATTAGCCACTTGGTCTGGTTCAGGGGTGGATAAGTGAGGGGGGACAGCCCCATTGTGGTAGAACAAAGGGCCAATTGGCCCAAGTGTGTTCTCCTTGAGAACTGCCACACACAAAATAAAACGGGTGGGTTGTGGCCAACGCTAAACTCCTCACTAACAAGTCATTATATAAAGTAATCAAATTTTGTATGGAAAATATTCAGCATTTTCATGAATTGAGTTTTTTAATTTTTTTTTTTTTTTAAATATTTTATTATGAAAACTTGATATTTCTTCAATGCGATTTTATGAAAGTGATGTGCCTTTTTACCAATTTTAAAAAAAAAAATTCAAATTTTATGTTTCCTGGGCTTGGGGTCACTTTGAAATATTTGACAGTTAAAAAAATTGAGAAGCACTATTCATATATCCTTTAAAATCTAATGGGGTCTAAGCGAGTATTAGATATACATATTTGCAAAATTTGAAAAGATTCGAATGAGTACTTTAGTCTATAATCGATAAAGTAAAATGAACACGCCGTACATAGCACACACACACACATACAGATACCTACATTGTGACGAAACTTTCAGAATACAATCTCAGCATGATACTAGTTGATAATCTGCAATAAAAAAATAGCCTTAAAAATTGCGAAATCATAACTCCCCACTATGTCCCCTTGGGTTAGTGAGGAGTAAAAAGTATACTCACAGCAGCTGCCTGTAGTAGTTGAACGCAGAACGTGTTGTTGAATACAGAGACCAGTCCGTGCTTGAGGTCGGCAATGTCCTGAAGGGAAGAGTTGAAAGCTGCTTCCGTGGAAGTCAATACAGCGGCTGAAAACAAATATTAATCAAATCATACAAACATACCACTGCGGCAAATCCCACAACGTGGAGTAACCAGCGACAGGTGCGGGGGTGTGCATCACCATAAAAAAAATGAAGCAGAATACATGCGTGTGTCTCCAACTATGTACAATGATAGGTATAAATGAAAATACTAATTTGTTTAAGTTTCACTATTTAATTTAAAGACTGGCACTGACCGGTATCGATCTGTTGAAGACCATCATCAGAGTGTATGAAAATGAATGTGAATAGAGTATAAATATTATTTGAATATTGGTACACAACCATTTTTTTTTTTTGTAAAGTCCTATCAGTTGGATTAGTATTGGCAGAAAGAACTGATGAAGAAAACTGCCAAACAAAACAGTATGGTAAATATGTGTGACGAACATAAAGTTTAACAACGTTGAAGTAGAAAGAAAAAACTGATATTAAATTATCTTTTTAGTTGTATTGGAGTTACCACTTGGGTAAGGCTACCACTTTGGTTGAGCCGGTTTGCTGGACGTGTAGGTATAAAACCTGTGTGTCCGCCTTTGGTTAAATACAACTAGACGATATCACTGATGCTGTGGTCGATACTCGGTTACCGTCTATCGGAGTCTCCCGATAGCCAGGTACACATATAGATCGATCAAGCACATATGATATCGTATACAATTGATAATAAATGCAGAATAAAACTCAGGTAATTATTGTCGGACAGAGATTAAAAGATGTTATAAGAATATAACTTATTCGTTTAATATTTAGTTGTGCTTCGATATATAATGGTAATTGGTTTACTTAATGAAAAAATATAATGTACTTATTTCTAGTTTACAATTTTAGATCGCGGATCTTGAACTATGAATAGGCGACTGGGCAACGTAAGGACGTAGCTGGAGGTCCGGCTTTGTCGTAGCCCGGTGAGCGTTGGAAGTACTTCGTCACTTACATGTGTCGTAGCACGTCGTAGCACTGTACATGCGATCGTAGCATTTCGTAGCAATGTGGCGCGATGGCTATTGCTCCACATATTTATATATATAATTCTTCTGTACGTGTGTATGTCACTGAACTCCTCCTAAACGACTGAACCCATTTTGATGAAATTTTTTGTGTGTGTTTATGTGAGTCCCTGAATGGTTTAGATTCACTAAATGGAATTTTAAACATTAATATAATAAAAGGAAAACAAAAAAAACATGATTTTTTATAACTATAAATTACAATAGGTGGCACTAATGTCAAATTGGCAATGTTTAGTTTTCTACATCTGACAACACTAAGGAATCTGTCATTTACGCCGTAGTTTGTCTTTTTTTGACATTTAAAGTTCTTTCGCTGTTTCGGTATTATTCATATTTCAATTACAGTAGTCTCACTAATCCGGCACTTCAGTACTTCGGCACGTCCAGTAGTCCGGCACCATCCGCTCGCGCCTCCCCCACCACTTCCTACGCTCCCCCGGAGCTCGCAACCTTTGCGTCAGTCTGCGTCAACTAAAATCTTGTCACAATAGCGCGCATTTATCTTTGTGCGCACATTCTTGCTCAGAAACATACCTTCCGCTGCTGTTATCAAGTTTTTTTCATAGTGAATGTGTAAATTCAAATAGTGTAAGCCAAAATGTCGAGCAAGAAATTTGAAGTAAATAAATGCATATTCCCTTATTGAATTAGTACAATGAAATGCTTTATTTTATTCATTTATCTTGAATTTTTCTATACAATCCAGTAATCCGAACATTCCAATAATCCGGCACCCCCTAGATTTTACTAGTGCCGGATTAGTGAGACTATGTGCATGGAATATTAATATTTCAAATCGTTCATTTCCGTGTCTAGACCATATAATATGCTGTATTCATACGAGATGACAACCTAACCTCAATGTGTTTAGCGGCTCATCGAACAAGAAAATGTTATTTTGCTCAGTGAATAATAACATTCTTATGATTCTAATATATGATACATATATTTTTTGTTTCACAAATACTTCACGGGCAGGACGACGTCTGTCAGGTCCGCTAGTACAATATAAAAACGAATTATAAAAAAAAAAATAAACAGTTTTAAATTAAATAATGAAACTTAAACAATTGGTCATATATTCTAAGGAAGAGGCGTTTACATTGTGGAAATTCATTTTAATAAATTATTAGAATAACAATATAACTTTGTTTATTTCCACTTATTTATTTAAATAAATAAGTGGAAATATTATACATAAATAAGTGGAAATTGGAAATTATTATACATAAATAAGTGGAAATAAACATAGTGATATTGTTATTTTAATAATTTATTAAACAATTGGTGTTTTCATTTATACCTAGTATAATAGAGTTTCACCACGAATTATCCGTCGACAAAATTAGTGTTTTCATTTATACCTAGTATAATGGAGTTTCACCGCGAATTATCCGTCGACAAAATTTTGTTTTCATTTATACCTAGTATAATAGAGTTTCACCACGAATTATCCGTCGACAAAATCAGTGTTTTCATTTATACCTAGTATAATGGAGTTTCACCGCGAATTATCCGTCGACAAAATTAGTGTTTTCATTTATACCTAGTATAATGGAGTTTCACCGCGAATTATCCGTTGACAAAATTAGTGTTTTATTTATACCTAGTATAATGGAGTTTCACCGCGAATTATCCGTCGACAAAATTAGTGTTTTCATTTATACCTAGTATAATGGAGTTATGTACAGTGTATCAGGAATACCCGGCTCTTACGGGACCCACGATAAGCAATAATATAAAATAGTAGATATTCCTCTACTCACATTTGTTAGAGGTGGCATTGTTTAGGAAGGTTGTTGTTGTTGTTGTGGACGCAGGCACAGCTCGCAGCATATAGAAGTCAAGGTGCGCCCATATCAGATAGAGACAGTTGTCCACAACAAACTTGGTGTACTCCAACTCCTTTTTCTTAGAGTTCAGACGGGTCCAGAGATCGCCACCTATACATTACATAAAATACAAAATTATTAAGTTAGACGCACAGACCAATAGTCTGTCTATATACCTACATGATATTATAAGGAATATGTCTTGGTACACACAGAAATACTGTTTACTTATTAATTTACATAAGTATTACAATACAATACAAATACATAGAAATATGATCAGCCTTATTCATAATAAATTATGTTAGATTTGAAACAGTGTATAGCAACATTATTAACACAATTACGTTACAAGTACTTGCATTACCTATGGACAGCCAGTATTTCGCCATGTATGTGGTGGTACTACTTTTCTGACTAACTTCACTCGCCTTGCCGCCTCTTTAATAAAAAAAAGATTAATAAAAAAAGTTAGTTAAAAAATACAAACCCTCGGATGTGTCGTCGTCGGCTCCGCTGGCCTTTCTGACGAGCATCTCAGCCGTGAGCCGCTCTTTGTCCAGGTGCAGGACGGACGCCACCAACTGCTGGACCAGCGAACCGAGGTGTGGCGAGCTGTCTGGCGCCGCCCACTGCCCGCCCCTGTCCAGACCCCCGGAGCTCAACGCTGGACGGAACACGACGCCGATGCTACCGTGCTCTACGCCGTGATCCGCCGTTATGTTCCTGGCGTAGCAGGTCAGATTGCAGACAACCTTCAAACAAAGATGCTTTGATATAATATGGGATATATTTTTGATGAACATGTTTGTTCAGATACTCAAAAGTTTGTAAGTCATTGGACCTGGGGGGCAAGTCTCATTAAATGGTGAAATCAAAGCCCCCATGATTTCCCATATCATGGATATAATTATCTTTAAAGCTCAGGTGTTTTACACTGATGGGTCAAAACTGGAAGGTTAAGGTGGGCGGAGGAGTCTTTTCGGAGCAATTAAATATTAATATTTCTTTCAGGTTGCCGGACCACTGTAGTGTTTTTCAAGCAGAGATCTTGGCAATCCAGGAAGCAGTAGATGGATACAAGGCAATACAGTATCAAACAGCATTGTCCGTATTCTCACAGACAGCCAAGTGGCTATTAAAGCCTTAAAAGGCGTAAGTACTACTTCTAGAGTGGCCCTGAACTGCCGCAACACCTTAAATGGGGCAGCGGAGCGGTTCAATCTACAAATCATGTGGGTAATATAGCGGGGAATTGTAGGGCAGACCCCTTGTAACTTGCCAGAGCAGGTACCCTGTTATCTCTAGACAATATCAAACACAGACCTGGAGTCCCCATGGCAACATGTAAACTCAGGGACAGTGAGAAAATTATTGCTTGTGCTGACCAAAGGTGGTCTGAGGAGAGCACATGCTCCATTGCCAGACAAACATGGCCAAAATATGATCTCAGAAGAGCCAGATAGATACTCTTGTTCAGAAGAGACTCACTCGCCAGAGTCATATCAGTATTAACGGGACACTGGGTTATAGGAAAGCATGCCAGAAGGCTAGGGGTGGAGGCATACGATTACTGCATAAGAAAATGTACTTATTTTTCACCTAAATAAAATATACATACTAATAGCCGCTCCACCACATTTTTATTTTGTTGATAATTTAATATAACTAGTGTGTAAAGGAGACAATTTAATACAGAATACACAAAATATTATACATACATACATAATTATTATCTATACAAAAATAAGTTAATATAATTTACATATCAGTCAAATAATAAGTTTAATTTATTCTTTATTTTTCTTTTAAATTCATTACGGTCGATGCAGATATTATGAATACTTTGATTTGTGTGATAGATTTTGTGTTTTGATGAATTATTGTGTTGTTTTTTCTTTTTAATTGTTGTGCTGTTTAATACGAGATTTATGTTTTATTTTTACCTTTTATTTTATAATGGCCCAGAGGCCGTATATGTAAATATAAATAAATGATATTCGATTGCCAGTCTCAAATCTGTTTCAAGTTGGTTGAACCACACCACCCCATTGTATGTGCATGTAGTAGTGGTGTGTTGTGTATGTATGTGTTAACGAGGTACACAATTGTACCCACTATATTTTGTCTATCTGTCCTTGTGTATTTGAAATAGCATATTTTTTTATAAATACTTTTAAAATAATATGGCACTTGAAAATCACGAAATAGTTGCAAAGTTGGGTAGTCAGATAGAAACTTGAAAATGAAAATCATGTAATATTAGATAGATACAATCGTCTAGCTGTTTACCTTGAAGTATACCACGACTCTATCAGTGTCGGAGTTCTCCTCGGTGGGTGTGTCCTCCTTCATCTCCCGCAGAAGACCATCGGAGAGTGCAAAGCGAGGGAACAGAGCCAACATCAGCTTCTGTATTCTGTACACCGACACAATGCTCTCCTGGAGAGCCGTCTCGGTCTCCACGGATCCAAATATTTCCTGGTTGGATGCTCTGGCAATCACCTGGAACGTAAACATATTGAACTTCTTGAAACCTTTTAAGTACAAAATCCAGATTTCAACAATTTTTTTAATGTTAGGGGCCCTAACAAAGCTTTTGCATGAGGGCCCAAAATTCCTAGCTACGCCACTGGATTTATTTTTTTCTTTTTTTAAATAAAAATGAATATGTCCTTGTTAAACAAGTACATATACATCTTCCTATGTTCCCTAAAATAAGCATACAAATGCTTGTGCTATAGGTGAACGAAATCGGTCGAGGCAGGATTCGAACTCGCGACCACTGGATTACTAGCCCAGCGCGCTAACCGCTCTGCCATCGACCCATTTTATATTCATAATGGTCTAAGTAATAACAAAACTCACGCTAGTCAGGCTCTCGAGCTGCAGCAGAATACCGATGGGCGCCATGGGGGTGCCGGCTCTCAGCACGGCCTCCACCGTCTCCAGGTGGCTTAGCAGGAAGTGCGTTATCTGCAGCAAACAGCTGTGGTTCTCCGAGCCGAGGGTCGTGACGAGGGCGTCGCAGAGCGCCAGGGCGGGGGTCAGCACCTGCCTGAAGCGGCTCGCCACCGACGGGATAAAGTCCCGCGAGTCGTGCTCGCCGAGCGCCGATGCCTGCATGTCCGGGTGGCAGTCCAGCGCCTGCATGTTGGCTAGACAGCCGAGGAGGCCGGACTGCAGGAGGAGCTCGGCACCGGGTCTAGTGGAGGCCATGCGGATAAACAGACTCATCTTGGACTCGTAGATGAACAGGGCCTTCATTGTCTTGGGAACCACATCCAAGACCTGCAAAGGAATTCGAGGAATATTTAACTACATAAAAATCTCACTAATAAAGGAATGTAATTACTGCAGAGCATGCCAAGACCAAGAGGAAGAAGAGACTGTGGTCCACTTTCTCTGTCACTGTCCTGCTTTATCTAGAAATAGGAGAAGCTCCTTGGGAAGTTTCTTCTATGATGATCTAATGGACATGGCGTCAGCCGATATCAAAGACGTTATGACATTCATTAGCCACTCAGGCTGGTTGAGGGTGGATAAGTGAGGGAGAGGACAGCCCCTTTGTGGTATCACAAAGGGACAATTGGTCTAAGAGTGTTCTTCTTAAGAACTGCCACCCGCAAAAAAATAAATAAAATAAAGGCATGAGTGCTGCATATATGAGCCAGCAAAGTTTACATTGGTCATTTGAACAGCAAAGTTTACAATGGTCATGTATGTACACAACAAAAGTTTACAATGGTCATGTACACAGCAATGTTTACAATGGTCATTTAGACAGCAAAGTTTACAAGGGTCGTGTACACAGCAAAGTTTACAATGGTGTTGATAGAGTATTCTCAATTGGGTGTTGACAGGAGAACTCTCAATTGGGTGTTGACAGGAGAACTCTCAATTGGGTGTTGACAGGAGCACTCTCAATTGAGTGTTGATAGAGTATTCTCAATTGGATGTTGACAGGAGCACTCACAATTGAGTGTTGATAGAGTATTCTCAATTAGGTGTTGACAGGAGCACTCTCAATTGAGTGTTGATAGAGTATTCTCAATTGGATGTTGACAGGAGCATTCACAATTGAGTGTTGATAGAGTATTCTCAAGATGTTGACAGGAGCACTCTCAATTGAGTGTTGATAGAGTATTCTCAAGATGTTGACAGGAGCACTCTCAATTGAGTGTTGATAGAGTATTCTCAAGATGTTGACAGGAGCACTCTCAATTGAGTGTTGATAGAGTATTCTCAAGATGTTGACAGGAGCACTCTCAATTGAGTGTTGATAGAGTATTCTCAAGATGTTGACAGGAGCACTCTCAATTAGGTGCTGTCAACGGGAATGAAATAGGTATTTTTTGTAGTCAAATACAAATTAGTGGAACACTTCATATATTACCAGGAAGGTTTATAATTTTACACTCCACTTTAATGTCTTCTTAATGTGTCATCTCCTGTATGAAGGTTGGTGATCAACAGGACTAACTCCATTTTATTCAAGGAGGCCTGAAACTGTTTCCATCCAGGTTACGGAGCCATGAAACTCTTTATCTTCCTGGTCCTCTTTTCCCTTGCATTACAAGCTGTAGGAGTTGGCATTTCTTTCATTATATTTCCAAAGTACTATTATTTACTTGTCCTTATACAGTCAAACAGCATAATCATCACTCTCCACTACTGTGGAATATTTCTATATGGAGGGTAAGAAGAGTATTAACATTAAATATTGTACCTGTTTGAGCGCCGCGTCCTCCTTCAGCATGGCATCTATCAGCGTCGGTAGATGTCCCTGGGCGTGCAGTCGCACAGGCACGTCCGTCTCCAGCTCGGCCAGCTCGCGCAGCACGGCCAGGGCAGCCACGCGGCACACCTCGCGGGCGGCGCCGGCGGCGTCGGCCCCCGCCACCGCCAGTAGCGCGTCCCCCCCGCAGCTGCGCACCGCCTCGGCGACGGCGGAGCGCACGGGAGAGCGAGAGGCGAGGGGAGCGCGAGACAGGGTCGAGTCAAGATGACTTACGTAGGTGGTGTCATTGTGCTGTGAAATAAATGATTATTACCACTTATTGTTATCAGCCAAGCTGATACTGTTCTATAAACACTGTTAAGTGTATGGAGCTGAGCGCTGGGTGCTGAGTAAACGAGACAAAAATATGCTTCTGGTATTTGAAGGATTCCTGTCTTTGAAAATAGAACATTGAGGATAAGTTACAACCATGAGCTGGAACGTAGGATGTACAATGAGCCCAACATAATAAAGTTCATAGCCTCTGATGTTTGGGACATCTCCAAAACATTGGGAAACCAAGGCCTGAAGATTCTCAACACATGGCCAGATAGGAGGCGAAACTAAAGTGGATGGATGGTGTAGAAAGGGACTAGAAAGCAATCATTTTTTTTTTTAAGATGTTTTTTTTAAAAAGTAATTGTATGTTAAATGGTGGACTGTATTGCAAATAAATGAATCAACACTACGGACAAATCAGAACTACAGTTTGGTAGCACTTACCCTTCTTGCAGATCCCAATCCACCGAAGCCTTGGAGAAAGGAATTCGGGAATTGGAGTTGGAAGAGAAATTAGGATAGGCTTCTTTTTGCCAACTTACACCCAAATTCACTATCACAGATTTCTAATGATACAAATATGGTTCAAAATGAATGAGAACTTTTTTAAACAAATTATAAATGGTTACTGATGTAACAATGCGAAAAAAAATGGCAACTGATGTTGCTCCCACTGATGTTGCTCCCACAAAAAAAACCGCCTACACCCACAATAGTAGGTAGGTATTATCAAAATGACCCAACATACCCCGGCTCCTGAAATATTAATTTCAGAACCTGGGCCAGAAGTCACAAAAGAACAAAAACAAAAAAATGTTGGTAAAACTAAACACAAAAATTATCATGAATAATTAACAAATTACAACTAACTTACTAACTATGTCATCGTTGCCTACTAATTGGGCAGCTTAAAAAGTTTGACGACTGGTCGCCGTACAATCTTTTTGGACATTTGTACGTCCACCACCCTCACCACCGAGTCTGGGCCGGGAAAACATTTGATAATTCGTCCCATTGGCCACTGCATTGGCCTTGTATTTGCTTCATCAATCAGTACTAGATCTCCAACTTGTAAGTTGGGTGACTGATCTGTCCACTTTGCTCGATTTTGTAATGTATGTAAATATTCATGCCTCCATCGGGTCCAGAAATGTTGTGCCATTTGTTGCAATAATTGCCAACGAGATAAACGATTCATTGGGACATCCTTGGCATTTAGTTCTGGTACTGCAACAAGAGGTGCGCCGATCAAGAAGTGTCCAGGAGTCAAGACATCAATCTCTGCTGGATCTGTAGAAAGAGGCGAGAGAGGTCTAGAGTTCAAAATTGCTTCGATGCGACAAAATACTGTTGATAATTCTTCAAAAGTGAGAACTTGCTCTCCAACAACCTTTCTTAATACGGATTTTGCCGATTTTATTCCAGCCTCCATCAACCCATTGAAATGTGGGGCAGAAGGCGGACTGAAATGCCAATTTATGTTACGAATTGACATGAACTGAGTGAGATTATCATGGCACTCTCTGGTATGTAAATATTTGCAAAGTTCATCCAAATGTTTATTGGCACCGATAAAATTAGTACCACAATCACTAAACAAATTTTCACAAATTCCTCTTCTAGCAACAAAACAGTCCAAAGCAGCTAGAAAGGCTTCCGTTGTTAAATCCGAAACCAATTCAAGGTGAACAGCTTTAGTCGACAAACAGACAAACAAACATAAATATGTTTTCAGCTGCTTCGCACCACGTCGTCGGCTTTCTTTACTAAGAAAATATCCTCCATAATCAATAACGACATTCAAAAACGCACGACCTTCACGAAATCGAGATGATGGAATATCACCCATAAAAGGTTGAATTTTACGTGGATTTGCTTTAAAGCAAGTCAAACATTTACGCAATCTCTTTCGAATGGTATTACGTGCAGATACAATCCAAAATTGTTGACTGAGCACTGATTGCAGTGTTCTAGATCCAATGTGTAAATATATTTTATGATAATGATCTATCAGTAAATTGGTAAATACATGATTCTTTGGCAACAAGATTGGGTGTTTAGCAGTTTCCGTAAGATTGGAGTGTCGCAATCGACCTCCTACACGTATGACACCAACATCATCCAAAAACGGTGCAAGGTTCCGTATTGAAGATTTTAATTTATCACTGCGATTCAATGTAATTATTTCATCACGAAAACAAATAGACTGAATGTATTTGATTAATACGGAACGTGCTGCTGTAATTTCACAGAGATTCAAATGTTTATTAACATTTCGCTTGCAAGATGATAATCGACAATTCCGACTGAAACGACAACACCATGCTGTAACATTCACCAATTTGGTAAACGATGAATATCTATAAAATATATTGAAGTCTTCCATATTCTGTTGAATGACTAAAACAGTAGGAATATCTGGTGATTTCCTTTCTGGAAGATCTTCCATGCTTATATTGACGTTACTAGCAATTGGCCAATACTTAAGTGGGGTTGAGAGCCACGATGGTCCATTCCACCATAATAACGAATCTACAATGCATGTGGGTGACAGTCCCCTGGACCCAAGATCTGCAGGATTATCTGATGATCTCACATGATACCAATTATCAATTGGAACTTTATCGCTGATTTGTGAAACTCGATTCGCGACAAAAGTTTTTAACAAGTATGATGGTGTTTTAATCCATGCTAAAACAATAGATGAATCAGTGAATGCGAATGTCCTATCAATAGGTATTTCATCTTTATAATGATTATATGTATATGACAATAATTTTGATAACAAGTGCGAAGCGCAAAGTTCAAGACGAGGTATCGACAACGTTTTGAGAGGTGCGACTTTAGTTTTAGCCAGTAATAATCGCACTTCTGGATTTGAAGTATCAATATTTGAACAACAATATACTACGGCAGCATAACCTAAATTTGAAGCGTCTGAGAATCCAACCAAATAACAGTTCTGTATGTTTCCAAGATGACGAGGTATATCTAAAAATGCTAAATTATGAAGATTTGACATAAGATTTTCCCACCTGGTTTGGATGTTATCAGGCGTAGGGTCATCCCACTCCAATCCAAGCTTCCATAATTCTTGGAGTAAACATTTTGCCACAAAGATAACAGGCGAGATCCACCCTAGTGGATCAAATATACGTGCTACACAGGATAAAATATTTCTTTTGGTGGCAATCATCTCTGGTGATGTTATTTGGTAGGTGAATGAATCACTATTAGGATTCCAATATATCCCAAGAATTTTGATTCCGCCGTCAGAACCCAAATTCAAACTCAATGGAACCTCCCGATGATCCTCAGGAAGATCACTGAGAAAATCTTGTGAATTACTCACCCATTTACGCACTTCAAAACATCCCAATTTGAGTAATGAAATGAGTTCGTTCCTTATGGACAATGCATCATCCACAGTTTGCCCACCACTCAGAATATCATCTAGATATACATTTTGCAATATTATTTTTGACGGTCTTGGAAAATTATGTTTTTCTCTGACCGCTAACTCGTTCAGTGTCCGTATTGCTAAGAAGGGTGAAGAAGCAACACCATATGTAACAGTGTTTAATTCGTATTGCTTAAGGGGTTCGTCTGGAGACTCACGCCACAATATCCTTTGGTAAGGACGATCTTCTTCTCGAATTAGGATTTGTCTATACATCTTACAAATATCAGATGTAAAAGCTATTTTGAACATTCTGAAACTACAAATCAAGTGAATAATATCCGATTGTAGTTTTGGTCCAACGAAAACAACATCATTCAATGACTTATTTGACGTTGTGTGTGAACTGGCAACAAAAACAACGCGAAGTTTTGTAGTGCAGCTAAGAGGTTTGATAATACAGTGATGTGGTATCAAATATTTTGTGAGTGAGTGTTCTGACATTGACAGCTCTCTCATATGACCAAGAGTTTCATACTCTCTCATGAATGCAATGTAATCTCTCTGCAATTCTGGCTTGAATTTGAGAGTTCTTTCTAATCGATGAAAACGCAATAAAGCATTTTGTTCTGAAGATCCTAATGTATTAGAATCATTTTTCAATAGTAATGGAACTACAAAACGTCCCGATGGATTGCAATATGTTTGTGATTTAAATACTTCTTCACATGTCTTGTCATCTTCCGATTGATAATGTTGATTTGGTATGTCTTCGATTTCCCAGAATTGATGAAGATGATGTTCTAAGGATGATACGCAAAGTGTTACATCATTAGATTTTATGGATTCACTTTTTGGTATAACAGGGATGCTTCCCATAATTACGATCCCCAAAACAGTGTTAATACCTATTGGCAAATCAGTTGGACCCTCAACAAGTCCAGGTCTTAATAATTTGGCAAATACTGAGGCTCCCAATAAGACATCTATTTCTCCTGGGATACCAAACTTTTCATCCGCCAATTGAGAGTGATTTAGGTATTCTAAAAATGATGTTTGTACTTCACAACTGGGTAAACAATGTGTAATTTTATCTAACACTAAAGCATCTATCTGATATGTCATTCTATTATTAAACTTTGAATAGAATGTAAAGGATGCTCCTGTATGAATTGTGTTGTTAGACATTCCAATTCCTTGTATGGAAACATTTTTACTGTAGGTATTTAAACCTAATAATTTACAAGCTTTAAGTGAAATGAAATTTGATTGACTGGCTGTATCTAGTAAAGCACGCAAACAATGTACTTTACCTGCCTGTCCTTGTACGATGATTGTTGCAGTTGACAGTAACTCTACCATTCTGGCCCTCTGTCGAATGCAACTGGCAGTCACATAAGGTTCAGGTTGATCAGTCGCAGGTGAGCTCGGATCCGATGGTTGAGTAATTTTGGGAATAAAATGCAATAAACTGTTGTGTTTTCCATTGCACTGCTTGCAAGATGACTTTGATTTACATAAATTCAATCTATGTCCTCTCTGTAGACAATTGATACATAATCTGTATTGTTTGATTAGTTCAAACCTTTCCTTTGGAGCCAATGACAGAAATTTGGAACAATGATAGATAGGATGGTTAGTCTTTGAACTACAACAAATACAATGATGATTTTCTTCTGAGGATATACCAGTAACGAATACTTTGGTTGCCTGATTTCTGTGTTTCGTCAATGAACTGTTACAGGTTGGTAAAACCTCCAATATACCACAATGATTTTCTAAAAATTTTAGCAATTCGTTGAAGGTGGGGACCGTGTTGTGTTCAACGGTCAACTCAAATTTTGTTCTAATATCAATTGATAATTTTCTAAGTACAATATTCAATAGTAAAAATGACCATTCTTTTACAGGAAATCCCAGTGAATCCAATCCAAACGTATTCTCTTTAAGTATGTCAACAAATGCTCGAAGGTTTTCTTTGTTTTTATTGAACGAGAAATTCAATATATGATCAATATGTGCGTCAGCTATGAGACGTTTGTTTTCGTATCTTTCTATCAAAATACGATACGTTACACTATAGTTTTCCGGAGATAATGGCAAATGCTTGACGAGACGTAACGGTTCAATGTCTAATAAACTCACTAAATATTGCATCTTCTGTACATTTCCAAGTGAACAGTTTTCATCAATCATGGATTTGAAGAGATTATTGAAGTTTATCCACTCTGTTGCTTTCCCAGAAAATTTAGGTATTTCAAGTATTGGTAATTTTAAACTGTTACCTCCTTTCTGTTGGTTAGCAATTTTACTTTCAGAAAATATGTCATAGTATACATATTTGATTTCCTTGTACATTGACATGAAACTATCATATTCCACATAATGATTTTTCTCATCAAAATCTTTAGATTCAGATTCAATGTCAATATGAGCTTGAACAAATTTGGCTTTAATTTCCTCCAATTCTTTAAATCCTATTTCAAAACTCTTGACATCTTTAGCTGACCCAATTATGGCACACTTTGACAAGTTAAGCAAGACGACTAACTCTCGCTTTGCGAGTTTATAAATGATAAATGCTGACATTGTAGTTAAGTGTCAATATCAATCCTTAAACAAATAACTGTCAAAATCAAATGTAAACAAAATGACAAAACAAGATGGCGACTAAGATGGCTGACCAATCAAAGACAAGAAGTGTAAATGATCTTACCACAGTAAAACTACAACTTTTTGCAAATTTATTGTTACAAAAATTTGACACAATGCAAATATTAATGGCAAATATTAATTACAACAAAGAATATTAATACAAAATTATCTGACGAAATCTGTGACCATGTGCATGTACAATAAATAAACCACTGCAATTCTGCTCTGTCCGTATGAATTTAAAACAAAACGACAAAATTATCCGGAGAAGGGACCAAACAAATATGTATGTTAAATGGTGGACTGTATTGCAAATAAATGAATCAACACTACGGACAAATCAGAACTACAGTTTGGTAGCACTTACCCTTCTTGCAGATCCCAATCCACCGAAGCCTTGGAGAAAGGAATTGGAAGAGAAATTAGGATAGGCTTCTTTTTGCCAACTTACACCCAAATTCACTATCACAGATTTCTAATGATACAAATATGGTTCAAAATGAATGAGAACTTTTTTAAACAAATTATAAATGGTTACTGATGTAACAATGCGAAAAAAAATGGCAACTGATGTTGCTCCCACTGATGTTTTAAATCGAATGAATTATGTAACAAAAAAAAACCACCTACACCCACAATAGTAGGTAGGTATTATCAAAATGACCCAACAGTAATACATATTTATTTTACCGCCAAACTGCAAAGCAGTTTTTTGGCAGAGCAGATTCTCTCTTTCACATAATATTATTAATTTCACATAAAATTATTTCAATAAACTTATCTCAAATATTGAAGATACAGAGACTAAACAAAAATTTGAAAGAAAAAAAAATTTAAAATAAACCTTAAAAATATAATATATTATACCTATAATTAATCAACAATAATAATTCAATGTCATGATAAGACAAAGAACCAAAGTAGCCGATGTAGCGGAAAGGGTCGCTGGCCTTAAGTGGAGCTGGGCTGGGCATATTGCCAGATGCCAGGATTCACGATGGACCAAAAAGATCGAAGAATGCCGACCGAGAACAAGCCGAAGAGGTGTTGGCAGACCCCAGGCAAGGTGGTCTGATGACATCAAGAAATGTGCCGGAGGGAGATGGATGCAGTGTGCCCAAGACAGGGAGTTGTGGAGGATCAAGGGGGAGGCCTATGTCCAAGAATGGATGAAAACTGGCTGAAGAAGAAGAAGAAGAATAATTCAAAGTCTAACGAACGCTTTATTTCAGATACAGATGTTTCAGTGTATCTTTAATAGTTAATATTTTCGTTTCGTCAGACTTTAAAATATTTCTTATTCTAATCGGCAACGCGTTAATAATCAATATGATTACGCGTCAATATGCTTAATTGGAAGGTGTGGGCGATGTTATTACAATTTATATTTGTCCTTTCAAAGTTACAACAGTTTAAATTCATCCTTGCAAAGTTATGACAATTTAAATTAATCGTTGCAAAGTTGCGACAATTTAAATTAATCCTTGCAAAGGTACGACAATTTTAATTCGTCCTTGTAAAGGCACGACAAATTCATTCTAGTAATTCATTATTAATTTGAATTTATTCTTACAAAGTTATGACAATTTAAATTTATCCTTGTAAAATTACGACAATTTAAAATTCATCATTACAAAATAACGACAATTTATATTTATCTTTGTAAATTAATGACAATTTTAATTCATCCTTGAAAAGTAACAACATTAGTAGATAGTAGAAATAAAGAGGAAAAAAAATAATGATAGCTGCTTACCTGCGTGTTGACGACGTCCCTCGCGTTAGCCATCCTCATGAAGTTGAGCAACGCACCGTACAGGTTGACCCTCATGAGCTCGGACTCGGATGCCGCTAGCCACGACAGCAGCCGCTGCAGCACAAAGTTGAGGTCGAGGCCGCCGCAGTAAGACGAGGGGGGGGCGTCCCCACCCATCGTCGTCTGGTGTCTGCTGTCGGTGGTGGAGGCTACGCCCTGACGCAGGCTCACCAAGAGCATCAGCACCTGAAATTAAACGACGACATCAAAGGGGGGGAGCTTAAGAGAAATAAATAAAGTTAAACGTTGGTTTTTATGGTACTGTTTATTTATATTAATGGCTAATTTTAATTAGAAGGTTTCAGATAAACCTTCTTCTCCCTGGAACTGTCCCAAGTTGGTCGGCTCTTCTTATCACCAGGCTGTATACTCTGCGGTTCAGGGTATCACTTTTGTGGCAGACAACATCTAGAAATTTCTTTTGAGCGCCCGCCTAGCGACGGCAAGTATATTTGTTTGTCGCTAGGCCGAGTTCATCGCCCGCGATGTCAAACAAGTAACAATAGTCTTCAACTGGGTATGACAGTTCAATTAAATGGTCAAGAAAGTTAGAGGACACGTCGTCACTCCATACCGTCACTTCATTTCGTCACTTCATTCCGTCATTTCACGCCGCCGTTACGACTACGCAACCACTAGTCGCTTCTCGACCACGCCGTCTCACCGACACTTTGTCTCTCGACCACCGGTCAACTCTCGCCTCCGCGAGCTTGATGGTACTTCACCATGCGAATATTCGGACACTTCGACACACCCGCTAACTCGCTCGTTATACCTACTCATCGTGAGAAAGTTCCTTTGTAAGTTATTTTATCAATTGTAAATTTACCTTTAAGCAAACTGTTAATTGTAATCAATATACTCATTCTAAATTTGGACCTAATACCCCCTATTCAGTAATTATTGTAACTAAATAAGGAACGTTCTAAAATTGTAGATTATAGATTTACGTTCTTATTTCAGCGTTATAAAACATAAATTTGGACTAAATAGAATAGTAACGTACCTATATTGACAGGAATGTTCTTAAAAAGTTCCTGAATTAGACGTATTTTGAATAATTATGAAAATTTCCTAATTTTCATAATAATTTATAATACGTCAGATTAAGTAAATTTTTAAGAAGGTTCCTGCCAGTATAATTACGTTCCTATTCCATTTAGTCCAAGTTGATATATTATAACGATGAATTAAGAGCGTAAATCTAGTATCTACAATTTTAGAATGTTCCTAATTTAGTTACAATATTAGTTACTGAATAGGGGGTATTATTTCTTCTTCTCTCTAAACCACTGTCCTTGTGTTCTTATTTTAAATCATATCAAATCACTTTGTTTTGATAGTACTGTTAGTAACTGTTAACCACTTGGTTAACCAACCCACATAATTGTGATATAGCAAACTCGCTTTATTGGTAACCCCCTCTGGTTACTAATCAGCTAAACTTTCATGCAAGTCGTTGTTTATCAACATATTCTTTAATCTTGCTCTGGAACGTAGTGAGGCAGTTTATGACAATAATATAATATCTGGTATCGAAAGGAAAAATAAGGGAATAATTGTAAATAAATACAAACCGTGCCGGAGAGAGTGTCGGCTAGCGGGGGTGGCGGCGCCGGATGCAGGGTCAGCAGGAGGGAGCGCAGTAGCGGGGCTGACGAAGACGGGGACCGTCCCCCGCAGCAGAGGGCCTCGGCGGCGCAGCGCCAGGCGCGTCCCAGTCGCCACAGCGAGGAGCAGCACAGGGCGTGGCGGTTAAGCGAGACGGCATGCGATAGGGCCTGGACAAACACACACAAGATAAACACCACTACATGTCACTAAATTATATTTATTTAATGGAGAAAATAAATAAAAGAATTTAAAAAATATATTTTACTAGTGGGCCTAGACAGAATTTTATATAAACCTCATCATATGTAATGTTCTGCCATAGATTACATTTTATATAGACCTCATCATATGAAATGTTCTGCCATAGATTACATTTTATATAGACCTCATCATATCTAATATTCTGCCATAGATTACATTTTATATAGACCTTATTTTACGTAATCTTCTGCCATAGATTACATTTTATATAGACCTCATCATATGTAATGTTCTGCCATAGATTACATTTTATATAGACCTCATCATATGAAATGTTCTGCCATAGATTACATTTTATATAGACCTCATCATATGTAATGTTCTGCCATAGATTACATTTTATATAGACCTCATCATATCAAATATTCTGCCATAGATTACATTTTATATAGACCTTATTTTATGTAATGTTCTGACATAGATTACATTTTAAATAGACCTTATTTTATGTAATGTTCTGCCATAGATTACATTTTATATAGACCTTATTTTATGTAATGTTCTGACATAGATTACATTTTAAATAGACCTTATTTTATGTAATGTTCTGACATAGATTACATTTTAAATAGACCTTATTTTATGTAATGTTCTGCAATAGATTACATTTTATATAGACCTTATTTTATGTAATGTTCTGACATAGATTACATTTTAAATTGACCTTATTTTATGTAATGTTCTGCCATAGATTACATTTTATATAGACCTTATTTTATGTAATGTTCTGACATAGATTACATTTTAAATAGACCTTATTTTATGTAATGTTCTGCCATAGATTACATTTTATATAGACCTTATTTTATGTAATGTTCTGACATAGATTACATTTTAAATAAACCTTATTTTATGTAATGTTCTACCATAGATTACATTTTATATAGAGCTCATCATATGTATTTTTCTTCGTTCTCTAGAAGCATAATAGATTTGTTCACACCGCCATCTATTGAAAGATTACACAACCTAAGGTAGTAAATTACGACCCTTTTTTCCTATAAAAGATTCTTGGGGAGGTAGAGGGATGCAAACATTTATATAGACCTTATTTTATGTAATGTTCTGACATAGATTACATTTTAAATAAACCTTATTTTATGTAATGTTCTACCATAGATTACATTTTATATAGAGCTCATCATATGTATTTTTCTTCATTCTCTAGAAGCGTAATAGATTTGTTCACACCGCCATCTATTGAAAGATTACACAACCTAAGGTAGTAAATTACGACCCTTTTTTTCTATAAAAGATTCTTGGGGAGGCAGAGGGATGCAAACATTTGTCGTAGTATATATTTTTGGATGAGAAATCTAAGAAAAAAATGTTATTAGGACAAAAATATTTTTTACATCTTGATAACGGCGCCACCTATCGGGTCCAAAAATATCCGTATCGTACCTTTCAATTCGCAATAACAATATATTTCATTGTAATTAGTTGGGCCGTTTCTGAGATAAGCGTGTACGAACATCGGGAGGGCATAGAATAGTGATTCCGCTCTGTTCAAGAGTAAGATAATAATCAAAAATACATGAGGCCAAATAACATCTCACATAGTTCACCGCATATTTAATTGTTTATTTACTTTTTTGTACATAATATAAACAAATATAATGCACACTGGCAGGCTTATTGCCATTAGGCAATTTCTTCCAACCAACCAAATTACAGAGTGACAGAATTATACATGTACACCAACAAAAAATGAAAGCTACAAAACAACAATGAAAATATACATAACACCAAGATAAAATAAGAATTGAGAATGAACAAGAATAGGAAATTGAGATGAATATTCCTTCTTAAGTAAATATTATGTAACAAAGGGAAGGAAGGAAAACAAAATAACCTGGTCCAGTTCCTCCTGCAGCCTGGTGTGCGGGTGAGGATGGGTGTGCGAGAGCCGAGCGGCCAGCAGCCTCCTAAGAGCGGGCACAGAGACGGGAGTGGCTCGACCCGGAGGGGCGCAGGCGCTCCTGGCGGCGGCCAGAGCGGTTGCGTCCAGCAGGCGCCACGATGGCTCCACGGGAGGGGGAGGCGGGCACGCCAGCGCCGACAGCGTCCTTATCAGCGCACCTCCGCCTGAAACCTATAACATAATATCGCATATTTAAGTTTATCTTATGATAACTGTTGTAGCAGCACTCCTGGACCTGCAAACATGTATGTCATAGATTCTCGAATACTTCCGAAGGTTGACGAGGATCAACGAACCATAGCCCACCTTCGTTGATACAAACCTACAAATCCTTATTCATGTGTTGATCGTTGAATAGATTAGAGTCGCGTTTAATTTTTATCCATTAGTTCCGACCCACGAAATCACAAATTTATCAAGTTATTTTTTATATTGTATTTTCAATTGAGGTTTTCATATAATATACTAGATGTCGTAGTTAGCAAATTTTGTATGAATCAAATGTGAGTCATTTTTCAGGGGGGATTTTTGACGTTTTGGTTCCAGACCACATCGTTTTTCTATAGAAAATAACGACTAATGTGAATTGTTTTCGGATTTATTTGTATAAAAAACATTTTAATTATTAATAATTTAGAGAACATTTATCTAGGATGTGTTGAAATGTGAGGAAAAGTGAAATATGTTGCCAACCAAAACGTCAAACGCGCGATATTCCATGACTCACTTTTTGCACAGAGTACTACATCTAGTATCTATATTATAAATTTGAATGTTTGTATGTATCTATGTATGTATCTATGTATGTGTTGAATGCGCTCCTAAACAGTTCATCCGATTGCGATGAAACTTTGGTGAACTGTCGAGAGTATACCAGGGATGGTTTCTGGATCAAAAAATTTTAACTTCCTCTTCTTCTTCATTGAGTTTTAGGTCATTTTACCTATGAAGGTGGACTATCCTGGGAACCATTCATCCGATTGCAATTAAACTTTGGTGAATTGTCAAGCGTATGCCCACGATGGTTTCTTGATTAAAAAAAATTTCTTCTTCTTCTTCATCGGGTATCAGGTCATTTTACCTATGAAGGTGGACTATCCTGAGAACCGTTCATCCGATCGCAATGAAACTTTGGTGAATTGTCGAACGTACGACCGGGACCTACTGACCGAAGGGACGGGAGTGACCGAAGGGACGGGAGTGACCGAAGGGACGGGAGTGACCGAAGGGACGGGAGTGACCGAAGGGACGGGAGTGACCGAAGGGACGGGAGTGACCGAAGGGACGGGAGTGACCGAAGGGACGGGAGTGACCGAAGGGACGGGAGTGACCGAAGGGACGGGAGTGACCGAAGGGACGGGAGTGACCGAAGGGACGGGAGTGACCGAAGGGACGGAAGGGACGGGAGGTACTGAAGGGACGGGAGTAACCGAAGGGACGGGAAGTACTGAAGGGACGGGCGGTACTGAAGGGACGGGAAGTACTGAAGGGATGGGAGGTATTGAAGAGTCTGAAGCGACGGGTGGTTATGGAGGACGATTTTTAATTATACAGGCAATACGAAGTTTGCCGGGTGTTCACTAGTATTATAATAAAAATCTATGGAATAAACCATTGTTGATTATGTACATAAGTAGCTCTTTGATTGAAACCCTTCATCAAAATAAAATTATATATTATCAATTATTTAATGAACAAACATAAGCAATATCATACTTGGAGGTATATGTTTTACATAAAATAGAATCCCTTTGAACACGCAACTTTGCAATACAATCCTTCTGATAGTAATGATGATATGTCTGTACTGTCTCACAACAGTATTCACTTGTTCAGTCTGTCAAGTCTATTTTTAAACACACTTTGTGCAACAACAAGTTCCACCACACATCCACAACTCTATTGGACAAGAAATGCTTCCAGGGATTCTGCCTGAAACTGTGTTTGTCTAGCTTCAAACTGTGACCTCTTAAATTAGTATTTTGGTTGAGGCAGAACATCAGCTTCAATTCAGGGCAGTCATAGGTCCGAATGCAGAGTCCTAACTAAATACTAAATTCTAAATACTAACGGTGCATTAAGAACGGTAATGGCTGACCCAATTATTTCGAGGCAAGCAAAGCTCGCGGTACACAATGGTATCGTCGTACCGACTCTAATGTATGCTAGTGAGACATGGACATGGCAGAAGACGCATGAAAGTAGAATTAACGCGGTTGAAATGAGGTCACTAAGACGAATGTGTGGTAAAACGATGTATGATAGAATAAGAAATGAGGATATTAGACGAGAATCGGCGTAAAATAACATTTGCAAATTGTCAGAAAAGTAAGGTTGATAGCGAGGAACCTTACGAGTGGTTTAATACTAAAATATGAGATTTTTTCGATGGATGATGATTTTATCGGCTTCGTTGAATATGTATTTGGTAATTTTGTCAAATCAAATACTAAACAGAGTATTCAGCGATTCATACGAGATGCCGAAAATTTGCTGGAATTTCAGAAATACCGGAGATAGAGCTGTCAGTGTTAGCTTGGTTACATATGGTTGTGTTGTTATGACAAAAAAACATTTTAAACGTCAGTCTAAGCCCATAAAAAACTATCTATCTCTTTTTATCATACACAATAATGTGAAATTCTATACCATTGACCTTAAGTAAGTTTGTCGTAGTATTTAGTTAGTGATGTCTCTGCAACACAATTGCTAACTTGCTAATACTAAATATTCCAGTGAGGTTAGGAGTTAGTATTTAGGTACCTAGGACTGTGCATTCTGTTTGTTTAGTATTTTGATGGTTTCTATGAGATCCCTCTCTTTCTCCGTTCCTCAAGAGTAGTGAGGCCCAACACATTCAGACGTTCTTCATATGTTAAGCATCTGAGGCCATTTCCCAGTTTGGTAAACCTTCTCTGCACCATTTCCAGCATGCTCAGGTATATATTTCTCAAAGTAAGGATTCCAAACATGGTAACCATTATTCCAAAACTGGTCTCACATAAGTTTTATATATTATAATTAAAAAATTATGTGGCAAGTGGCTGAACTTCTTCCTTTTTAAAAACTGATATTGGACGTGTTTCTACTGTATATTTGTTTTGTTTTCCTGTTTTTTACTCCTCACTAACCCAAGAGGATATAGTGGAGAATTATGATTTCGCAATTTTTAAGGCAATTTTTTTTATTGCAGATTATCAACTATTATCATGCTGAGATTGTATTCTGAAAGTTTCATCACAATCAGTGGCGACTGGTCGATTGTATTTTTGATCATTTTTGGTAGTGCAAATTTTTCCTGAATTAATAATAAATTAATAGGTATTTAAACCATACATACATTATGTCCGATTCAGATTTGCCGACTAAAATTAGTTTTTATACGTCTAAATAATAAAATTTTAGTCGCAAGCGTCGTAAACTCGTATTCTGATTTCGTCTTAAACAATGGCCGACTAAAATGAATTCGCCCGAAAAATTTTAGTCACCGTGAATAAAAACATTTTCGGTGTTGCCGCGACACAAAAAATAATATATTCAAGACATTCGAAAATTTATTTCTCTAGCAATATTCAACAGCCTAAAAACGTCAAAACCATAGAAAAGAGATTTTATTGTCAAAACTAGTTAGTGTATTCTATGGTTAAAACAAAGTTTACCTCCAAAACCGAGACATTTCTAATTTGTACGGCGCTATTTGCTATGGATACCTAAGGATAAATCCAAAATTAAGAGTACAAAGAAGCAGATGGAGTTGATGATTGACTTAGTATCAACGAATAGTGTAATGAGAAATGGAAAGATAGTAAATTTATGAAGGTAAGTTAGATATGTCAATATAAAGTTTTGCCTTGAAATTTTATAGGTTAAATATGTCGAGCATATCTAGTGATAACTGGAAGAATAGAGCGCCGTATTTATGACGCATCACTTGTTATTACATACATCAGGGTAATAACAAGTAACATTCCAAACTGTATCTTTCATTTGAATTCAAATTAGTTTTCATTTTCTACTCATGGCAGTCATTACTCAAACTCGTGTTTATTATGTTAGACTGACGGCTTCTTTTATGAAAATGATTAAGACCATTTAATAATTCATGTAATACAATGTTATTATTTGTTTTACAGGGAATTCTAGTGACACCAGAGTTGAAAGATTGTGGATCCAGAATATCAGAGAAATTCAGATTTGGCGATTTCTAACAATCCAGAGTTTAATGATGTTTCTCTATCAAGGGACTGAATTATTTTTTTCAATAATTATTGATTTTTTTTGGTGTTTTGATATAGTATAATAACCTTTTTGCATATAATTATTATTTGAATGTAAATAGCTACCTATTCAGATTTTATCATACCTACCTATGGATCTGTAAAATAAAATGTTTTAATTAGATACATTAGTTATGTGAAAAAGAGAATCTGCCTTGCCAAAAAACTATTATGCAGTTTGGCGGAAAATATTATTGTAATTCTTTTTTATAATATACAGAATTAATGAAAAAAAATATATATTATTTTTATAACAATTTACATAAGTACTTGTTTTATTTTTCCTTGTCATTCTGTCTACTGCTTAAATGTTCTACAAATTAGATACAACAAATTTAATACACATGTATTTATATTACGATTATTTATTTTATACATACATAGAAAATGTGACAAATTTAATATAAGTAAATATATATATATGATTTTTTTTAAAGTGATGTGTCTTCTTATTAAATTACTTCTAGTCCTTGCAACGTGGAAAAAAATGTAAGTATCATCATAAGTAAGTCTGTCGCTATTGCCAATATCTATTTCAATAATGTCTTCATCTGCAATGAACATAATTTATTTATTTATAGTATACAAATTATTATTCTAACTAAGAATTCCTGTTTTTAGTATCCTGTCGGTTCATCTGGGGCGTTATTACCCATGGTAATAATTATTTAATCCAGAGTTACCTAAGTTTTAAAATGAACATAATGGTTTATATAATAACCTAACCTCAAATGACAGACAACTTGTATGTGAGATTTTGACTGAAACCCCAAACTTTAGTAGAACATTGAATATAAATTTAGCTACTTGTAAGAATACTTCATATTAAAATTGATGAAGAATGACCATTCTTGGTAGATTTTCATTATTATGATAGATATATAATTTGTAGGTACGTTATTTGACAAGTGGAATCTCTAACAATTATTTTTAATAAAATTCGTGTCACATCATTAGTTAAAAGCTACAAAAACCAATAAAATTTACAACTTTACCTTCTTTATCCATTATCTAGGCAAAGATAATAAAATTCCATTATTTGTGTGGTCTCTAAAAATATCAACGAAAGTCAAGTAACCTGTACTTATAAATACGTGATGATTATTGTTTGTCATAAATTTGTACAGTTAAAAAGTTATCACGTTTATTTTTCTTTAGACGTGAGTAAAAAAAATACTCCACTTTAAACAATTTCACCAAATAATTATTAATAATAATTGAATAAAGTAAAGACAAACAAATAATGGAGCCCTTATCTAGCGTACAAAATTGTAGACGGATGTCAAACGACCCCCATAAATTTAAGTCATATTTTAAAAGATCGAACGTCTAAGATGCGAGTCGGAATACGAAAACGTCCAAATCAACGGGAAACCGTGGATAAAAGGATTTTATCCGCGCGGTGTGACGTCATGAGATAAAATTAGAGAATCTGAATACCAATTTAATCCCGTATAAATTTGGTCAACTTTTTGACATTTCTCATATACTAAAATTCTGTATAACATTTTTAGTCGAATCTGAATTGGACCTAATATAGGATATTTAAAAAATGTATTAAAGTCACAGTATTTGTTTTCAAATAATTTTAAAAACCGCGCCAGCGTTCTCTTTTATAAGTGATATTGTTATTTTACAATATTGTTTCACTGATTTATCAACAGATGTCGTCATCAAGTATTAATATACTAAGTAATTAGGTCTAAAGTTGTGTGTCAATATGTGACACTCGTATTTTAGTCGCGGAATCGGCTGTATGTCATGTATACGTGGCACTCATCTCTTTCAATACGAATGGCTTATGAATTAGAGAGCGAGATAGATATATACATACTAATTACATCTAAGATATGATAAGCTTGGTGCAGCACACGAGCCTGCACGAGTCTGCCTTATGAATTCAGTACAAGTATCCCTATTTCATCTGCCAGGGGACTATCTCTTTCTCTTCATACATACGCTGTATTAAAAATAAATCAATTTTGGTGCAATATGGATATCGCACGCCATACATTACATAATGATAATATTTGTATTGCGGTAGATTTCATTATAATATGATGTCGATTGCGAGGGTATATATATATAATAATCAATTGGTTTAGAAAAATAACAGTAATAAATTAAAGCGTAAAAATATATTAAAAACATATTTTAATATTAATTTTTAGAATATACCATTTAAAAATTGGTAGTGCAATTGATCCAACGCACTTCATATAGAGTCGCCGCTGATAACAATGTATATTTGCTATGTACGGGGTGTTTATTTTACTTAATTGATTATTATAGACTAAAGTGTTCATTCGATTCTTTTCAAATTTTGCAAATATGTATATCTCATACTCGCTTAGACCCCATTAGATTTTGAAGGATATCTGAATAGTGCTTCTCAATTTTTTTAACTGTCAAACATTTGAAAGTGACCCAATCTAAGGAAACCTTTTTTCATCTTCTTTCCCCTTAGGCCTTGTCCCGTTTCTATCAGGGTACGCTTTATCTAAGGAAACCTAAAATTTGATATTTTTATTTTCAAATTGGTAAAAAGGCACATCACTATCATAAAATGGCATCGAAGAGTTATCAAGTATTTGTGATGAAATATTTAATCAAAAAAAATTTAACACTCATTTCACGAAAATGCTGAATATTTTTCATACAAAATTTGAATACTTTATAGAATGACTCGTCAATGAAGAGTATAGCGTTGTTTGTTTTTTGATATTCATATTTTTATAGTTTTTACTTGTTTTATGATTTTATATACCTACTTAAATATTTTTTCTATATTTTTGTATGCCGCTTTATTCATTTTTTTCTATTTTATGAGTGGAACACTATTTTTCTATATTTTATTAAATATAAAATGATGTTGTCATGTGAACATAAGTCATCAAATATGAACATACTTTGTCAGGCGACTGCACCAGCTGGGCAGCGAGGGCTGTGAAGTGCGAAGTCTGCCTCTCGCAGGCCGTCACGTGGAGCTCCACGGCACACAGGTCCAGGAGCCACGCGGCCGCCGACAGGGCCACGGGGTCGACGTCCTCGCCGGCGGGAGCTCGGAGACTCGCCACGTGCCGGCACACAAACTCGTTGCACGACCTCAGATATCTGAAACCATAATAATAATCATTATGAAAAGAGTTTTTAACGTATCGATAGAGACGAAGTTGGAATTTTAAGGGAGAAATGGAAAATCAAGGGCTAACGAGTTGTCATAGATGGAATTGGCAAAAACAGCTTATTTTAAAGAACAATATATATGAATAAAATATATAGATCTTTCGAAAAATTAAATTGATAGAAAACTCGATAATAAGGCATAATTAGTGAACATTGCGCAAGCACATAAAGTAATCACATAATCCGTGTAGTTGCCTTTAGTTCCTGGTTCTCCTATAATATTCCAACTTTATATCTACATATTGAGATGATAAGAAATTGTCAAAAAAATATTGTTGAATGCCGACAGGGAAAACAATCAAATATTTGTGTATATATAACTATAAAACAATTTAATGTTTGTATATATGTAACTATAAAACAATCAAATATTTGTGTATATATAACTATAAAACAATTTAATGTTTGTATATATGTAACTATAAAACAATCAAATGTTTGTATATATGTAACTATAAAACAATCAAATGTTTCCGTACATGTAACTATAAAACAATCAAATGTAACATATTTGTAATCATATAAATCATAAATAAAAAATAATAATAATGATGATAAAAATAATGTATAAATCATATTTGTAACTATAAAACATTCAAATTTATCCGAATATGTAACTATAAAACAATCAAATGTTTCCGTATATGTAACTAGAAAACAATCAAATGTTTGCATATTTGTAACTATAAAACAATCAAATTTATCCGTATATGTAACTATAAAACAATCTAATGTTTCCGCATATGTAACTATAAACCAATCATATGTTTGTATATATGTAACTATAAAACAATCAAATGTATGTGTATATGTAACTATAAAACAATCAAATGTTTGCATATTTGGAACTAAAAAACCATCAAATGTTTGCATATTTGTAAATAAAAACAATCAAATATTTCCGTATATGTAACTATAAAACAATCTAATGTTTGCATATTTGTAACTATAAAACAATCAAATTTATCCATCTATGTAACTATAAAACAATCTAATGCTTGCATATTTGTAACTATAAAACAAACAAATATTTCCGTATATGTAACTATAAAACAATCAAATGTTTCCGTATATGTAACTATAAAACAATCATATGTTTGTATATATGTAACTATAAAACAATCAGATGTATGTGTATATGTAACTATAAAACAATCAAATGTTTGCATATTTGTAACTATAAAACAATCAAATATTTGTTTGTGTAACAATAAAACAATCATAATTTTGCATATATGTAACTATAAAACCATCAAATGTTTGCATATTTGGAACTAAAAAACCATCAAATGTTTGCATATTTGTAACTATAAAACAATCAAATTTATCCATCTATGTAACTATAAAACAATCTAATGCTTGCATATTTGTAACTATAAAACAAACAAATATTTCCGTATATGTAACTATAAAACAATCAAATGTTTCCGTATATGTAACTATAAAACAATCATATGTTTGTATATATGTAACTATAAAACAATCAAATGTATGTGTATATGTAACTATAAAACAATTAAAAGTTTGCTTATTTGTAACGATAAAACAATCAAATGTTTGTGTATTTGGAACTATAAAACTATCAAATGTTTCCGTACATGTAACCATAAAATAATCAATTTTTTGCATATTTGGAACTATAAAACATTCAAATGCTTCCGTATATGTAGCTATAAAAATATCAAATATTTGCGTATATGAAACTATAAAACAATCAAATTTTGCAGATATGTAACTATAAAACAATCAAATGTTTGCAAATATCTAACTATAAAACAATCCAATGTATGTGTATATGTAACAATAAAGAAATCAAATGTTTGCATATATGTAACTATGGTACATTTGCATATAAGTAACTATAAAACAATCAAATGTATGTGTATATGTAACAAAAAAACAATCAAATGTTTGCATATTTGTAACTATAAAACGATCAAATCATTCCGTATGTGTAACTATAAAACAATCAAATGTTTGCATATTTGTAGCTATAATACAATCAAATTTTTCCGTATATGTAACTATAAAGCAATCAAATGTTTGCATATATATAACAATAAAACATAAAAACAATCAAATGTTTGCATATTTGTAACTATAAAACGATCAAATCATTCCGTATGTGTAACTATAAAACAATCAAATGTTTGCATATTTGTAGCTATAATACAATCAAATTTTTCCGTATATGTAACTATAAAACAATCAAATGTTTGTGTATATGTAACTAAAAAACAATCAAAAAATGTGTATATGTAACTATAAAGCAATCAAATGTTTGTTTGTTTAACTATAAAACAATCATTATTTTGCATATATGTAACTATAAAACCATCAAATGTTTGCATATTTGGAACTGTAAAACATTCAACAGTTTCCGTATATGTAACTATAAAACTATCAAATATATGCGTATATGTAACTATAAAACAATCAAATGTGTGCAGATATGTAACTATAAAACAATCAAATGTATGCAAATATGTAACTATAAAACAATCATATGTTTGTGTATATGTAACTATAAAGCAATCAAACGTTTGCATATATGTAACTACAAAACAACAAATGTATGTGTATATGTAACAAAAAAGCAATTAAACGTTTGCATATATGTAACTATAAAACCATCAAATGTTTGCATATTTGTAACTATAAAACAATCAAATGTTTCCGTATATGTGACTATAAAACAATCAAATGTTTCCGTATATGTAACTATAAAACAATCATATGTTTGTATATATGTAACTATAAAACAATCAAATGTATGTGTATATGTAACTATAAAACAATCAAATCTTTCCGTATGTGTAACTATAAAACAATAAAATCTTTGCAAATTTGTAGCTATAATACAATCAAATTTTTCCGTATATGTAACTATAAAGCAATCAAATGTTTGTGTATATGTAACTATAAAACAATCAAATGAATGTGTATATGTAACTATAAAGCAATCAAACGTTTGCATATATGTAACTATAAAACCATCAATGGTTTGCATATATAACTATAAAACAATCAAATGTACGTGTATATGTAACTATAAAGCAATCAAACGTTTGCATATATGTAACTATGAAACCATCAATGGTTTGCATATATAACTATAAAACAATCAAATGTACGTGTATATGTAACTATAAAGCAATCAAACGTTTACATATATGTAACTATAAAACAATCAAATGTATGTGTATATGTAACTATAAAACAATCAAATGTTTGGATATATGTTACTATAAAACAATCAAATGCATGTGTATAAGTAACAAAAAAGCAATTAAACGTTTGCATATATGTAACTATAAAACCATCAAATGTTTGCATATTTGTAACTATAAAACAATCAAATGTATGTGTATATGTAACTATTTAGCAATGAAATGTTTGCATATTTGGAACTATAAAACGATCAAATGTTTCCGCATATGTAACTATAAAATAATCATAAGTTTGCATATTTGGAACTATAAAACATTCAAATTTTTCCGCATATGTAACTATAAAATAATCAAATGCTTGCATATTTGGAACTATAAAACATTCAAATTTTTCCGTATATGTAACTATAAAGCAATCATATGTTTGCATATATGTAACTAAAAAACATTCAAATGTTTCCGTATATGTAACTATAAAACAATCAAATGTTTGTGTATATGTAACTATAAAACAATCAAATGAATGTGCATATGTAACTATAAAGCAATCAAACGTTTGCATATATGTTACTATAAAACCATCAATGGTTTGCATATATGTAACTATAAAACAATCAAATGTACGTGTATATGTAACTATAAAGCAATCAAACGTTTGCATATATGTAACTATAAAACAATCAAATGTATGTGTATATGTAACTATAAAACAATCAAATGTTTGCATATATGTAACTATAAAACAATCAAATGCGTGTGTATATGTAACAAAAAAGCAATTAAACGTTTGCATATATGTAACTATAAAACCATCAAATGTTTGCAAATATGTAACTATAAAACAATCAAATGTTTCCGTATATGTAACTATAAAACAATCATATGTATGTATATATGTAACTATAAAACAATCAAATGAATGTGTATATGTAACTACAAAACAATCAAATGTTTGCATATTTGTAAATGTTTCTGTATATGTAACTATAAAATAATGAAATTTTTGCATATTTGGAACTATAAAACCATCGAATGTTTGCATATTTGTAACTATAAAACAATCGAATGTTTCCGTATATGTAACTATAAAACAATCAAATGTTTGCATATTTGTAACTATAAAACAATCAAATGTTTCCGTATATGTAACTATAAAACAATCAAATGTATGTGTATATGTAACTATTTAGCAATGAAATGTTTGCATATTTGGAACTATAAAACGATCAAATGTTTCCGCATATGTAACTATCAAATAATCATATGTTTGCATATTTGGAACTATAAAGCATTCAAATTTTTCCGCATATGTAACTATAAAATAATCAAATGTTTGCATATTTGGAACTATAAAACATTCAAATTTTTCCGTATATGTAACTATAAAACAATCAAATGTTTCCGTATATGTAACTATAAAACAATCATATGTTTGTATATATGTAACTATAAAACAATCAAATGTATTTGTATATGTAACTATAAAACAATCAAATGTTTGCATATTTGTAACTATAAAACAATCAAATGTTTGTTTGTGTAACTATATTACAATCATAATTTTGCATATATGTAACTATAAAACCATCAAATGTTTGCATATTAGGAACTATAAAACTATTAAATGTTTCCGTATATGTAACTATAAAATAATCAAATTTTTGCATATTTGGAACTATAAAACCATCGAATGTTTGCATATTTCTAACTATAAAACAATCGAATGTGTCCGTATATGTAACTATAAAACAATCAAATGTTTGCATATTTGTAACTATAAAACAATCAAATGTTTCCGTATATGTAACTATAAAACAATCAAATGTATGTGTATATGTAACTATTTAGCAATCAAATGTTTGCATATTTGGAACTATAAAACGGTCAAATGTTTCCGCATATGTAACTATAAAACAATCAAATGTTTGTATATATGTAACTTTAAAACAACCAAATGTTTGCATATATGTAACTATAAAAATATTCTATTATGAAAAGTGTTCTCTGACAACCGGTATATCAAGTCTTTTCTCACAACAGCGTTTATTATTATTGATATACTAGCTTTTATGTCCCGCCGTTGGCCAAGAATGTAAAATTGTGAAGAAATAAGCAATCGTTTTTTATAATATTGTCACCCAATTATTTTGCAATATCGGACTATGAAAAGTGGTTTGAAATTTGATTGAGTTTAAGCATTGTAAAATGTTCAAGTGATGGCCACAACCCATTCTTTTTTATATATTGCTATAAAGTGTGAATGAAGTATAATATACAATTTCTGTACGCATGGACTATGCGAAATGGTTTTAAATATATGACTATTTATCAACGTTGTAAAGAGATTGGTTTGGCCACAACCCCCATTTTTTAATATTTTCATCGAAAACAAATTGTAATATGTGCCTATTGAAAATTTAGTAATTTTGGATGTTGGAATGTGGTTAAAATTTGATTAAATCATGTACCGAAAAGATCTAGCGTTGGTCACATCCCATTCGTTTTTATATTTTTTCATCAAGTGTGCATTATATTTTTGCACAATTAGAGTGATAGACTTAAAATTGACACAAAAGTCTACATTAACGAAGAAGAAGAAGACTTAAACTATAGTTAATAGTTTTTAATTTGAATATAAACGTTGTGAAGAGTTCAGTAATGGCCACAACCCCCATTCTTTAAATATCGTCAACGAAATCAAATATGAAGGTGTTGAAAATTATTCAAAATAGGATGATATAAATGGTTTAAATTTGATTAAACAAAAGTATTGAAAAGATTCTAGTGCAGGTTACATCGTCACATCCCACATCCCATTCGTTTTTACATATGTTATTTCATCAAGTGTGCATATCGTTAATAATATTTCTGCACAATAGACTATTAGACTTAAAACTAACCCAAAAGTCTAAATAAAAAAGAGAAGAATAAGTATAAGACTATAAGAAATAATTTGTATAAAAAACTATCCCAATGGTCTACATAAAATAAGAAAACATACACAAAATAGAAGAATTAGACTATTGGAAATAGATTGTATAAAAACTGACTAAAAGGTCTTCATAAAAAAAAGAAGATTAATCTATAGGAAATAGTTTTGTATAAAATTCAACAAAGAAAACGAAGAAAAAGACTAAAGGAAATAGTTTGTGTAAAAACTGTAAAGTCTACATAAAATTAAGAAGAAAAAGAATTAGACTCCATGAACCGTCGCTTCAGACCCTTCAGTACCTCCCGTCCCTTCAATCCATCATTACGTCCCTTTCAATCAGGCCCTTCAGTACCTCCCGTCCCTTCAGGCCCTTTTATACTTCCCATCCCTTCAGGCCCTTTAGTGCATCCCATATCTTCATTGCATCCCGTCCCTTCAGTCGCTTAAGAAATGTTTAAATCCAGAAACCATCCTGGAAGAACCGCGAAGAGATGAAAGGACCTTCTTTTCCCAGGATACTCCACCTTCAAAGGTAAAATGACTAAATACACGAAGAAGAAGAAGAAAAAAGTTTAAATCCAGATACCTGCGAAGATATGGAAGGAAAATTGGACCTTCTTCTCCCAGGATAGTCCTCCTTCATAGGTAAAATGACCAAATGCACGATTAAGAAGAAGAAGAAAAAAGTTTAAATCCAGATACCTGCGAAGATATGGAAGGAAAATTGGACCTTCTTCTCCCAGGATAGTCCTCCTTCATAGGTAAAATGACCAAATGCACGATTAAGAAGAAGAAGAAAAAAGTTTAAATCCAGATACCTGCGAAGATATGGAAGGAAAATTGGACCTTCTTCTCCCAGGATAGTCCTCCTTCATAGGTAAAATGACCAAATGCACGATTAAGAAGAAGAAGAAAAAAGTTTAAATCCAGATACCTGCGAAGATATGGAAGGAAAATTGGACCTTCTTCTCCCAGGATAGTCCTCCTTCATAGGTAAAATGACCAAATGCACGATTAAGAAGAAGAAGAAAAAAGTTTAAATCCAGATACCTGCGAAGATATGGAAGGAAAATTGGACCTTCTTCTCCCAGGATAGTCCTCCTTCATAGGTAAAATGACCAAATGCACGATTAAGAAGAAGAAGAAAAAAGTTTAAATCCAGATACCTGCGAAGATATGGAAGGAAAATTGGACCTTCTTCTCCCAGGATAGTCCTCCTTCATAGGTAAAATGACCAAATGCACGATTAAGAAGAAGAAGAAAAAAGTTTAAATCCAGATACCTGCGAAGATATGGAAGGAAAATTGGACCTTCTTCTCCCAGGATAGTCCTCCTTCATAGGTAAAATGACCAAATGCACGATTAAGAAGAAGAAGAAAAAAGTTTAAATCCAGATACCTGCGAAGATATGGAAGGAAAATTGGACCTTCTTCTCCCAGGATAGTCCTCCTTCATAGGTAAAATGACCAAATGCACGATTAAGAAGAAGAAGAAAAAAGTTTAAATCCAGAAATCTGCGAAGAGATCTGCGAAGAGATGGAAGTACAGTCGGACTTTCTTTTCCCAGGATATTCCCCCTTCATAGGTAAAATGACAAAATACACGAAGAAGAAGAAGAATAAGAAAAAAGTTTAAATCCAGAAACCATCCCGGGCATACGCTCGACAATTCATCAAAGTTTCATTTTAATCGGACAAACGGTTTAGGAGTACATCGCATACATGCATAAATAAACAAATAAAATAATTTTCCGATAGAAAATCAGTATATTGTTGATTTGTAAGTAAATAGTAATAGGTAGGTACCTACCTACAACAATGTTCTAAATAAATTCGATTCATAACTAATTTTATTTGAATATCAGAATCTTTCCGTTACCATAGTAACCATTCCAATACGTTAAAAATATCAAATGGTTTGAGACTTTTTTGAATATGTAGGTACCTACATTGGTTTGTTCGATGCCATAAAAATGAAAATTGTCAGATAAATCAAATATTTTATACAAATTATGCAATTTTATTATGCCTATATCTTTACTAATAATAAACACATTTTTACAATATATGTCTTAAAACTCGCTGTAATGTCTTGTGTTTCATTTTATTATTTCATAATTACATTTATTTCAAAGGTTTATTATTTTCAAGAACATATTCATTCGGTAGGAAAATGAAATATTGTATGAAAAGATATTAAAATGGCGGCATTTATGTACAAAACGCTTACTTTAAAAATAAGTTAAACATTATAATTATACAAAATATTCACCATGTTTTTCACTTAAACGCTAAGTTATACTTGAAAGTAAATTTTTTTCGTTTAAATACGTACTTCTAACTTTTAAACTAACAGATATTTGCGTGCAAAATGTACACTTTTTTGACAGATACGACTTGGAAAATTTTGTATGAAATAATAATTATTGAAATATTTTTAAAATTCAGCATTTTTATCGCATTATTTTTAGCGTGACACTGCATCAGGTATACAGGTACATGTTCGCACATAAATTAGATTTTTAGATGCTCTTGGTTTTTCAGAAGGCGTGAGACAAACACACACACACACACACACACACACACAGACACTAACATTTTGATTCCTTTATTACTTTAGATTTTATCTTCTTCTTCCAATCATAAGAATGATTTCTACCAGTAATAAATCAATGTTAATAAATCACTTTGAGAATTGAGGTAATATTGCTATATGTAAAAAGGTAAATATGCAGATAATTTAATGACAGAAGATGTGACATATTCACTGGTAGTGGAGTATTAAGTGTGTAGTACATATCATGTTCAGTGTGGATGGACATACAAAAAACTTATCATGGTCCACTGTCACAACATGTTCTCCACAATTTTTGTAATTTTATTATTAATTCCTTTGATTAATCTAATATTTCTAAATTACAGATAAATGATTCAGAATAATGCCAGTTGGTGGCTGACACAATGAACGGTAATATGATTATTATTTTACGAGAATGCCAAAGTCTTTAAATTTCGTTACCTAAATCGGTGTATTTTCTAATTTTGTCATAAAAAGATTTTATAGTATTACTAGAATTTGGAATATAGGTACTATTATTGTTTCATTTTTTCTAATAGATTATTAGGAGAGCGCGATAGACACCAATGAACTACTTTTTTGTAAGGAGGGAACTCCTACATTAAGAAAGAACAAAAAAAGGTTAAAAAAGAACTTTCACAAACCTTAGTATGGGTCCCAAAGTATTTTGCTTGGAGCAGAGCAGGAACAGCAGTTTGTATGATCCCTCTCGAAGCTGAGTGGCGCTTTCCTCAGAATCAACTGCGATCCCAGCGTCCAGCAGCGCCACCACGGAATGCAGACATGTCCTAGGAGACCCCATCACACCCGGCTGATGGAAGGCCGTCTTACTCACGTCCTTGCTGAGGTCGAACCCGAGCAGGTAGTGCGACACGTTCGGTGCCGGCGCACCCAGGCACGACTGCAGCAGATTGACGATCGCCTCCTTGGTCTGCGTGACAACGGCATCCTCACACTCCTCGGCGTCGAGACACTCGACGAAGCCGTGGCGGATCTCGGTGCGCACGCCCACGTCGCAGGTCAGCACGCCGACGAGGTGTTGCGAGGCGTGCGGCTGCAGCGCGACTGCGTTAAGCACGTTGACGGCAGCGAGCGCGTGTTTCGGCAGCCACGAATTGTACGAGACGAACTTGGCTATGTTCAACGTGTGGTCGGGTCGGCCACTCCTCGGGTTGATGCCGAGCAACAGCTTGCCAATGCCGGTGGCGAGGATCGAGCACCCCGACGCGCCCAGCTCGGCCATGAAGACGTGCTGTGTGGACAGGGAGCGCTCAAGCAAGCTGAGGCAGCTCAGTGCCGAGTCCTCCAGATATCTTAATGAAGAACAAAAAAAAATATTATTTCACTATTACTAATAGTTGGGTTGAAAAATGTACGAAAACAGGCTGATGATCGGGAGATTGACATCCTTGTTGGACAGAAATTAATGCTCAGCCAGAAACGCATAGCTTTGTTAACTTGTTATGAGATACTTTGTTAACTTGGTATGTGAAACAGTTTTGTTAAAATGCATCGTCATTGAAATTACACAAATTCTCAAAGTTTGTGAAGTTAAATAACAGTACGTACAGACAGACAGACAGACAGACAGACAGACAGACAGACAGACAAGAGTAGTTAAAGAAAAGGGTGTAATAAACAATTTGGATACAAAGTAATTTATACAAATAATAAATACCTCTTTCCGGGGAAAGGTTGAAACGTGTCAAGGAGCGTTACGCTTTCGTCCAAAATGGCCAACACGAGCCGCAGAAAGTCCGACTTGGTGTTCATCTGCAGCATGATGTGAAATCCAGGCGGGGAGTTGATCTCGTTCTGCTTCATCGGCATGGGGAAATCGGCCGCGCTCGGCTCGTACTGCCTCTGGAACTTGTCGAAGAGCGCCAAGCACTGCGCCGCAATCTGCCACTTCTCCTCGGGGCTCTTGTAGAGGCGGGTCGGGAAGCGGAGGAACACGGACGAGACGATAAAGTTCAAGTAGGGGTCGAAGCCAGGCTTGCGCGGGCCGGCGCCGAGCGTGACGGGCACGCCGGAAGTAGAGAGGGCGTCGAAGAGGCGCAGGAGGGCCCGCGTGAGGGGGAACTCTTCGTTGCGCGCCTCGACCTCCTCGAGTTCCGTCTCCACGCCGCACGGCAGGTAGCTGGTGGTGGGGGGCACGGTGTTGATGAGCTGCGCTGATTCGAGGGAGTTCCAGATGTAGGCGGCAGTGTCAGGGCTGGTGCCGAGGGCAGCCAGAGTCAGAACGAGGTCAGCCTTCAGTGGGATTGGTATGCTGCATCCCACTAGGCCTGAACAACAAGCAAAATAGTATAACAATTGAATCAATGATATAATATGTAGTACACAGAAGTGGTAAGTTTAAAAAAATAATTTTACAGAAGACCATTTTTTTATTACAATTAATGGGTTGTTACTGTCGATGACCAAACTATAAACATGTAAATCAAAATTATTGAATATTTTAAGACATTTTGTTTTCTATACAAAACACATAGGTACCTATGTATGTCAGGATAGGATAGTATGGAGGTAAGTCCTTTTTTCCTACCCAGAATATGAAAACGGTATTAACATTGTACAAGTCATAAAAGTACGTAGACTGCAGTGGTTGGGACATGTCAGTCGGATGAATGATGATCGTATCCCCAAAAAGGTCCCAAAAAAAACTGGAGGAGAGGGAAGAATGAAGGATTCTGGAGGAGGCCAGGACCCACACAGGGCTGTAGCGCCAATGATGATGATGAGTACATAGTTTATTTAAATAGTAAATAATTTATTTAAATAGTAAATAATTTATTTAAATAGTAAATAATTTATTTAAATATTAAATAATTTAATATATAGTAAATAATTTATTTAAATAATATGTAACTTACTTAATAGTACATAATGAATGCAGGTATTTAAACTATACATAATTTCTATTTAAATAGAACATAATTTGCATTTAAATAGTAGATAATTTATCTATTTATTTATATTAATTAATGGCAAAGGTGGTGTTACCTATAAGGACAGAGACAGCAGACCAGGCTGGATGCTCACAGACGGCCTGTCTCGCTGGTGCGTCGTGCTCCACCACAGACCTGACAAGTTGGAGGGCGGCTCTCATTGCCACCACCTCCTCGCTGCGCACGCTGCGACGCATCATGCCGCTATCTTGGCACATCAACATACTGAAACCATCGACACAACACTAATTAAAATTCATATTTATTTGATTTGTAGCTGCGACAGGCTAATTTTACAATAATAATCATCATCTTATTTTAATTTAATTTTACAATAGTCTTCGTACCTCTGTTGGTTAGGTATCTGACTACTGAGCCAAAGAATCCGGGTTCAATTCCCAGTGGAGACACAGTTTTTAAGTATGTTTTCAGTCTTCATTTACATCAGATGATAAATATAACAAATCTCCATAATGTGGCAACTTGTTTTTTACTGCGTGTCAAATTTATATTATACATAAAATTTTTTAGTTGCCAGAGAAACTAGACAATATAATTTTACCCTTCACTTCACTCACTTCACTCTTTGACTGACTGACCTGTAATACTTGCGCAGGGACGTGAAGAAGTGATAGAAGGACAGGTGCTGGTTGGGCTGCGTGCCCTGCGGGGGGTTGAGGAGCGCGTGCGCTCTGGCGGCCGCGCCCGGACCAGCTGCCAGGGCGGCGACGGCGCGAGCCCACGGCGCTAGCACTCTGGCCGGTGCCAGCTCGCCCGCGGATCGGACAAACTTGACGAGAGAGGCTCCTCGCGCAGCGCCCCTGTAAAATAAAGATAATCTCAATATACAACTGTATAATATATAGACCAACTATGTCGCAATATGATTCAGATGTAAGTAGTAATTTATTTAAGACTAGCTGAGAAGCATCGCTTCGCTCAGCTTCTAAGCTAGGGCTTTCAGCCTACTTTTTACCGCTGCGCGGTAAATGGCCGCCTTCGGCGGTTCATGCAACAAAATGAAACGAAGCTTTTATGGTAGGTACTTAAAAAATATATTCGGTACAGTGTTAACCAACACCTGGTGGACGTCACAATGTCTAGTGGACTTCACAAGGTGCGGGCTTCCAGTCCATTGCCAGTGTTGTTTTTGCGGCTACTCCGCATGGACACATGGCCCCAGCCACACGCCCCATGAACATGCCCATGACGATGCCAATAGTCCATGAAGACTTGGCCACGTCAACCTGAGCACCCGCGAGGAAGAACGAACGCTGGCCCTTAACCGTGAGTGCCGTGAAAAGATAAATTACTCTGGATGCTGCAATTTATCGACCTGCATCTTCGCTTTGTGTCTCATGGGCATATTATGATGAGTAACAGCACTCTATTCTCCATCATCAAAATGTAGTTAATTACCTCATTTTGATTATTTTTAAATACATAAGTATTTTTTTTATTTATGTTAGTCCAATTAATCCAAACTTTGGGTTGCCCATATAGAACGAATGTGTTTTTAAAGTTGTAACGTGCACAGCATACATTATTTTATAATAAATAATCAATAGTTGTTGATAATAATATTTCATTTTGATGGCCTTTTTATTATTTCGATATTATTCTCATCGGAAGAAAACATATATTTTTAAACGCATTGCGGCGCTTTTGTGATATCATTCAAATAATACTCCATAATTGAATAATAATTAAATTTCAAGACCTGCACGAACAGTTACAACCATCAGTAACACTACCAATAGTCCTACTCCTAGCGTCCTCGAGTGGTCTTAAGATCCCGCGAGTCCCGGGCAATGTGGCCACTGGCAATGCCATCAGCCATAGCAAATAGGAGAGGATGAACGGCGATTCTCTGGCGCCTCATAACTGGAATCCCTCCAAATCCCCCACTCCCCCTCCCCAGCTAAGGGAAGGAAAACCCCGACAGAAAACCACCCAAGCCAGGTCTTATGCTACAACGTGCCTAGGGCTGAATGGCACCGGGGTTATATGGTGTCGCAAGCGTTGTGCCCTCCGGAAACCGGTCCGAATCCGGAGTGTAAGCAGGACTTGCCATGACGTGGGGCTCCGTTATGGTCGACCGTCTATTTCCCCTTACTTTCCTTGGTCTGGAGGTCGCCTTGTCGACCGAAGGACCGTACGAACCAGAATGAACTCAAATAAACCAAAAAACCCACCACCTTCGTCCTCCCGAAAGGGGGGGCCTAGACTCGCCTACACAGGGGAGTCATTATCAACCGTAGCCGGAGGTAATACAGCTACTCCCGCCCGAATGGGGGGACCAAGACCCGTCTGCAAAGGGGGGTCGCAAACCACGATAGAAGCATCCAAAGCCGTGAAGCCTAGATCAGATGCAAAGAGGACCACCAGTAAACGTGTAAACCCCTCACTCTTGAGATATAGGGAGAGGAGAAAAGCACAAAGACTGGTGGGCAGATTAGGGAGAATTCTTGAAAAAGATCTGACCAAGGAGGAAGCAGACTCTTTGAAATGGGCCAAAGAGTTCCTGAAGAATAGAGAGGAGACTGGACCCAGTCCACCGTCCTCCGCTTCCAACAAACCTCTTGGTGAGACAAAAAGCCGAGATCAGGGGAGGGGCCCCAATCAATGGCTAAAAAGCCAAAGCAGGAGCTCCCCCCAAGTAATAGGTCACGTCCATACAGTGAGGCTGCAAAAGACTTTATTACATGGGCAGTCATCGATAGAAGCGTTCCAGATGGCTCCATTTCTCCGAGTAACTGGAAAAAAGTAACAGAAGCACTATATAGAGTGTATATAGAGGTTATCGATGACAACCCTGGTCCAGTCCCACTATGCAAAGATGCAGGATGGTACCAAGGGGGCATAAAACTGATCGCCGGTAGAGACCAACGCTCCGCAGACCTTTACAAATTGGCGGTCTCAAAGATAGGCGAGGTATGGCCAGGAGCGAGGATTGAGGCTGTCCCGAAGGATTTAATCCCGAACAGGCCAAGATCCCGAGCCTGGATCCCAGAAATACCTGCTGATCCAAAGAAAATACTGGAGCTCATACAAAGGAGTAATCCACATTTGCTTACCCAAGACTGGAAAGTTGCTAAGGTAGGAGAAGTTCAGGGTAACACGAGAAATGCTCTGATTATCCTGAACGAGGAGTCGCTTGCACCTCTAGAAAAGACTCGCGGTGAAATAGGCTATGGCTTTGATGTCATAACACTGCGAGTCTATAAGAAAGACTCGAAGGCAAGCAGTATAATTAAGAATCCTCCCGAACCATCCTGTCCATCATCACTACCAATTACAGAGGTGATGGACGAGAAACAAAATCCCTTAGAACCATCTAGTCCAACGCTCCTTCCAATTACCGAGGTGATAGACGATATGGACGTGGATGGGGGAGAACCTTCAAAGGGTGATACCTACCTCGAGAGGGACTTCGATCTCATCCAAGTCCAAGCCTCGACATCTGGCGCACTTAGAAAAGTGGGTGCAATAGATGTTGAGAGCCCAGATATATCCAGCGATGAGGGGGAGGAGGGGAGACTGCTGCATTAAAGTGGTTCAGATTAATCTGCACCACTCGAAGGCGGCGTCTGCCGCATTACTCCTCCGCCTCTTAGAAAAAGGAGAAGATGTTGTCTTAGCCCAAGAACCATGGGTTGTCAAAAATCTAGTGGCTGGGTTAAAATCTAAAGACTACAGGATCTTCTATACAAACAATAATGGTAAGCCAAGGTCCTGTATTCTGATAAAGAAGGAGCTCAATGCCTTTAAGGTGTCAGAGTTCTGCAACGAAGATATCACGGTGCTGGCAGTAGAACTTCAGTCCCATACCATTTGGCTGATTTCTGCCTACCTAGCACATGATCACGAAGAACCGCCCCCTCCAGGTATCCTTCAACAAGCCATACATAGAGCAGAAGATGACAGGATACCTGTGGTGACAGGTGCAGATGCCAACGCACACCACACAATCTGGGGCAGCACGGACACAAACGAGAGAGGTGAGTTACTTTTTGAATATATTTTATCAAATAACCTCGAAATTTGTAATATAGGTAATACTCCAACATTTATTACCGCAATAAGGCGCGAAGTTCTAGACATAACAATTGCCAATGAATATGCTGCCCAATATGTAAAAGAATGGAAAGTCTCAGCTGACCACTCCTTCTCTGATCACCAGTACATTGAATTTAACTTAAACTTTCAGAAACCAGATAAAGTCATGTACAGCAATAGAAGGAACACACAATGGGGTAAGTACAACACTGTCCTCAGTGAATTTCTTTCTGAAATACCAACCAAACCCTCAACAACAGAGGAATTGGATAACATGGTAAAGACCCTTACTAATGCTTGTAACCAAGCCACCAGGGAATCGTGCCCGGTGCGTATAGCTAAAGGGAGAAAAAGACCACCATGGTGGACAGAAGAGATAATTGCCCTAAGAAGGGAATGTCGCAAACTATTTAACCTAGCCAAGAAAACCAATGAATGGGAAACTTATAAGGCTAGTCAAAGAGTTTTTAAGAGTAAAGTAAAAACGGCAAAAAGAACCTCATGGGAAGATTTCTGCACAAAAATTGAAACAATCCCCGAGGGAAACAGGATTCGCAAAATCCTAGCTACGGATCCAGAGATGCCTGAATATATAAAGAAAAACGATGGCAGCTGGACCTCAAGCAGCTCTGAAACATTAGAGCTATTAACAGAAACACACTTTCCTGGATGTAAACTCGACATGCCTAGGGAAACCGTCCGCCCGATAGGGGGGGCGCAGACCCACCTGCAAAGAGAGAGCATGCCTGAGACAACAAACCAAACCAGGAAACAGAAAAACTCCCAGAAATTATTTAATACAGAAATGATTGCTTGGGCAATTTACGAGTTTGAACCATACAAGTCGCCAGGTCCGGATGGTATCATTCCAGCGGAACTGCAAGCGGCCTCGGAGACTGTCATACCCTGGTTGGGGATAATCTTCGAAGCATGTATAGAACTCTGTTATACCCCCAAATTATGGAGAGAAGTAAAAGTGGTGTTCATACCCAAAGGTGGAAGAACATCTAATAATACATCCAAGGATTTCAGACCAATTAGTCTATCCTCGTTTGTCCTTAAAACGCTAGAAAGACTCATAGAAACCAGAATAAGGGGCAAAATAGAACCTTCAAAGTGGTCGGAGTCTCAACATGCGTACAGCAAAGGGAAATCTGTAGAAACAGCATTACATACCCTGATACACAGAATCGAGAAATCGATGAAGTATAAAGAGTACACACTGGTCTCCTTCCTAGACATAGAAGGAGCCTTTAATAACATTAAATATGAAACAATGACTCAGTCTCTGAGGAAATTGGGGATAGAGACTTCGCTCATAGAATTTATCGACAATATGTTGAGAAATAGAGTAATAAACTCAGAACTTGGGGGCTCAAAGATAAAAAGATACCCGGTGAAGGGAACACCCCAAGGAGGCGTTCTATCACCTCTTTTATGGAATCTAGCCCTAAATAAACTGTTGATGGAGTTAGACGACACCGGGGTCGGAGTAATCGCTTATGCAGATGATCTCGCCATAGCGGTGTCCGGTAAGATCCTCAACATACTCTCATCTCTCTTACAGAGGGCACTAGACAGGATAACTCAGTGGTGTAAGAATAGTGGGTTGGGAGTGAACCCAAAGAAAACAGAGTTGATCCTCTTTACAAATAAACGGGTAATCCCGGCATTTACATTGCCAACCCTAGAAGGGGTGACATTAGAGATCTCAGCTCAAGCAAAATACCTAGGTCTGATCCTGGATAGAAAACTGAGCTGGAAGCCCAACACGCAGGAAAGAGTACGGAAAGCTACAAATGCACTGTACACCTGCAGAAAGATCGTGGGTAAACGATGGGGACTACACCCCAAGATAACCCACTGGATGTACAAGGCGGTCATAAGGCCAGTCATGATGTACGGAGTGGTGGTATGGTGGCACAGCTTGAAAAAAGGAGTGCACCTAAAAGAGCTGGCAAAAGTTCAAAGACTAGCAGAAGTGACAACCACTGGCTGTCTGAGAACTACACCATCAAAAGCCCTTGACACCATCCTGCATCTGATGCCGCTTGACCTCTTAGGAAAACAAATGGCAACGAAAGCTGCCATAAGAATGAATTGTGTCAACCCTTGGAGGGAGACACACATTGGACACTCCATGGTTCTTAAGGAGTTCAAAAAGCCATCCGAAGGTATCGACTATGTCATTCCCAAGCCTTTCTTCGAGAACAGGTTCTCAACCCAAATCCCCTCGCGGGAAATGTGGAGGGGGAATCTGATCCGTCACGATGAAGCTCAGGTGTTTTTCACTGATGGGTCAAAACTGGAAGGTAAGGTGGGCGGAGGAGTCTTTTCGGAGCAATTAAATATTAATATTTCTTTCAGGTTGCCGGACCACTGTAGTGTTTTTCAAGCAGAGATCTTGGCAATCCAGGAAGCAGTAGAATGGATACAAGGCAATACAGTATCAAACAGCATTGTCCGTATTCTCACAGACAGCCAAGCGGCTATTAAAGCCTTAAAAGGCGTAAGTACTACTTCAAGAGTGGCCCTGAACTGCCGCAACATCTTAAATGGGGCAGCGGAGCGGTTCAATCTACAAATCATGTGGGTGCCGGGTCACAGTAATATAGCGGGGAATTGTAGGGCAGACGAACTTGCCAGAGCAGGTACCCTGTTATCTTTAGACAATATCAAACACAGACCTGGAGTCCCCATGGCAACATGTAAACTCCGGGTCAGTGAGAAAATTATTGCTTGTGCTGACCAAAGGTGGTCTGAGGAGAGCACATGCTCCATTGCCAGACAAACATGGCCAAAATATGATCTCAGAAGAACCAGAGAAATACTCTCGTTCAGAAGAGATTCACTTGCCAGAGTCATATCAGTATTAACGGGACACTGGGTTATAGGAAAGCATGCCAGAAGGCTGGGGCTGGAGGCATACGATTACTGCAGAGCATGCCAAGACGAGGAGGAGGAGGAGACGGTGGCCCACTTCCTCTGTCACTGTCCTGCTCTCTCTAGAATTAGGAGAAGCTCCTTGGGAAGTTTCTTCTATGATGATTTAATTGACATAGCGTCGGCCGACATCGCAGACATTATGACATTCATTAGCCGCTCAGGCTGGTTCAGGGGGGATGAGTGAGTGGGAGGACAACCCCAATGTGGTATCACAAAGGGCCAAATTGGCCTAAGTGTGTTCTCCTCAAGAACTGCCACCCGCAAAAAAAAAAAAAAAGACCTGCACGAAAGTAGAAGGTATTTAAATATTTTGTAATCTTATATATTTTTAAACTGTATCCCTGTTTTACAAAATTTCGTACAAATAAAGTTATTTTTTGTAAAAATGATTTTATATTGTGTTTCCATAAGTTTGAAAATTTACCGATAGATGTCGAAAACCAACTATTTATACACTTTGTATATTTTTTCGTATTTATTAAAAAAAAATTAGGCGTTACCACAAAAAAAGAATATTTTTCCCGAAATATGTATAATATTGACTATCTTTAAACAAAAAATCATTATAATTGGCGTTGTAGGCCACTTGTAAAGAATCACCATTTTGACAGCTAAATCGGTAAAACAATGCAAGTAAAGCAAATCTGACCCACAATGCAAAAGGAAACACTTGTTCCGTGTAAATTGTTCCCTCTCCCTCTGTAGGATTTTATTATTTCGTGCCTTTTAAGCTCTGGCTATGACGGGAACAAACAAAATTTTACGTTGGCATCAGTGTGCATTATAATAACCGTAAGGTTATATTCTCATAAATCAATTTTGGCGACTCGGCGAGTAATGCAAAAAAGCATTCTATAAGTCTTATTATATAACATTAAAACATACTTTCTTTTGAAAATAACATAAAAAACATTAGCTCGCGAGGCTTTGTGTTTTTATACTGTTTCAAATGTTATATTATAAAAATGTAATATTATAAGATTTTTGCTCTACTGTAATATTGACGATTTTGACATAGTAAGGTTTCAAACGAAAGACAGACAGACAGACTAACATGAATTTAGCCGTGCACAAACATGTGCAAATCCAGAACGACAATCTTACCAGGTCTCATTTATTTATATGCAGAAAACACAATATACCTGAACAGAATATGTACCTACAGTAACAAGTATATAAATGAAAGACAAGGTTACTTCACATTTTAAAATTGTAATCAATTTTTTACTAACAAACATTAAATTACTCAATTAATAAACTTTATAAATAGACTTGCGTCGACATTGTAAACTGAACGGGAAGTCGAGATGATTTGGGATTTGTGTTAACCAGATAGAAAGGCGAGATGATTTGGGATCTGTGTCAACGTTGTGTACTAGACAGGAAGGCGAGATGATTTGGGATTTGTGTCGATGTTGTATACTGAACAGGAAGGCGAGATGATTTGGGATTTGTGTTAACCAGATAGAAAGGCGAGATGATTTGGGATCTGTGTCAACGTTGTGTACTAGACAGGAAGGCGAGATGATTTGGGATTTGTGTCGATGTTGTATACTGAACAGGAAGGCGAGATGATTTGGGATTTGTGTTAACCAGATAGAAAGGCGAGATGATTTGGGATCTGTGTCAACGTTGTGTACTAGACAGGAAGGCGAGATGATTTGGGATTTGTGTCGATGTTGTATACTGAACAGGAAGGCGAGATGATTTGGGATTTGTGTTAACCAGATAGAAAGGCGAGATGATTTGGGATCTGTGTCAACGTTGTGTACTAGACAAGAAGGCGAGATGATTTGGGATTTGTGTCGATGTTGTATACTGAACAGGAAGGCGAGATGATTTGGGATTTGTGTCGATGTTGTATACTGAACAGGAAGGCGAGATGATTTGGGATTTGTGTTAACCAGATAGAAAGGCGAGATGATTTGGGATCTGTGTCAACATTGTGTACTAGACAGGAAGGCGAGATGATTTGGGATTTGTGTCGATGTTGTATACTGAACAGGAAGGCGAGATGATTTGGGATTTGCGTCAACATTGTAAACTGGATAGGAAAGCGAGATGATTTGGGATTTGTGTCGACGTTATACACTGGATAGCAAGGCGAGATAATTAGAGATTTGCGTCAACATTATATACTAGAGATGATGACAAGATGAATTATGATTTGCATCGACATTGTATACTTTTATCTTTTGTCTCCATTACACTAAGCTATCTTTACCAATGGAAAGATAAAAAAGAAATTATCAAGTGAAACATGGTCTAAACAAAGTTGATCTAACATTATTAATTAGTGAATGCTGAAGAGAACGCGACGACCTCTCACATAAGGTTACGTCCGCTTTTGGGAAAATCAGCGAAAGCAACTCTTTCGCTCAAATTAATCCACCGCAATCAGAGTAACCCAGCTGACTCGGTCCGGTAGAAAACCGGCTATATAACGTCCCCAATAGACCGAAATATAAGCCGATTAACACAAAGACCGATCGCTTTCTGTCACTCTAAAGACGTAGGAAATTTGAGTATATAACGTCTACACAGAGACGTTAGTTGCTTCTTTTCCCCGACTAATAATTGCTGGCTTTCGTTGAAGCTACAGTGAAGTGCAAAGCGAGTTGGTCGTAGGTGAACCCTTGCAGGTTGTGCAAGGGAGAGTCAGCGTTCGTTCAAACACAGCACGGCTGGAAGCTAAATTATACGACTGGTATTTTTGCCAGTAGGTACAAATAATGAATATAAACTACTGATATTGTAGTCAGTTCAATTCAAATAACATTGGGCTTATCTCAACTATCGAAACCCAAAACCCGCGATTCTCTTTCAAACGTCCACCTAGGTATTTCTGGTAAATCTAAGGTATCAGTTATAAATGAAAGACAATTTTCGTGTTCTTCCAGCCAATACTGGAAGATTGTTTACTAAAGACTGAAGACTAACAACGACTGCTAAATGCTAACTCCTTTCAGGGCAAACAATCCCTTTTATACACATATGTCAACAATAACATGCCACGCAGTGGCGTACACAAATTATTATTTTTATTATTAATTAATTTTACATGTTTCAAAGTTCATTCGGATTCAAGTTATATCCTGATGAGACAATGAACATTCATAAGAACAACGTCTGTAGATCATGATTCTGTAATAAATTAGTTTGATATCATGTGATAACCATTTAAAAGTACTACACATGGAAATATATAAACGTTATCTGTCACACGCTCAATCACATCCAAGATGTTGGAGCCGAGTAACCATTTATTAAAACAGATTTTAAATGAAAATTATATATAAATGCTGTCCTGCCACATGACAAAAGCTCAACTCTGCTTTTGGATGTCACGTGACCAATCCTCACATTAGTGAGTGAGAATGTCATGTGACCATTTATTTCAAATATGAATGTGTCAATACTACAAAAACGCTGATCGGTATTGACATAATTTTTATGGTTGTAAATCATAATATTTTATCTGATCACTAATTACAGACATTGAACTCACAAACACCCACCATCTCATTAAACCAAGTAAGGTGATAATAACATAGTACCTTTAAATATATTTGCTTTAAGTACGAGACCAATTCCCTAAATAATATTTAATAATTAACAAATCACTCATTTATACTTTATTATACACCAATGCATATTCTAGAATGTTCACTTGTTGACAAACTAATATAATGACGCAATATCATGCAGGTGGCTCTATTTACTTTTCCAAAATCTCAATGTACCTTGAGAAGGTGTGTGATATTGGAACAGTTTTTAATATGATTTTGACCTGTATAAATGGTTCAACGTACTTATTCAAGTCACAACACATGCTCCAACACTTCCTTCCACCAACAGTCAGCGATAGAGGCAATGAGACTCGTGAAAATTTTAATCTCAGGGTCATGTTTTAATCGTGAACATATATGAAGACAAAATGAATTCAAACAATTAAATTAAATTAAATAAAAATATCAACTGAATATGAGAAATAATGATGTACTGCATTAGGAAGATAGAGAGATAACGCACTTTGAGATATTTACATTTTTATTGTATAAGTAAAATTATAATACATGACTCTAAAATATCAAACTTTGTTTGGATAGTACTAATTATTTCCTATAAGAGGAAAATGAAAATTGAATAAATTGAATACAAAAGTGAAATTTTTAAATATTTGTTATAAAAATAATGTTAAAGATTGAAACTTACATATAACATGAATTTACATCGAAATCAAACCTAACAAAATCTCTTTCATATCATACTCAAAATCATGATTTCAATCTATATTAGGTTCAAACATAATGGATTCACATTCATATATTCAGACAGTAAATCATAAAGGTATAACTCATCATACAGCTATGGAGTAAACATTTTAAACAATATCGACTCGCAGCATGAATAAGGAGATTCCCTCGATGACCAATATCTTCAAATGAATCCGGTTGTAGAAGATGTATTTAAATTTTAAAATTCTCGTGACTATTTGTATCTTGATCCCTCTATGTTACAATAAAAATCCAAGTGAAGAAATTTGTTTGCGTCCAAGTAAAAAAATCCAAGTGAAGAAATTGTCACTGACAATTTCCTATAAGTGACTTCCTTGGCATCATATGGTATAAAATTTTAGATCAGGCAGAATTAAATGTCGTACATTTCATCGTTATGTACGTCCAGGCATGGTAATTGCAAAATAATATCCAAAAAATAGGTTTCCAATGGCAAAATAAATGGAATTACATTCGAATAATCCAAATGCAGAATTTATAAAGAAATTATGTTCATCAGAGTGGATGTGTAATATAAGGTAGGATTGAATTTGGGATGACTGACATTTATATCAGCATCTAGATTATAGAAAAGAAAACAGGATTATTGGTTTGAAAAATGATCTCTCGCAAAACTATCTTGACATACGAACACATAAAACAAACTTACCCCAAATTCAGAAATTCTAATTGACGTCGGCCGCCATTTTCCTACACTGGCCGTACCGCTTCGATAGGTGTGGGCAAAAAGAAAGACTTTGACATAAAATTTACTGATCATTATAAAAAATATTGCCACTTGACAAAAATCGATTTAGTGTGTTCGCAAAAAAACTAGAAATTCCCAATTATTAATTTTTCCCTATATATAATTTTCTATAACATAACAACCTATTCTTTTTAAATCATAACACACCTTAAAACTTGAATTAAAGGCCCTTGAGATTTGAATTAATAAAATTTTATTCGCTATTAATGATATCATATTTATATACTACATTAAAAACTAATTTTTATCAAAATCCTACTATAAAAATTACAAAAACGGAATTTACTCCATCAAAAAACGACAATTTAAATCAAAAAATAGCTTCAATATACATTGGTGGTCCTGATACACAAACATATCATAATTTTAAATCGAAAATATGATACTTTGAATATATTCGTATCATGTTTGAAATTCAATTTCGTAATATATACGCAGCACTTTAATCAACACGCGTGACGTCGTTTACGCGATGTTTACTACTGTACCATGACCTATGTCAATATCGTAGTATATTTTGCGCGCTAAACGTCAAATGTCAAACTGACAGCTGTCACTTAAAATTAAAATGTCTCGTACTCAAAAACAAAATAGACTAACTTAACCTAACATTTTCAAAACTTTAAATTTAAAAATGTTACGACCTTGCGACGTCCGATAAAAATGCCTTGAGGTTGTTTGGACATATTGAAAGAACGAACGATGAACGACTGTTCAAAAAATATACATGGGTGTAAGAGACGGAGTGAATAGCAGGGGCCGTCCCAGAAAGGGATGACATGACCATGTGAATGATATTTTGAAAGTCTATTAATTAATTATAAACGACTATTAATTTATTATTAATGACAATAAATTATTAATGACTATTAATTAATCATTAATGACTATTAATTAATTATTAATGACTATTAATTAATCATTAATTACTATTAATTAATTATTTTTTTTTTATCAAAAAAATGAACATGTCCTTGTTAAAAAAGTACATATACATCTTCCTACGTTCCCTAAAATAAGCATAATTGCTTGTGCTATAGGTGAACGAAATCGGTCGAGGCAGGATTCGAACTCGCGACCACTGGATTGCTAGCCTAGCGCGCAAACCGCTCTGCCATCGACCCATCTAATGACTATTAATTAATTATTAATGGCTATTAATTAATCATAAATGAATATTAATTAATCATTAATGAGTATTAATTTATCATTAATGACTATTAATTAATCATTAATGACTATTAATTAATCATTAATGACTATTAATTAATGATTAATGACTATTTATTAATTATTAATGACTATAAATTAATTATTAATGACAATTAATTAATCATTAATGACTATTAATTAGGTAATCATTAACCTGTACTATAGTGAAATATTATGACTAGGAACAATCAACCTGGAGTGAGTTTTTTTCACCAAATAAAAAAATAATTTTGAATATCACATTTCATTAATCCCATGGTACTCTTTTCAGAAAAAATATTGAAAAAAATAAATTTACATATATAATGGGGGTTTTGGGAGTTTTTTTATATAAATGGGTGAGGGGGATTCAGGGATCAACAACTATTGGTTACTAAAAATAATTTATTTTAAATATTTTTAAAGTTATAAAAATGAACAATTATGAGGTTTTATGATTTACCATAATATTTGATTTTATTCTTCTTCTTCTTCTTCTTCAGCCTGTTGTTTTCCATTGTTGGACATAGTCCTCCCCCTTGATCCTCCAAAATTCCCTGTCTTGGGCACATTTCATCCATCTCCCTCCGGCACATTTCTTGATATTTTATTATATTTAGTAATATTTTACTGTATGGTATTCCCCGAAACACGGGTATACACAAAGTGCCACATCGCACTCTTGGCACATAAACTGTGTGTCTTTTCTGGATTTTGTTCACTTGGTGGTGTGACTACAGACATGACATTTACTCTGTCTTGCTCTTTTGGGCTTGTGTTTGTGGAACTGGCAAGGAAAATGTCTTTCTTTTAGCCGTATTGGCATATCATCCACTTTTCTTCCGCCTGATGTAGATGGCCTTGCTGTGTGATATTTTTCACACATCTGTGAAATTAGGATTTCCCTGTATTCTCCGAATGATAATTTTTTTTGAGTTATGAATTTATGCAAAAAGAACGCATTTAGTGTACAACAGTCCACTAATCTAAAAAATATCTTTTTATACCACTTAAAAGATTTGCGGGAGCAGTCTGCGAAACCCAAAATTCTGTCAACTTTGTCGACTGCTCACAACAGCCTCTGGCTTAATTTTAAGTTGTCCAGTGGAATGGTCAATTTTGGTCGTTGTTACCATTTTTGCTTCGTGCTTGGTTGATAACATGACTATATCCCTCTTATCTTTCCACTTTAAAGCCATTATTCCATTCAAATGTACAAATTCCACATTGCCTTTCTTCATTTTTTTGTTTTGGAACTTCGGCATCATTTTTCGGTTCAATCTAACTGTTCCACAGGCATTTGTATTATTTTCTAATAAAAAGTCAAACAGAACTGGACTGGTATACCAGTTGTCAACGTATAACGTGTGGTCATGGTTTTTACAACAGACCCTGATATCCCCAGTTGTTCCACTGTTTCATAATCTGATTGTGAACCCGTTTATACAATTACATCTAAAATGTACCCTGTAAGGACATCACACAAAACGAACAACTTAATGCCAAAACGATGTCTCTTGGAAGGGATATAAATTTTAAAAGAAAGTCTACCCTTCCAAAGTAATAGGCTCTCATCGATACATAGGTTTTCGTATGGGTAGAATGTTTTTTTAAAAATTTCTCTTACTCCGTCTAACAAATTTTTAATTTTGTTGAGCTTATTTGTGGCCGGCAAATCATTATCTACGAAGTGAAGAGCCCTAAATAACAAGAAGAAACGATCTTGTGAGAATAAGGTTTTGAAGAAAGGGGTCTCAATAATTTTGTTATTTGACCAATACTTTTTTAAATTATTTTTTCCCACTAAGCTCATCAGCATGATGGTAGCGATGAACATATATATTTCTTCTACGGTACTATCCACCCATTTCATAAGCTTGGATTTTGAATCCGTTGCTTTTCGTTTTAGAGCCTCTTCATACTTGTTAGTTTCCGTAGATATCATGCCTACAATATCTCTGGTCATAAAGAGTTCGAAAAAATCTAATTCAGTCGAATCTTCACTAATACTGAACCCTGCACCTAAACCAGATATAAAGAGAGAAATTAGAATTTGACCATTCTCGAGGTTCCTCTCTTCTACGTTTTGATGTGGATGGTGCACTCTCGTCTTTTGATTCAGATTCTTCTGATGAACTTTCTGATTCAATCTGAATATCGTCTAAGTTTTCGAAGACCTCTTCGTCTTCACTTTCCATCAGGGCGTTATAAATATCTTCTTCGGTTAAACCAGACATGATAGCGAACTTTAAAAAAATCGTAAAAACTTCCACTTAAAAATTGTCACTGTCAAAACATAAAAGATAATATTATAATCACTAAAAAATTGTCACTATCAAAATATAGCACGTAAAAAAAATATCGCGAAAAATTGTCACTATCAAAATATAACACGTAAAAAAAATATCGCAAAAAATTGTCACTATCAAAATATAAAAGTTATAAAATCACTAAAAATTGTCACTATCAAAATATAAAAGTAAAAAAATATCGCTAAAAATTGTCACTATCAAAATATAAAACGAAATTATCACTAAGTTTGTCACTTTCGAAATATAAAATGTCTCAAAAATTCACAATATTACAAACAGTCAATAAAAAGCACTAAAAGTAAATTATTTATGAATATAAGCAAAAAAATGGGCACTTCAATATAAATATTATCGTTTTTATCGAATAAAATAATGAACAAAACTCGCAATATTACGGCGCACGTGGTTAGAAGGTTTGTAATCTCACAGCACAACAAGACAATACAATATGGCCGCGCGCTGACCTCGCTCCAATGTTTACGTACCTACAAAAATTCCGGGACTTAGTTATGAAGAATATCCCATAGATGGCAGTGGTATACTAAGTTTTGGCGATATTATTTGTATAACGCCGTAATATTGACAGACGTACATGTATGGCCATACTCAATTTTGCACTTTTATTTCTCGCCGTACATGTACGGCCATACCGATATAGAGGTTAATGACATTTAATTATTAATGACTTAATTATTATTAATAAAATGATATAGGTAATTACTTTACTACGAAAATTCAGTTAAGAGTAATTTTGATATTTTGAGAAAGGTAGTTAATTATTAATGACTATCAATTGATTATTAATGACTACTAATTATTACTTTAAATTATCACCTGTATGGTGTTGTGGTTGTATAGTCTTGCGTGGTCCAGTAGTGCAGTCTCAAATTGAGCTTGTCCTCCTGGTACAAGCTGGCTATGCCCAACAGGAGAGCCTCAAAGTGCCGGGGGAGGGTAGGGGGCGGCTCCAGACCCTCGGCAGCGTACTGCTGCGCTGTCCTGGCCGCTTCGTCGGCCCTGAAAAGTCCGACGGTAAATAAATCAAACAATAAATATTTCTCTATCAACTCCTGTACCTCATTAGAGACAAAGTTGGAATTGGGAAATCAGGCCCCTACAAAGGATTACAACCTGTCATTGTCTAGTTTACATTATCACAATAAGAGCTTGCAAAATGTTTACCAATTGTGATATTTTTACTGACATGACATTTTTCTTTAAAATTGTGAATTCATAACTCCCCACTTTATCCCCTTGGGTTAGTGAGGAGTTAAAAGCTCTTTGATTTGTTTTAGCTGTGAGGCACCGGCTTAGAATAGTGCTTCCATTCTTTTAAATCATTGTTTTCGAGTGTCCCGTAAGAGCCGTGTAATAGAAAATACAACAGGCAACAATAACATATCACATAGTTCAGCAATGAGGTTCACCATCACACATTCTGAATGTAGTGTTTCGGGTGTCTCGTAAGAGCCGGGTAATAGAAAATACAACAGGCAACAATAACATCTCACATAGTTCAGCAATGAGGTTCACCATCACACATTCTGAATGTAGTGTTTCGGGTGTCTCGTAAGAGCCGGGTAATAGAAAATACAACAGGCAACAATAACATCTCACATAGTTCAGCAATGAGGTTCACCATCACACATTCTGAATGTAGTGTTTCGGGTGTCTCGTAAGAGCCGGGTAATAGAAAATACAACAGGCAACAATAACATCTCACATAGTTCAGCAATGAGGTTCACCATCACACATTCTGAATGTAGTGTTTCGGGTGTCTCGTAAGAGCCGGGTAATAGAAAATACAACAGGCAACAATAACATCTCACATAGTTCAGCAATGAGGTTCACCATCACACATTCTGAATGTAGTGTTTCGGGTGTCTCGTAAGAGCCGGGTAATAGAAAATACAACAGGCAACAATAACATCTCACATAGTTCAGCAATGAGGTTCACCATCACACATTCTGAATGTAGTGTTTCGGGTGTCTCGTAAGAGCCGGGTAATAGAAAATACAACAGGCAACAATAACATCTCACATAGTTCAGCAATGAGGTTCACCATCACACATTCTGAATGTAGTGTTTCGGGTGTCTCGTAAGAGCCGGGTAATAGAAAATACAACAGGCAACAATAACATCTCACATAGTTCAGCAATGAGGTTCACCATCACACATTCTGAATGTAGTGTTTCGGGTGTCTCGTAAGAGCCGGGTAATAGAAAATACAACAGGCAACAATAACATCTCACATAGTTCAGCAATGAGGTTCACCATCACACATTCTGAATGTAGTGTTTCGGGTGTCTCGTAAGAGCCGGGTAATAGAAAATACAACAGGCAACAATAACATCTCACATAGTTCAGCAATGAGGTTCACCATCACACATTCTGAATGTAGTGTTTCGGGTGTCTCGTAAGAGCCGGGTAATAGAAAATACAACAGGCAACAATAACATCTCACATAGTTCAGCAATGAGGTTCACCATCACACATTCTGAATGTAGTGTTTCGGGTGTCTCGTAAGAGCCGGGTAATAGAAAATACAACAGGCAACAATAACATCTCACATAGTTCAGCAATGAGGTTCACCATCACACATTCTGAATGTAGTGTTTCGGGTGTCTCGTAAGAGCCGGGTAATAGAAAATACAACAGGCAACAATAACATCTCACATAGTTCAGCAATGAGGTTCACCATCACACATTCTGAATGTAGTGTTTCGGGTGTCTCGTAAGAGCCGGGTAATAGAAAATACAACAGGCAACAATAACATCTCACATAGTTCAGCAATGAGGTTCACCATCACACATTCTGAATGTAGTGTTTCGGGTGTCTCGTAAGAGCCGGGTAATAGAAAATACAACAGGCAACAATAACATCTCACATAGTTCAGCAATGAGGTTCACCATCACACATTCTGAATGTAGTGTTTCGGGTGTCTCGTAAGAGCCGGGTAATAGAAAATACAACAGGCAACAATAACATCTCACATAGTTCAGCAATGAGGTTCACCATCACACATTCTGAATGTAGTGTTTCGGGTGTCTCGTAAGAGCCGGGTAATAGAAAATACAACAGGCAACAATAACATCTCACATAGTTCAGCAATAAGGTTCACCATCACACATTCTGAATGTAGTGTTTCGGGTGTCTCGTAAGAGCCGGGTAATAGAAAATACAACAGGCAACAATAACATCTCACATAGTTCAGCAATGAGGTTCACCATCACACATTCTGAATGTAGTGCCTTTTTTGGTGAAACGAGACTGGTGTGTGGGTACACATAGATATGTTGTGCTCTCTTTTATAAGGCAATGCACACCTGCACACCTTTCGCTGGTTACTCCACATTGTGGGATATGCCGTGATGGTATGAATGAATGAAAGTATGAATGTTTTGTAATCCAACAAATCCTACGAGATTGATGGGATGGACATATCAAATAATAATATCACGTCAACCTTCGTGGCTCAAAGGTCCCGGGTTCGATTCCCGGTGGAGACACAGTTTTTAATTGTATTTTCAGTCTGGATCTGTGAGACGATTAATATTGTAAGTCTCCAGAATGTGGCAACTTGTTATTGGGTGCGTGTTAAATTAATATTTGACATAGTACCTGTTAGTTGACCGAGTAGCTATATAAAATTAAATAAATTGAAAAAGGGGTAAAAAGGACAACTTACTTTAGTCTCAAGTCCATCATTTTAGAGTGCATTAGAACTATGAAGTCAGTATAAAGAGTGTGTAACCTCTTCATATAACATTCTTCTTTGTATATTGTCTCGTTCAGCAGAAATGTCTCGTGGAGATACTCAAACACCTAGAAAAGTCATATAAAACTTGAATTTAGTGACGGCATCATTTCATACAATTTGTATGGCAGTATACACCACACAATATCTACTGGGATTCACTATAGTTTGATACTTAATCTCCAAAAATACAAAGCATCGAGCTGTTTACATATTCGGGATAGGAAAAAAGGACTGACCTCCACATTATTCAATCCTGACATACATGTTTTGGATAGAAAACAAAATATTCAATAATTAGGATGTAAAAGTTTATAGTTTGGTATGTATTCTTCAACTATACATACTATTGCTATCAACAGTTGGATCGCATGTATTACATGCAACTAGTATTTTTTTTAAATGATCTTGTTCATTTTTAATATAGATAATATATTTTTGATAGAAACGGGACAAAAGCGCTAAGTAGAAGGAGTAGAAGGAGAAGGAGGATCTTGTTCATTTTTGTTTTAAATGATTTTGTTCATTTTTGTTTTAAATGATTTTGTTCATGTTTGTTTTAAATGATCTAACTACAACTTATTTTAAATATGTTTTAACTGTGCTATATATTATGTCCACCTCAATACAACCATTGTGACAGCCATTGTGAGGTTAGTATGTAAATATATTTTTCTATGTAGATACTGTTTAAAATTGTCTAAATACCTTCATGTTGATTGCTACGTCAGCTGCGTGATCGTGTCCTTCGACCGTGTTGGTGTTGGCGGCGGCGAGGGCCCACGCAAAAAGAGCGAGCGCCTGCGTGCCCGTTGCCACGTTGGCCTTCCCCGCTCCCGCACTCCCCGCCCCCGTAGCCCCCATCACCTCCTGTCCAAGAAGGGGCAGCAGCTCGGGATCGCTCACGACAGGCAGACGCTGGGACAGTTCTTCGCCATCTTCGCGCCTTTAAACACGATAGGGAAGAGATTAATAATATATTGAAACGAAAACTTGGTGCTCACGGAGTAGTGTGAGATTTAGTATTGTTAAAGTTTATATGGAAGAGTACACCGTGTAAAGTCCATTCAGCTATTATTTAAAAATCTTACTAATAAACGCTGTATAATGACTGGGTAGTTGCAACAGACTTACAACAGAAATTAATCCGACAATGTCATAATTTTGCAACCGCACATGCGCAGAGTCTCCATTCTAATTATGACGACGTTCCTGGTTGATATATGGTTTTTCGCATTTTAAAATGGGAATATGCATACATACATACATACCATCACGCCATGTCCCTCACGGGGTAGGCAGAGAGAACCAAACGCCATTTACTTCTATCTTGACATACATTCATCGCCTCGTCAACATTCATTCATCGTCTTATACATGTTCGTCTGTTGTTCATGTAACTTTGACAACCGATTTAGTTCGCCTATAGGACAAGCATTTATGGTTAATTTAGGAAATGTATGAGAATGTATATGTACTTGTTTCAAGGACATATTCATTTGTCCAACTGTCGATTCGTTCATGAGAATTCAATTCTCTTAATGAATCGACATTATTAAGCCAAGATGCGTGTACGAAGGAAAATTTTGTATGGTGTAGTGGACTTTTTGCATGCTAATAACACCAACTAGAGGCCTCGCAGCATATATGTGTCTGTGTGTCTGTCTGTCCCCCCCTTATAACTTTTGATCCGCTCAATTTACAGAACCCAAATTTTCAGAATACATAAACAGTTATAGGCTTACAAAACTTTTATAAAAAAAATTGTGAATTTTTGTTTCAGTCAGGGGTTATCAACTTTTGAAATTTTGGTTAATTTTTCCATATATCTCAGAAACCATAAAAGCTAGAATGCTGAAAATTGGTATAATCATAGACAAATATAAAATCTCAAATTTTTTTTTTCAAAAAAAATCCAGGATTTCTCAAACTTTTTTTATTAAGAAAAATATTTTTTTATAACTAGTTGCATGTAACACATGAGATCCAACTGTCGATAGCGATAGTATGTATAGTTGAAGAATATGTATCAAACTATAAACCCATAAATACAAATTATTTATTATTTTATGATATTTAGTTTTCTATACAACACATGTACCTAGGTAGTCAAGATAGGATAGTATGGAGGTCAGTCTTTTTTTCCTACCCGGAATATGAAAACAGCATGATGGTATATGTATATTGTATGTTTAGAGATGAAGTATCAAACTATTAAGTCTTCTTTGATATTGTGTATAGGTGACTGCCATACAAAATGTATGAAGCGATGTCGTCACTAAATTCAATTTTTAAAAAAATTGTTAAAAAAAAATTGAGATCTTCTACTACAATGTTAATATTTTTTATAGAAAATTAAATTATCTAGTTGGGGTGTTTCGGCTTTTTTCGATAATAGTAAAAGTTTTGGAAATATAGGCAGTTAAACTCATAAATTTATCATAAAAAAAATATTTTTCTTAATAAAAAATGTTTGAGAAACCCTGGAATTTTTTTGAAAAAACTAATTTGAGATTTTGTATTTGTCTATGTTTGTACCAATTTTCAGCGTTCTAGCGTTTATGGTTTCTGAGATATATGGAAAAATAAAATAAAAATTCAAAAGTTGATAACCCCTGACTGAAACAAAAATTCAAAATTTCGAGTATAAAAGTTTTGTAGGCCTGTAACTGTTTATATATTCTGAAATTTTAGGCTCTGTAAATTGAGCGGATCAAAAGTTATAAGGGGGGGGGGGACACACACACAGACACACAAACACACAGACACACACACACACAGACACACGAAATGTTCTACTCCGAATTCTGAGTAAATCCGTGTATGGAACATATATGCTGCGAAGCCTCTAAGTTGGTGTTTTTTGACTTCAAAGTTGGAAAAGCCGTGAAAAAAGTAGACCTCTCCATACAATTCTCGCGTATTCTGGCTTGATACATTGTCGATATGTTAAGAGAACAAAGTTCTCCTGAACAAATCGACAGTTGGATTATATTAACATTGTATTTGTACATCTCAATTTTTTTAACAATTTTTATAAAAATTGAATTTAGTGACGACATTGCTACATACAATTTGTATGGCAGTCGCCTATACACAATATGTAAGAAGACTTAATAGTTTGATATGCACCTACTTAATATCCAAACATACATACAGAACCATCATGCTGTTTTCATATTCCGGGTAGGAAAAGAGGACTGACCTCCATACTGTCCTATCTTGACATACATACCAACATGTGTTAAAATTTTCAATAATTTGGATTTATGGGTTTATAGTTTGATTATTATTCTTCATATATACATACTATCGCTATCGACAGTTGAATCTCATGTGTTACATGCAACTAGTTTTATAAAAAACTAGTTTGTACCAATGTGTATGTAAATCTAATATATAAATAGTTGCATATACACAAACATTGTATTATTTTCTCTGTCATGGTTCTCCTAAATTATTCTGAGTTCATGGTTCTCCTAAATTATTCCGAGTTCATGGTTCTCCTAAATTATTCCGAGTTCATGGTTCTCCTAAATTATTCCGAGTTCATGGTTCTCCTAAATTATTCCGAGTTCATGGTTCTCCTAAATTATTCCGAGTTCATGGTTCTCCTAAATTATTCCGAGTTCATGGTTCTCCTAAATTATTCCGAGTTCATGGTTCTCCTAAATTATTCCGAGTTCATGGTTCTCCTAAATTATTCCGAGTTCATGGTAATCCTAAATTATTCCGAGTTCATGGTTCTCCTAAATTATTCCGAGTACATGGTTCTGCTAAATTATTCCGAGTTCATGGTTCTCCTAAATTATTCCGAGTACATGGTTCTGCTAAATTATTCCGAGTTCATGGTTCTCCTAAATTATTCCGAGTACATGGTTCTGCTAAATTATTCCGAGTTCATGGTTCTCCTAAATTATTCCGAGTACATGGTTCTGCTAAATTATTCCGAGTTCATGGTTCTCCTAAATTATTCCGAGTTCATGGTTCTCCTAAATTATTCCGAGTTCATGGTTCTCCTAAATTATTCCGAGTTCATGGTTTCCCTAAATTATTCCGTCAAAGTCTCTATTATTGAGATGTCAAAAGTTTGTCATAAAATAAATGCATGTGCTATATGCAAACCAAACTGATCGAGCCAGCGAGGGTAGAGTTCAAACTCGCCATCACTAGATTACTAAATCTAGTGCGATGCCAGCTCTAATTTGAAAATTTTATTTTTTTTTTCTGCAAAAATAATAACAGTCACCTGTTGATGACTGACAGGTCGACGGCGAACAGGAAAGCCATCGCCAGCGCGACCGTCACGTCGTCCGCTCCTCCTCTCTCGTCGTCCTGGCGCGGCGCTCGCTGGGCCCTCGCCACAGCCAACGCCGGCGCACGGGGAAGGCCGGCCTGCGCGGCTCTACACGCCACCGCCTGGGCCAGCAGCGAACGAGTCTCCTGCATGAGACGGAGCACCTGGCGCCGGTGCTTGGGGCCACCGAGGGCGAGGTTCCTCTGCAGCAGGTCCATCTCTGACGTTATGTCCCATGTCTCAAGTACCTATTGCAATATTAATATGAAATTAGGAAACTTATTAAGCGTAAAATTACCAAAAGATACATAACACATATATTCATACCATTACTCCATGTCGCTAACGGGTAAAGCAGAGAGAACCCAGCTCCATACAACTCTATTTATTGCAGGAAGGTATCCTGGCTTCCTTTACATCAATGAATCTTTTTATAAATACTACTCGTATGTTCAATCTTCTAATGTTTCTTTCTTTCAAAATATCATTCATATGATCATGCCATCTCTTTCTGGGGCGGCCCCTGCTTTTACACCCATGTATATTTTTTGGTCAGTCATTCAACGTTCATTCTTTCAATATGCCCAAACCATCGCAGGGCGTTCACTTTTATTTCACTTATAATATTCTTATTTATCTTGTATTCTCTCATTATGTCCTCATTTTTTATTCTATCATATATCATTCTATTACATAATAATTGACTGATACGTAATAATTTTACAAATAAATTATTTGTTCAATATATGCTCATGTACAAGTCTGTCCTGAGAAGGGAGCGGTCAGCTCTGAAAACTGGTTCGATATTAAAGTATGTGTTGAACTACACCGTCCTCCACCAAGCGGTGCACGTACTTTCACTATGATATGTATTGTTGTAGAGATCTAGAGAAGTAAATATGTAATACAAACCTCCAGTATGTGTTGAACTACACCGTCCTCCACCAAGCGGTGCACGTACGATGCCAGGTACTCCACCACTCCCGGCGCCATCTCGACAGTCCACGCCAGGCCCGGCGCGGCGGCCATAATGGTGCGCAGCGTCTGGGCCAGGGCGTGCCTGCCGTCGTAGTACAGCAGCACGGCCACCAAACCCCGGGGCAGGCCGGGGTGGCGGGGCATCTGTCGAGAGGCGGACGTCAGCAGGCAGGCGGCGCGCACCTCGTCCAGGCAGAACATGTCCGAGACGATGATCGCCTCCGACACCAGCTGCGGCGGCAGACTGCCGTTCTGGATCTCCTGCCGGCTCATGGCGCTCTTGGGCTGGAATCAATACCGGAGCGATTTTAATCAATGAAAACTTTTGTCTGCCTTGACGTGTGGTAGTGAAACACGGACATGGCAAAAGACGCATAAAACTATAATAAATGCTATAAAAATGAGATCACTAAGAAGAATATTTTTTTATTTATTAATTTATTTTTACTTTTTTACATAAACGATACAGAACAATACAAATGAACAATTTGCAGCACTAGTACAATTTATTATAAAACATAGGAATATTGGAATATGAATTATACCATCAACAGGGGGCTACTCATGACACGTTCCTAATACGTTCTAATCTTGACTTAATCCTAAAATTAGATCACTAAGAAATAAACAATACAGAACAATAATGCAATAGTGCAACACTAGTATAATTTATTATAAAACATAGGAATATTGGAATATGCTGGTACTGACAAAATGCTCCAAGAGGATACATGATTATACCATCAACAGGGGGCTACTCATGACACGTTCCTAATACGTTCTAATCTTGACTTAATCCTAAAATTAGATCACTAAGAAATAAACAATACAGAACAATAATGCAATAGTGCAACACTAGTATAATTTATTATAAAACATAGGAATATTGGAATATGAATTATACCATCAACAGGGGGCTACTCATGACACGTTCCTAATACGTTCTAATCTTGACTTAATCCTAAAATTAGATCACTAAGAAATAAACAATACAGAACAATAATGCAATAGTGCAACACTAGTATAATTTATTATAAAACATAGGAATATTGGAATATGCTGGTACTGACAAAATGCTCCAAGAGGATACATGATTATACCATCAACAGGGGGCTACTCATGACACGTTCCTAATACGTTCTAATCTTGACTTAATCCTAAAATTAGATCACTAAGAAATAAACAATACAGAACAATAATGCAATAGTGCAACACTAGTATAATTTATTATAAAACATAGGAATATTGGAATATGCTGGTACTGACAAAATGCTCCAAGAGGATACATGATTATACCATCAACAGGGGGCTACTCATGACACGTTCCTAATACATTCTAATCTTGACTTAATCCTAAAAATTTATATCCTCAATCATAATCTAATCTTAACCTCCCTCCACATTTAATCACCTTATGCACTTGCGCAACGTTCACCAATTATGCCTTTATTGAGTTCCCTTATCAATGTAATTTTTGAAAGTTCTATATATTTGAATAGTGTGTAACATTTCACCTGAATAATACGAAATTATACTATTGCCATCTATGAGGTAACGAAGAAACCTTATTTTGTAACGCCATCTATTGAGAAATTAGTTTATTTGTAAACAATGAAAGCATAAAGTGATCACGTAAACCAGCCGATGACAGGTCGTAAGCCCTGTAGGTGCCTGATTTCCTGGTTCTTCTATAATATCCCAACTTTGTCTCTATTGAGATGTTATTGTCAGTAAAAATATCATTTGACTCCCTACAGGGAGAAAAATCCAATGTTTGCGTATATGCAATTAAAAAATATATTCGATTAACTAATAGAGAGCCAATAATGAGAGCTATCAAACTCCATACGACTTATGTAAAGAGAAAATCCAGAGGACCTTGTCTATACCAAGAAGTTACACTTTTAAATTTATGTACTTGTAATTATCAAAAGTTACACTTTTAAATTTATGTACTTGTAATTATCAAAAGTTACACTTTAAATTTATGTAGGTACTTATAATTATCAAAAGTTACACTTTTTAATTTATGTACTTGTAATTATCAAAAGTTACACTTTTTAATTTATGTACTTGCAATTATAAAAAGTTACACTTTTAAATTTATGTACTTGTAATTATCAAAAGTTACACTTTTAAATTTATGTACTTGTAATTATCAAAAGTTACACTTTAAATTTATGTAGGTACTTATAATTATCAAAAGTTACACTTTTTAATTTATGTACTTGCAATTATCAAAAGTTACACTTTAAATTTATGTAGGTACTTATAATTATCAAAAGTTACACTTTTTAATTTATGTACTTGTAATTATCAAAAGTTACACTTTTAAATTTATGTACTTGTACTTATCAAAAGTTACACTTTTAAATTTATGTACTTGTAATTATCAAAAGTTACACTTTTAAATTTATGTACCTACTTGTGATTATTAAAACTTACCGGGTTCTTCATAAGCGATAGAAAATTCTGTCTGTGCTTTCTCAGAACTGTCTCGAGTGGTGCAAAAGACCCAGGACTGGTTCGACCGATGTAGCGTCCCACTACGCTGGCCAGATCCTTGTACGGACTCCACATGTCCTCGTACTGTCCCCCTACAATACAATGAATTCACTTGGTTCAAATCAAATAGGTACACAATAGAGGAGTGGTGCAAAGGACCCAGGACTGGTTCGACCGATGTAGCGCCCCACTACGCTGGCCAGATCCTTGTACGGACTCCACATGTCCTCGTACTGTCCCCCTACAATACAATGAATTCACTTGGTTCAAATCAAATAGGTATACAATAGAGTTGAGTGTAGTGTGATGGTCTAGTCATTAAGTGGACCCTGCTCATCTTAGGTCCGAATGCAGAGTCCTACCTAAATACTAAATGTGCTTTCATGACACAGTCACTCACTTAAGTTAGGAGATCACGTGGCTTCTAAATACTAACCATGTTTTCATTGCACAGTCGCTCACTTAAGTTAGGAGATCACGTGGCTTCCTAACTGGAGGATGCTACCAAGTTCACGTATGAGACACATTGCATTGCAGAGACATATCTAAATACTTAGCATCGGCGTAAATTAACATTTGCAAACTGTCAAAAAGTAAGGTTGATAGCGAGGAACCTTACTAGTGGTTAGTGGGAAAAGTAGAAAAGTTGGCCAGATCATGTAAATGGAATTTTGAGAAATGGAGATGTTAGAAGTAAGAATAACAGAAGAGTGTGTATGAGACAATGCATGGATATGAATTAATGAAAGGGAGGAGTCTGGCGTTCGGCTCTCTCTGTCTACCCCAAATAGGGAAATGGCATGATGGTGTGGTAACCCAACGACAAAAAGGTTGACTTAATTTTTTTTACTGACAAATTAAACTGTCATCGGCTGGTTAACGTGATCACTTTATGCGCTTGTGCAACGTTTACCAATTACACCTTCTTATTGAGTTCCCTTATCAATGTAATTTTACAGATCGTAAGCCCTGTTGGTGCCTTGAGTTCCTTGTTCTTCTATAATATCCTAACTTTGTCTCTATTGAGATGTTAAAATATTGTCAGTAAAAATATTATTTGACTCCCGATAGGGAACAAAATCCAATTTTTGCGTACATGAAATTTAAAAAATATTTGATTTAACTTAAATTGTTTGTAGTTTCAAATAACATACAAGTATTATTTGCAAGAAATACAAAGTACATATTTCTCTTAGCCTTAATATTGTTCTGGTAACTAAAACTCTTCTCAGACCTGTCGAGTATGGAGCTGAATGATGGGTCTTTTTCTTCGGAGAAAATAATGAGAAAGATTTTTGACCCAGTATAAAAAATAATGGAGTTTGGAGGAGGCGATATAATCTTATCCCCAAAAATATTCTCAGCGCCAATCCGGAGGGCAGAAGTAGGGGCTGGACTAAACTAAGATGACTGGATGACAGACGACATAAGGGCACGCTGGTGGCACTCTATTGGTAGCACTGGTTTTACTTTACGCTTGCATCTCCAAAGGTGGCGCTATTTTTTTTTTTCTTTATGTTGGTATTTTTGAAAATGCAATGTAAAATTTTCAGACCTTCAGCATACTTCAGTTGTGTTTTGTTGTTTGTTGTGACGTGAAACATTTTGATCCTTTAAAATCTTGAAGTAAAACAAATAATAAATATAACACGTGTGATTTTGTAAAATTCTTGTTGTTTTCGGTGTTAATCTACATACATACCATCACACCATGTGATGGTGTTAATCTATTGCCAGCTTATTGTATTTTTCGATTATCTTCGCAAGGTGGCTGACAAGTTTTGTTGTGTTTTGAATAAATTGTCAAGTGAAATACGGCGAAGTGAAGTTATATAGTTTGCCGAAAATCAGTAATAAATCTTTCTTTGTGGAAAATAAATTTAAAAAACCTAATAATCTACAATGCACATTTTATTTAGAACCATGTATTTTATGAATTATTTGGCATGATTTTTGAAATATTGCAAATAATATCCTTCATGTGTGTTTTTTTTAATAAATAATGATTGAAAATGGTTATTTTTTTATTTAAGTTATCCTTGAATCCATTCCTCAAAGCTGGAAACATTTTAAAATGAAAATTTAAATTTGCCGTGGACCAGTCGCGTATTCATTGCCCCTATAGCGGGGATGCAAGAAGCCTTATGATTATCCGGTTACAGCTTCTATGTATTGAGTGACACATATGAAGTTCATTTCCATATTATCTGTGCATAAGGGCGATCGGGATAACTAACTGGAGCGCGGCGGAGGACAGGAACGGCTGGAGAAGGATTCTGGAGGAGACCAGGCCCCACAAAGAGCTGTACATCCCATTTACTTGGGGTTCTAGTTCCATTACATGCCTAAGCCAAACTCGCCTCACACATACCATTTATGTACGAATATCAATCCGTTTTTGAATGAGATTAGTTAAATTTTACCAATAGATCGATTATGTTTGAGTAGTATTAATCTAATAGAGCGCTGTCTAAAGTTTATCGAATAAAAACAACTCAAATTGCAGTTTTCTAACCTAATGTATAATTTAGGTTATACTCGGAATAATTTGAAAATACGATTATACACAGGGCGTGTTATAATGAATCACACTCACCGTCGATCAGATTATCCATTTTGAGTATTCGTATATGTAACTATTGTTAAATCAAACATACATTTGGAAATAAAAATAATAAAACAAATCCCGGAAAATCAACTGTCACCTGTCAACATGGCTGACCGCGCAATTTGAAATAGATGTTGCCACTTCAAATAGCGTATTGCACTGTGCTACCAGACAAAACAAATAAGCGTCAAGTAGGTACTATTACTTATGCAAGAAAGCACAGGAAAGCCACATACAATATCACAACATGGCGATTTTTAAGGAATCAAGGCTGAGCATTATGTTTAATACATATTAGTTTGTTCCTTGTTGTCATGCGGAGATTTGCAGGTTCAATAAGCTAATAGAATTGTTTTGTTTGAGATTTTATGCACTCCATTTCGATAATATTATGGATACCTCGAATATATTCCAAAAGGAAATAATGGACTTACCTTTTATAGGCTGGCAGATTCTTGGGCAGAGGGGCAGAGGGCTTTCTTCTCCTGCAGTGTGAGCGTGCGTTTTTTTGGTGATGTAGGAGTGGTTAAAACTGTGTTGAAGTATTTGTAATATCACCATTTGCAATCTATGAAGCTGGTATTTAGGAAATGGGGAAAACTAAAATATATTATTGAAATATAAAAATCCAGCTGACATTTGTAAATCAATCTTTTTGGTATTATACAAATATTACGTTGTGTTACTTTTGAATCTGGTTGGGTTGAAAGAAATATGTCCACCAGTATGCGAAATATTTGTTTTTATTATGAACAAAAAAATCAATAAGTATATTCAGAACATGATCCCCATTATTCAATATTCTCATGTTTCCTTCTTTCAAAATATCATTCACAGTCATAGGTAGGTACCGTCTCTTTCTAGGGCTACCCTTTATTTTACATGTTCTACTTACGTCTGTATTTTTTCTATCATATAATATATTACTTATATAGATTTTACTGTATCCTATTCAAATATAATTCCCACATACAGGCTTAGCCTTAGTGGGATCCATACATATATTTTAAAATATATAAGTTAGGTATATTTATATGCCTAACCTAACCTAACTATGAAAGGATTTGAAATAAAATAAATAAATACATTTTACTCTTCATAATGACAGCACCATCTTTAGAAACTTTTTTGTAGTTTTTGTCGTAAAGGCAAACATACTTAGTCTTTCAAGATGGTGCTGATAATGATCTCATTTTAATGGCTTTCATTCTACCTGTCACCTGCGTACATTCGAATTATCGACTATTATGACTAAAATATACCTATTAAGGTGTGAGACACCGGCTTAGAATAGTGCTTCCACTCTTTTCTATTATTGTTTTCGAGTGTCCCGTAAGAGCCGGGTAATCGAAAATACAACAGGCAACAATAACATCTCACATAGTTCAGCAATGAGATTCACCACCCATTCTGAATATAGTGCCTTTTTAGGTGAGACGAGACTGGTGTGTGGGTATACACAGATATGTTGTGCTCCCTTTTATAAGGCAATGCACACCCGCACACCTTTCGCTGGTTACCCCACATTGTGGGATAAGCCATGATGGTATGAATGAAATATACCTACCTACCGCATTCATCTTCGTTGCAAAGGTAGGTTCTTAGCGAAAAATTCGAAATTGGGATTAGAGCAATCCTGGATATACTGCCGTCCGTCCAGTGTTTCAGAGCGGCTCGCGATGAATACATAAAATAATGAAAATAAATTTCTATCTCTATATTTGTAAAAATTCGCAATTGAGATTTTTGATGATGTGTCGTGAGGGAAGTTGGTATTTTACTTCTGCTGCCGGCCATTCACTTTGCCCAGCCCTGCGTATTTATTACTTCTTGGGCAACTAACTGGTACCTACTATGTCAAATATTAATTTAACATGCACCCATTAACAAGTTGCCACATTCTGGAGACGTACGACATTTATCGTCTCACAGATCCAGACTGAAAACACAATTAAAAACTGTGTCTCACCGGGAATCGAACCCGGGACCCTTGGAACAGCAGTCAGATACTTAACAAACTGAACCAGGAAGGCCGACAACAAAAAAGGCCAAATTTAACAAAACTCGTTTCACGAAAATGCTGAAAATTTTCCATACAAAATTTGAATAATCAGTGGAGTGACTTGGTAGTGAGGAGTTTAGCGTTGGCCACAGTCCGATCGTTTTATAGATATTTTTGAAAGACCTAAGACCCATATCCACATCATTATTTGACTGCCACATGTTACTGTCAAATCCATTAATGAGATTAGTCAATGGGAGTTAAAATAAAAAATAAAGATTACATCATTTTAAATATTTATTAACAACAAATAAAAGCTATGTATTAAACATAAAAGTCTCAATGACATCAAATTACAAAGATAGACATACTGCTGATATAAATGATACATACATGCATAAATTTCAATACTTTTCTGTTCATATAAAATAATAAATTATAGATAAAAAGATTACATATATTATTACTAGTTGCATGTAACACATGAGATCCAACTGTCGATAGCGATAGTATGTATAGTTGAAGAATATGTACCAAACTATAAACCCATAGATACAAATTATTGAATATTTTCAGATATTTTGTTTTCTATACAACATATGTAGGTATGTATGTCAAGATAGGATAGTATGGAGGAAGATCCTTTTTCCTACCCAGAATATGCAAATAGCATGATGGTATGTATGTATGTATGTTTGGAGATGAAGTATCAAACTATTAAGTCTTCTTACATATTGTGTATAGGCGACTGCCATACAAAATGTATGAAGCGATGTCGTCACTAAATTCAATTTTTAAAAAAATTGTTAAAAAAAAATTGAGATCTTCTACTACAATGTTAATATTTTTTATAGAAAATTAAATTATCTAGTTGGGGTGTTTCGGCTTTTTTCGATAATTGTAAAAGTTTTGGAAATATAGGCAGTTAAACTCATAAATTTATCATAAAAAAAATATTTTTCTTAATAAAAAATGTTTGAGAAACCCTGGAATTTTTTTGAAAAAACTAATTTGAGATTTTGTATTTGTCTATGTTTGTACCAATTTTCAGCGTTCTAGCGTTTATGGTTTCTGAGATATATGGAAAAATAAAATAAAAATTCAAAAGTTGATAACCCCTGACTGAAACAAAAATTCAAAATTCCGAGTATAAAAGTTTTGTAGGCCTGTAACTGTTTATATATTCTGAAATTTTAGGCTCTGTAAATTGAGCGGATCAAAAGTTATAAGGGGGGGACGGACACACAGACACACACACACACAGACACACAGACACACAGACACACACACAGACACACAGACACACGAAATGTTCTACTCCGAATTCTGAGTAAATCCGTGTATGGAACATATATGCTGCGAAGCCTCTAAGTTGGTGTTTTTTGACTTCAAAGTTGGAAAAGCCGTGAAAAAAGTAGACCTCTCCATACAATTCTCGCGTATTCTGGCTTGATACATTGTCGATATGTTAAGAGAACAAAGTTCTCCTGAACAAATCGACAGTTGGATAATATATTGTATATATTATAATATGTTATTTTCAATTTGACAAGTAAGGAGACATCTGTGTAAATTGTTAATAAATAAGTAGCATGGTTTAGAACCATACTAGGGGATATTTATTAACATATTAGAAATAGTTGTTATATTTAAGGACAGATGTCTATTATTAATTATTGATTTATTGAAATACAGTGAAACCCGGATTTTACGTCCCCTTATTTTACGTTTTCCCGCCAATTGCGTGTTAAGTTTTAGGTCCTGGTATATTCCAATACATTTAATACCCGCTTTTACGTTTTTTTTTTCCCGCGATTTACGTCGAAAATATTCAAAATATGTGAGTTACGCGCGTTTGACAATGAGTCGGCGCAGTACAAACACTAACGACGTGACTTTAGAATGGCGTACGGTGATTGGTTTATTTCCGAAATTGTGATTGGTCGAAGTTCAAGACGCAACGTGGTGATTGGTTAATTTCCGAAATTGTGATTGGTCGGAGTACATATGGGGTGGGTATAGGCGACATCAGGGCCTACCAGCCACCATACATTGAAATCGGTCCAATTCTGTGGTGATGGACGTGATGGTATGTGTGTGTGTGTATGTATGTGTGTATTATAATATCAGAAAGCTTTTGTACGGTTTAAAAGATGTCTCTGTTCAGAAAATTTTGCCATAAGTAAAAAAAAAAAATCGATCTTTCAAGTATATTTTAAATTTTTCATGAGCGAATACATTTTAACTACTTAATTTATTAATATAATTGTTATTTCTTATTTTTAGCATATGTCGCGTTTGCTAAAAATATTGAGATGAATTGATTTACTGAAATAACTGAAAATGATGTTGGAAATTTGTTTTATTCTGGCAATAATATATTCTTCACGTGTTGGTGATGTGTTCTGTCATCTGTCATTGTGTTTTCCGTGAAACGCGGTCCAAAACTATTATTTCTTATTTCGCATTTCATATTTAAAAGCTTTGTAAACAACTTGAATATTTTAAAATGCCACGTCGATGTTGTGTCACTTCATGTGGTTCGAAGGAATCAATCAAATCAATACAACGGCAATTTTGTTTTCCGTCAATACGAGATCGTTGTAGATTGATAAAGTGGATTTCCGCGCGTGGAAATATTCATATTCTCAGCAAAGATTTTAGCAAATTTCATTTAAATAAGACAATATGATATTGTGGTATGATTTGGCATTTATATTTCATATTATATTATTTTATAAATGTCGAGTAATTCGTTATAATAAACACCATTGTTCGTTACAATTGTCTTTTCTTGTTAACCTAAGAATTTTTGTATGTGAATTTTACTTCCTTCTTGCAGTGTTTCTCATAATGGTCGAATAATATAAGCATATTATACAATTTCAACCATTATAAGAAATAAATGCAGAGGCAATATTCAAATAAATAAATTAAGTCGAATTTAGCCCCCCCCCCTATAGGCCTAGCCCCGCCTATGCCCCGCCTCTTAATGAGCTTTTGTACGGTTTAACAGATGGCAGTAAGCAGTATTGTTATGTTGCCAACTTCAAGTTGGTTCAGAAGTTGGTACAATTTCAATATACAGTGGCTTGCGTTCTATAGTTAGTGTGTTCTATGGGCGACATCTTTAATCATCTCATCTGTCTATCTGTCATTTTGCTTTCAGTGCTTTCGCATATTCGTCATTCGTATTCGTTTCAGTGGTTAACAGGCTATTCTTTTCTTATTTACAGTATAATCGTTATAAAGTGAAAAAAAATGTCTCAACAAAGAAAAGCTTTGTCGGTGCATGAGAAAAGGAATATTCTCGAAAAAGTTGATAAACATGTGGGTTCACGCGTTTCGCTGGTCCGTGATTTAGGGATTCCTATTACTACTTTAGCGTCAATCATTAAAAATCGAGAATCGATTGAGAAAAGCGCCATTCAATGTGGTCCCATGGCGAAAAAACGTATGCATTTAAGATTTTAAAAGAATGGTTTGTCAGTGCGCGAGCCAGCAATATTCCCGTCTGCGGTTCGATTATTCGTGAAAAGGCGCTGCACATCGCGAATCGTCTTAATATTGAAGGGTTTACTGCATCAAATTGGTGGATAGATGGTTTTAAAAAGAGGCATAATGTGGTCTACAGGTCAGTTTGCGGGGAATCACGCAGTGGTAGTGTTGATTTAGATATCGCCCAAGATTGGAAGCAAACGTATTAGTGATGTTCAAGACGAGACCTTTAGGTCAATATATAATATTGAAAAAGAGTTGCAAAAAAAGAAAAAAATGCAACAAACGAATATTAATGACTTTTTTAATAAAAAATAAAATTTTAATGTTTATGTTCACACTATGTGAACAATCTGTTTTTACTTTTATAATAAATTAATAAATAAAACATTGTTTTTTTCAATTTCCCCCCCATGTGTTCACACTATATACGTGCACTATCTGTATTAAATAAAATGTGTTTTTTTGATACCCCCTATTTACATTTTCCCTCCAATTAAGTTTTTTTTTTACAGACCCTTAAAAAACGTTAAATGGGGGTTTCACTGTATATTATTTTAGTTGCTATCCAAGAAATAGAAGACACATAATTAATGATTTTAATTTTTGAAAGGGAACAATAAAGAGATTTCTTTATTAATTGAAAATTAAGAAATCACATTCTGATTACAGACTGATCACCTTGTAGACAGTTAACTATAACTTGTAAACAATTTACATACATTGTACCTATTGGTATAATTCTTCAAGTACCTATTGTATTAAACATAATATTTTAATACAAGAGTTAATTATTTTAAAACTCCTCAAACATCAAAAGATATTCTCTCTTCTGGAGAAAAAGAGAATATTCTACAATTATATAATATGGAATCAATCTCAATCAATGTTGAAGATTGCGTTAAATTAAAAATAATAATAATAATAAATGAATTAAATAATTTAAGAAATATTACATATATAAATACTTTGTCATATAGTTAAACCCATAAAGTATGTACACGGTTAATGATGCTCTGAAGGCCCCCATTCACGATCGTGCCATCCTTCCAAATGGCTTGCCATCACTCCAAAATGCGCTCGTGAATGTCAAATCCTGCGCAACCCAATTGGCCTGACACACCAAAATGGAATTCCAAACGATTGAAACACCATAGTGCCGCGACAAACGGGGCGGCCCATCCTGTCGGTACGGCATGCTCGTGAGTGTGAAAACAGCGGTACATTGCGCCGAGTCGTTTGACACTCTCGTAAATGCAAAAATACAACATTTTCTCTTTGTTTTTTTATATTTATATATAAACAAACCGCTACAGCAGTTGTATAAAACTCATCATCAGAATTATAACTCATTTTTACTTGAAAATTAAAAAAAATATATATATTATTAATGCGAAAGCGCCGACCACTTGCGTATACTAATTTTGATGGCTCGATGGCGCGCCCGTGAGTGTGATGAAAATTTTCCAATGCTCCAAATGGAGCCGGTCCATATGGAGCGACGCCGAATGACACGATCGTGAATGGGCTACTTAAGTCTTTGAAAGTCTCTCTCTCGTAAGTTATATTCATATGACCACTTTGCTGAAACAAGAGAAAAGAAGTTATTAAAAACTTGATTACGGGTAGAAACAAATATCCTAATAACAAGTGGGCAAGTACAGTAGTGTACTGTAGTGTATGTAGACAGACTGGACAGTAGCAAAGCAACCTCTCTTGCAAGTTGAACCAAATAAAATAGCTTTATATTTTTAAGGAAAGTAATATCAATCATGCGCGCCTGCTCAACCTTCCATGCGTCACTTGATGATATGTTATGATACTGATATGAAATGATATTAAGTATATGAAATGATATGATATTAAATAATATGATACTGATATGAAATGAAATGAATACTAAAATTATATGATACTGAAATTATATGATCCTGAAATGATACGATATGAAATGATATTAAGTATATGAAATGATATGATATTAAATAATATGATACTGATATGAAATGATATGATACTAAAATTATATGATATTAAATAATATGATACTGATATGAAATGATGTGATACTAAAATTATATGATCCTGAAATGATACGATATGAAATTATATGATACTGAAAAGATATGACACTGAAAAGATATGATATGATACTGAAAAGATATGATACTGAAAAAATATGATATGAAATGATATGATACTGAAATGATGTGACATGATATTAAATGAAATATGATCCTGAAATGATATGATACTGAAATTATATGACATGAAATGATATGATACTGAAATGAAATGATACAATATGATGCTGAAATGAAATGATATAATATGATACTGCCATGAAAAGATATTATATGAAATAATATGATATATGACACTGAAATGAAATTATATGATATGATACTGAAATTATATGATATGATACTGACATGAAAATATATTATATAAAATAATATGATATATGACACTGAAATGAAATATGACACTGACATGAAATGATATGATACTGAAATTATATGATATGATACTGAAATGAAATGATAGGATATGATGCTGAAATGAAATGATATGATATTATGATACTGACATGAAAAGATATTATATGAAATAATATGTTATTTGATACTGATATGAAATATGATACTGACATGAAATGATATCTCTACAAAAGCATTGTTACTTCATATATAAGGACTGCTGCTTTCATTGTTAACAAACAAACCAATATCTCAATAGATGGCGTTACAAAAAAGTTTCTTTCTCACTTCACAGATGGCAATGCTAAAAACAGCTTATTTTCATAAGAAAATATTTTCATGATAAACATATATTTATAAAACTTATATAAATAAGATATTAATTTCAAAAATTCGATTGATAGGGAATTCAATAAGAAGGCATAATTGATGAACATTCAATGAATTGATCACGTAAACCAGCCGATGACAGGTCGTAAGCCCTGTAGGTTCCTCGAGTTCCTGGTTCTCCTATGCTATTCCAACTTTGTCTCTATTGAGATGTTAAAAACTTGTCATAAAATTGTTCTAACTGTCCACTTCAATACAGGACAGTCATAGTGAGGTTGGTTAATAATTATATATTTTTATGTACATATCGTTTATAAATTAATGAAATTAAATAAGTATTATATTACCAAGCATATTGTTGTAGTTCATTGTTATCTTCGCTAGTGTTCTTAATGATCATATATTTTGTTCCTTCTACGTCTTGTATGACGTCGTTTTTATCTTCTTTACCAGGTACTATGCCACCGCTCTCAGAGGATATGTACAGGAAACTCTCACCACAGACAACGCGCTCTGGAAAGAAATTATTTCAAACTTATCTATGGTGAAAACCATTAATACATACACAATTAATAAAGACCAGATGTTTTCGCATTTGCGATAAACCCGATTTTATTCAAGATGCGATATGTTGATGATAAGTCTCAAATATGTGTCGGATCAAATGTGAAAGATTGGCCATTTTATAATAACGCGTTAGTCAAACGTTTCGATCTGTCCTAACTTGACGTCTATGAAATTAAGGTGTAATAAAGATAGTCACGGTTTATAAGTAAACTTTCTCTATTACCAGGTACTATAGATAGTTTACGTTTATAAGTAAGACGGTAAATATCTAAGAAACCTTGTCCGGTAAATGTGGAAATACTCCCAACCTTTTCCTCTACCAAATATATTGTTACCTACATGAGTAGTCAGCTGTAAATACATACAATCATCTACAACTTGTCGTCGTGACATCACTGACAGTTGAAGAAGTAAAATAGTTTTAATACGCTCGAAATATATATATTTTGAATATAACCAAACTGTGTTCGGAAGTGGTGTGTCTTTCATCAATGTCTTGTGTTGTGATACAAGAGTTATAATGAGTGCCTTCCGTGAAGACCTCCCAGACCAAGGAAGAAATTCTCCACCAGGTAGGTGCAATATTACCTTCTCTCTGTATCCAACAAACCTTTTTTGTACTCTATACGAAGAAAATTGTATTGAATGTTATTGTACAATACAAAAATAAAAAATAATGATATATACCGGATGTTGTGAGATGTTCCAAATCTGCGGCGTGTATTATAACACTAGTACCAGACTGTTGTATGTCCAAACAGTCGCTGCTTTCTTCGTCCACTTTGAAACTGGAAAAAAGACAAAACAGTTCATTACAACTACAAAGTTGTCTGTCAGGGGGTTTCCGCCGCCAACCAAAGCGTCTGTCAATGAAAGAAGTTATTTCCAATAGTCTATATGCTACGTCCAATTCAGTAACTTTTTGAACTAAACTAGAAACGTTGTAAAATTTTAACTACTTATTTTTACTCCTCACTAACCCCAAGGGATATAGTGGGGAGTTATGATTTCGCAATTTTTAAGGCTATTTTTTTTATTGCAGATTATCAACTAGTTATCATTCTGAGATTGTATTCTGAAAGTTTCATCACAATATATCTTGAAAAAAAAAAATCGACTCTATGTTCCTCCCATACAAAACGCCAATTTCATATGTAAGTAACAAATATGACTTGTTAGCATTTTATATATTTACATCAAATTGTCGTACCTTACCAATGTTTTTGTACTCTACTAGATTTTGTAATAAATAAATAAATAAATAACAGTTTTATACTCATAATGTTATGGTAATATAAAGGGACAAGCCACGATAAGAAGTGACATACGTTATCTCCATCAATTTATCTTCCTCATCACACATGCCATCGTCATTGTCCTTTCTATCATCGTTGTTTGAATCCTTGTTAAGTCTACATCTGGTCAAGTGCCTTTCCATTGCACGCAAGTTTTGATATCTAAAATAACATAAATACATAATGAAATTACAAAATTAGACAAAATATATTTTTGTTAAATCGTACAGAGCTATTAACAAATGCATTTGGTGTTGCTGGTCCATCTTCGTGGAATAAACTTCCATATCGACTCAGACAAATAGACAAAAAACAACTTAAGATGTATCTACTCCTACCAAACAATAGCAATATAAACAAATTAGTAACAAAGTGGCAGTAACAATGGACAGGGGGCAGAGAAGAGTGTGAGAGGGATCTTACTCATGTTACCCATGAAATGACGGATCTCACTCATATACTATTTAATATCAACCAACATATGTACATACAATACACATAGAATTATAATGTACAGAAGCCGCGTGTAGTACAAATTTTGAATTCAAATGTATGCCAAGTATTTTTTACATGTGTGTTTGTGAGGCGGTAGATCGGTTGGTCTACGTATTATGTAGGTGTGCGTATCGGTAGGTGTACGTATAATAGAAATTCGTCTGTTTCAGCGTTAGTTTTAGTTGGCATACTTTCATTGCGCTGACTAGGTATCTGTATCATATATAATCTAAGTACAATACGCACGGACTATTGACTGACTAAATACTTGCACAGCTACTCATTTTGAAATAGGTATTGCCTCGGAATAGGCTTTTGCCTAGTGAGGCAATATATCCAAGTACCTAATATTTTATTTGTATTGTATTTATATTTATTGTATTGTATTAATATTTATTGTATTGTATTTATATTTATTATACTTATTTATATTTATTGTATTTATATTTGTATTTATTGTATTTTTATTTATTGTATTAATATTCATTGTATTGTATTTATATTTATTATATTTATTGTATTTATATTTGTATTTATATTTATTGTAAAGTATTAATATTTATTGTATTGTATTTATATTTATTGTATTAATATTTATTGTATTGTATTTATATTTATTATATTTATTGTATTTATATTTGTATTTATATTTATTGTATTGTATTAATATTTATTGTATTGTATTTATATTTATTGTATTAATATTTATTGTATTGTATTTATATTTATTGTATTGTATTTATATTTATTGTATTAATATTTATTGTATTAATATTTATTGTATTGTATTTATATTTATTATACCTATTTATATTTACTGTATTTATATTTATTGTATTGTATTTATATTTATTGTATTGTATTAATATTTATTGTATTGTATTTATATTTATTGTATTGTATTTATATTTATTGTATTAATATTTATTGTATTGTATTTATATTTATTATACCTATTTATATTTACTGTATTTATATTTATTGTATTAATATTTATTGTTTGGTATTTATATTTATTATACCTATTTATATTTACTGTATTTATATTTATTGTATTGTATTAATATTTATTGTATTGTATTTATATTTATTGTATTGTATTTATATTTATTGTATTAATATTTATTGTATTGTATTTATATTTATTATACCTATTTATATTTACTGTATTTATATTTATTGTATTAATATTTATTGTATTGTATTTATATTTATTATACCTATTTATATTTACTGTATTTATATTTATTGTATTGTATTTATATTTATTTATTAAAAACTGTGTCTACACCGGGAATCGAACCCGAGACCTTTGGATCAGTAGTCAGATAACCAACCAACTGAGCCACGAAGACCGTGTATTGAAAGTAAACTGTGGTTTGAGGTGAAATATATATTTTTTTTAATTAAATAAAATGTATGTATTTTTAACACATATTATGTACCTACCTATAAATTATATATTTCTTGACTTTTCCTCCGTACCTATAAACTTTAACTATGTCGAATCTCAACCTCGTCCGTGCGTACAATTTGATTAAAAAGGAGCCCGAAGTATTAACCTCTATGATAGTGAGTTATGGTATGATGTACATACCTACATATACAGAGTGAGTTATTTTAAATATAAAATTTTAAATAAAAAGTATTACGTTTAACGACTCCTGACACAATAATCAGGTAAAACAAAAATTAAAACTTACCATTTTTCAAAGTTTATATTGAAAAGTCGTATGATTATTTCAGGTCTCTTCAACTATTGGTTGCGGTGTCAAAAATATTCCTTCTCTAGTAAAAAAATCTTCACTTCATTTCTCTAGCCGTACCGGTACGGCCATACTTCAATTTGCAATGACATTTCCTGCCGTACGGGTACGGCCATACTCGCTTAGAGGTTAATACATCAATAGCCATATTTGCATTCAGTTTCATCATTAACGTCCGTAACTTTTACGCCCCATACTACATCTTCCCTACACTTTTGTAATAAATGTTATAAACTTAAGAATTTCATAATATATATCAAAACATGGTCGCAGTGCAGGGGTGTGTGATCCGTTAATATAAAAACCATACCCTTGATTGCAGGCGGGACACTTGTGCGGATGCCATTCCCCGTGGGTCTTGATCCGATGGTTGCAGAACTCTGAATAGTCGGAGAAGCTCTCGGAGCACTTGTCACATTTGTTGACTCTCCGCTTCTGATGCTGTCGCAGATGTCTGCGATAGCAAAGAAATAAATAAAAAAAGAGACAATAATTATTATGTCTATGTATTTTGAAAGTGAATGAATAGTAAAGAATGATGTGGAAAGGGAGACACAAAGTGTGAACAAACAATAAAATACACGAAATGCCAGAAAGTGTGAAAAACGCATTAAATGTTTTGCAAATTACTCTACAAAATGTGAACAATCATACAATACACTAAAAAAAACACTAGGTGTGAACAATCATATAACCAGTTTGCAAAGTGTAAATAAATATACAGCCTGTTCACACCCAATTCCACAATGTGTGAACAAGAATATTATAACCTATTTTGTCAATTATTCTAGAAAGTGCAAGGAAATACACATTGTTTAAACTCAATGGCATTAAGTGTTAATAATCATATGACCAGTTTGCACAATATTCCACAGTGTGAAAAATCATAATATGACCAGTTTGCACAATATTACACAAAGTGTGTACAGTCATAATATGACCCCTTCACAAAGTGTGACCAGTTTGCACAATATTACACAAGTGTGAACAGTCATCATATGACCCATTCTCAAAGTGTGAACAGTTTGCACAATATTCCACAAAGTGTGAACAGTCATCATATGACCCATTCACAATGTGTGACTAGTTTGCACAATATTCCACAGTGTGAAAAATCATAATATGACCAGTTTGCACAATATTACACAAAGTGTGAACAGTCATAATATGACCCCTTCACAAAGTGTGACCAGTTTGCACAATATTCCAGTGTGATAAATCATAATATGACCAGTTTGCACAATATAACACAAAGTGTGAACAGTCATCATATGACCCATTCACAATGTGTGACCAGTTTGCACAATATTCCACAGTGTGAAAAATCATAATATGACCAGTTTGCACAATATTACACAAAGTGTGAACAGGCATAATATGACCCCTTCACAAAGTGTGACCAGTTTGCACAATATTCCACAAAGTGTGAACAGTCATAATATGACCAGTTCACAAAGTGTGACAAGTTTGAACAAATATGTAACCTGTTCAGCTGCGACTGCGAGATGTATGCGCAAACACACAGCGGGCACTTGTAGCACTTATCGTTGGAATGTGACCTTTCGTGTATTATAAGATCAGTGTTGGAATAGAACGCTTTTGGACATCCCTGTCTGTTGCACTTGAATCTGAAACAAATTAATTGTGACATTTTAATAAATATATATTTAATAATATTTTTTAAAAACATGGCTAAGACATATGACAAGTCAATAATAAATTGCATTTGAAGATCAGATTTTTGCCGAAGCCAAAACCGAATGATTAGCCCTGGCCATAACTTTCTGCTAAAGATAAAGCCGAATGATTGGCACTAGCTGTAACTTTCGGCCGAAGACAAAGCCGAATGATTGGCCCTAGCCATGAAGCTATTATACTATGGAGACGCCTTTGTACATGAAAAGTGCAATCAAATTCATAGCTTATTTTTGATCTGTAAAGTTGTCAGCAACGAATGACGTATGCTGTGCAAACTGGCGCAAACTTCAGTCACATTCTCTTACGAAACCGTTTTGTAAACAAAATACGCAAACATTTCGCAACCATCTTTTTTATTTGTGACCATTTTTGATTCCAAAAATATACAAATTTTGATTTATCCCAATTAAAATGTCGAGCAGGCAATATTGTGTGGCAAAATGTCGTAGTAAAGGAGATGGAATATCTTTTTACAAGTAAGTATCGAAACTAACCTAAAAATTTAAAACGTAATATACCTATTATTATAAGTTGCGTACTTATTATTTGTTTAAATTAATCATTCTTAATTTTTTTATATTATGAACAGTATAATTGTTTGTGATAGTTTAGTAAAATTGTAGAATAGTTTTATTTGTTTGGTTTTGTAAATGGTCGACGGTAAATTGAAGCGGCAGCCATTAGATACTTGTTTATAATAATGTTGTTATAATTTGAGAAAAAATATAATTTCCATTCACTGTTAATGCTTTTCAATCTTATGTCGCATATTTGTAACGTTTTATATAATCACCAAATATTTTATTTATGATTTAAGAAGATAGGTCACATAAATCACATCATATGTCACTAGATTCCGCCATATTTCACATAGTGTTGTGCATAGCATTTCCAATCTATATTTATTTTTACCATATCTTTTAATAGTTTTTATACAAATTCATTCAACTTTCGGTTCCTGGCGTTATTTATTTATATTTCTTATGAAACGCGATTCTATATGATTTAAATACAATTTATTAATTTAACAAACATACAGAATATTTTTTATATAATATTTTATTTATTTATTTCATATTTCTTTTGTGATATAAATAGACATATTTTTTTACAGATTTCACAAAAATCCAGCTTTAAGAGCTTTATGGATTGCCGCCGTCAATCGTGTACCAAATTGGCAACCATCTTCAGGCTGTGTCTTTTGTTCGAAGCATTTTAGAGATGACGAAATTGACTATAGTGGTTACCGAAGAAGAATAAAACCAAATGCTGTTTCCTTCAATTTTCTCCCAATTAAATACTGTTTGTCCTGAAGTACGTTGATAGTACTATATTATATCTCTTAGTACCTACTTATTATATTTTGTGTTTATTTATATTAATTATTTGTTATATTTTGTACTTTTTTGTAAATTTTATAAACTTACCTACATTATTTTAGAAATCCTTACCAATATTACTTGTTTAAATATTATTTTTAGATGCGTAAATAAAAATATTTTTGTGGACGTAAACACACACGTGGACGTTATGTTAAACACTATCTCTTTTTTTTCAGATAGCTTCACCCGTCTTTCGTGAACCTTCGGTGCCTAGTTTTTCATCATCAAACCCAGTACATATTTCAGAAAATGATATTCCTATTCAGGACACCCCAAGAAAAAATCGTTTAAAAAGAGAGCTTTTTCCGTCACACATACTTGCTCGACAGCAAAAAAAGAAAATAAAGTCTTTACAAAACAAAGTCTGGAGAAAACGTAAACAAGTTTTTAAATAAAAATTTTATCTAAAAAAATTAAGCATTTTTTAATTCAATCCCTTTCCTGTAAATCATTTAAACTCCTGAAATCCTCTCCGAAGCTCAAGGTTTCATTATTTTTAGGGAGAATCTCCAATTTTGCAATGATTTTTGTAAATACTTTTTCTAATATTTTTTTCCGACTTATTTTTTACGGCGCTGGCCGATTTAATAATGATATCAATAACAATTAAGTACTACAAATAAGAACACTTTTTTTGTTTTTAATGAGTGATCCTTATTTTTTCATAACCACAGTAAAACACATTAGACATTTTTGCAGAAAATAATATTTTAATATAAAATGGAATTGTTCAATTATTGTAATTATAAATTGAAAAAGATTCAATTTTAAAATAATATTTGACCATCTCTAATTCGAGGATCATTTTCTAACTTCAACATTGCCATTAAAAGAATACTGCCATGAGATAAAAAAAAGTACTTATTTTTGTCTTTATATTGTCATAACGGTCACTTGTGACTAACTTCCATAGGTTATGAAGTTGATTGCATTTAGGTATTTGATTTTTGTATGGAAATTTACGTATGGGCGGCCCCTTGGCCCTAGCTGTAACTTTGGGCCGAACAAAGCCGAATGATTGGCCCTGGCTGTAACTTTTGGCCGAAGCAAAGGGTTTGACTTTACTCTATTTGAAAATATGAATGCAAACTGTGGAGGAACTATAGTAAATTAGCTATTTATACAGTTTTAATAATAAAATATTTAATTATGAATTAATAATTAATTTATTTTTATTACAATTTATTCAGTTATAACTGTTTTTAGTGGCTTAGAGAAAACTTTGGCTTATTTTTAGGTGAAGTCGAAGCTGATGGAACTTTTTTTGCCGAAGGTGGCAAAAGCCGAATGTACGGTCAGATACCAAAAACAAAGTGAAAGATAAATATTAAATTGTTTTATTTATTTATACCATCAGGGCAAATGGTAACCAGCGACAGGTGTGAGGGTGTGATTACCTAAAGGGAGATCGTAACAAGTATGCATCCACACACACCAGTATCGTGTCTCACCTAAAAAGGCACTACATTCAGAATGTGCGGTGAGATGTTATTGTTGCCAGTTATATTTTCCATTAAAATGATAATAATAGAAAAGTGTGAAAGCACTATTCTAAGCCGGTGCTTCAAAGGGAAATAAGAAAAAAATTGTTAAAGCGACATATTATGTCGGCCTTCGTGGCTCAGTTGGTTGGGTATCTGACTGCTAATCCAAAGGTCCCGGGTTCGATTCCCGACGGAGACACAGATTTTAATTGTGTTTTCAGTCTGGATCTGAGAGACGATTAATATCATGTCTCCAAAATGTGGCAACTTGTTATTGGGTGCCTGCAGTGGCGTGCGAGGGGTCCTTCAGCTGGTGCTGCCCAAAAAAACTAAATCCTCTGTTTAGTCAACGTCCATAATATCTTTTCACCTTATATTTTTTCTTTAACTCCTGTTTGGTACTATGCACATAGCACCAATTACACGCATTGCGTAAAGGTAGGAGCAAATAATCAAAATTGCATAATATTATGAATATTTCAATTCTATTGATAAATATTTTAAATGCAGCCCTTTAATAACAAAAAGTTTTTTAATAACTAACTGTAAATACATATCATGAACTAAAATTAACATATCAAATATTGAAAACATATCATGAATGTTAGTTAAAATATTCAGAGACATCTATGAAGTATCTTTCGGGCGTCCTGGGTTCGATTCCCAGCAGAGGAGAAATTTATTTAAATTCATTTCTCACGCAAATATTGCTTCTCTGGGCTGGAAACACTGGTTAGTTGGAAGAAATTGCCATATGGCAATAAACTCGCCACTTGCGCAGGGTGCAAGGAAGTGTTTATTATTATTATTATCTTTCCAACTATTATCACAACAAATTTACTAGCAGTAAATGTTTTTATCCATTATTTTATTTATCGTCCATTAGTTTTTATTCATAGATTTGATGTATTACTCATATTTATGCAAAGGTTCTTTTTCTTATATTTTAATAATATTTATGAATTCCTTACAAATTACATTATTTTTTGAAATTTCTTACATATTTTACAAAACGTTTATTTAAAACTAGCTTTTATGTCCCGCCGTTGGCCAAGAATGTAAAATTGTGAAAGAAAAAGCAATCGTTTTTATAATATTGTCACCCAATTATTTTGCAATATCAGACTATGAAAAGTGGTTTGAAATTTGATTGAGTTTAAGTATTGTAAAATGTTCAAGTGATGGCCACAACCCATTCTTTTTTATATATTGCTATAAAGTGTGAATGAAGTATAATATTTATACAATTTCTGCTCGCATGGACTATGCGTAATGGTTTTAAATATGACTGTTTATCAACGTTGTAAAGAGATTGGTTTGGCCACAACCCCCATTTTTAAATATTATCATCGAAAACAAATTGTAATGTGTACCTAATGAAAATTTAGTAATTTTGGATGTTGGGATGTGGTTAAAATTTGATTAAACAAACGTAGGTACTGAAAAGATCTAGTATTGGTCACATCCCATTCGTTTTTATATTTTTTCATCAAGTGTGCATTATATTTTTGCTCAATTTGACTGAAAGTCTTCATTAACGAAGAAGAAGAAGACTTGAACTATAGTAAATAGTTTTTAATTTGAATATAAATGTTGTGAAGAGTTCAGTAATGGCCACAACCCCCATTCTTTAAATATTAGGTGTTGAAAATTATTCAAAATAGGATGATATAAATGGTTTAAATTTAATTAAACAAAAGTATTGAAAAGATTCTAGTGCAGGTTATATCGTCACATCCCATATCCCATTCATTTCATATGTATTTTCATCAAGTGTGCATATCGTTAATAATATTTCTGCACAATAGACTATTAGACTTAAAACTAACCCAAAAGACTAAATAAAAAAGAGAAAAATAAGTATAAGACTATAAGAAATAGTTTGTATAAAAAACTATTCCAATGGTCTACATAAAATAAGTAAAAATACATATACCTAATAGAAGAATTAGACTATTGGAAATAGATTGTATAAAAGCTCACCCAAAGGTCTACAAAAAAGAAGAAGAAGAATATTTAGACTATTGGAAATAGTTTGTATAAATACTGACCAAAAGGTCTACATAAAAGAAAATGAATAAGACTATTGGAAATAGTTTGTATTAAAACTCTCCCAAAAGTCTACGTACTTAAATGAAGAAGAATAATAATTAGACTAAAGGAAATAATTTTTACAATAAAATGACCCAAATGTATACATAAAAGAAGAAGAAGATGAATTAGACAATAGGAAATAGTTTGTATAAAAACTGCCCTAAAGGTCTACATAAAATTAAGAAGAAAAAGAATTAGACTCCAGGACCCGCCGCTTCAGGCCCTTCAGTACCTCCCGTCCCTTTAATCCCTCATTACGTCCCTTCCCATCAGGCCCTTCAGTACCTTCCGTCCCTTCAGGCAGTTTTATACCTCCCGTCCCTTCAGGCCCTTTAGTGCCTCCCTTCCCTTCATTACATCCCGTCCCATCAGTCGGTTAAGAAAAGTTTAAATCCAGAAACCATCCTGGAAGAACCGCGAAGAGATGAAAGAACCTTCTTTTCCCAGGATGCTCTACTTAATAGGTAAAATGACTAAATACACGAAGAAGAAGAAAAAAGTTTAAACCCAGATACCTGCGAAGAGATGGAAGGACAGTTGGACCTTCTTCTCCCAGGATTCTCCAACTTCATAGAAAAATACACGATGAAGAAGAAGAAGAAATAAGTTTAAATCCAGATACCTGCGAAGAGATGGAAGGAAAATTGGACATTCTTCTCCCAGGTTAGTCCACCTTCAAAGGTAAAATGACCAAATAGACGATGAAGAAGAAGAAGAAAAAAGTTTAAATCCAGAAACCTGCGAAGAGATGGAAGGAAAATTGGACCTTCATCTCCCAGGATAGTTCATCTTCATAGGTAAGATGACCAAGTACACGTTGAAGAAAAAGAAGAAAAAAGTTTATATGCAGAACCCGTCCTGGAAGACCTGTGAAGAGATGGAGGGACAGTCGGACCTTCTTTTCCCAGGATACTCCCCCTTCATAGGTAAAACGACCAAATACACGAAGAAGAAGAAGAATAAGAAAAAAGTTTAAATCCAAAAACCATCCTGGGCATACGCTCGACAATTCACCAAAGTTTCATTATAATCGGACAAACGGTTGATAAATAAATAAATAAAATAATTTTCCTATAGGAAATCAGTATAGGTATATTATTGTTGATTTGTAAGTAAATAGTATTAGGTAGGTACCTACCTACAACAACCTTCTAAATAAATTCGATTCCTAACAAATTTTATTTGAATATCACATTCTTTCTGTAGCCATGGAAACGATTCGAACACGTAAGTAATATCGAATGGTTCGGATACATTTTTTGAATATGTAGGTACCTACATTGGTTTGTTCGATGCCATAAAAATAAAAATTGTCAGAAAAATCAAATATTATTTACAAATTATGCAATTTTATTATGCCTATATCTTTACTAATAAATAACACATTTTTACAATATATGTCTTAAAACTTGCCGTAATGTCTTGTGTTTCATTTTATTATTTCATAATTACATTTATTTCAAAGGTTTATTATTTTCAAGAACATATTCATTCGGTTGGAAAATGAAATATTGTATGAAAAGATATTAAAATGGCGGCGATTATGTACAAAAGGCTTACTTTAAAAATAAGTTAAACATTATAATTATACCAAATATTCACCATGTTTTTCACTTAAACGCTAAGTTATACTTCAAAATATATTTTTTTTGTGTAAATACCTACTTCTAACTTTTAAACTAACAGATATTTGCGTGCAAAATGTACACTTTTTTGACAGATACGACTTGGAAAATTTTGTATGAAAAAAATAATTATTGAAATATTTTTGAAATTCAGCATTTTTATCGCATTATTTTTAGCGTGACACTGCATCAGGTATACAGGTACACGTTCGCACATAAATTAGATTTTTAGATGCTCTTGGTTTTTCAGAAGGCGTGAGACAAACACACACACACACACACATACACACACACACACAAACACTAACATTTTGATTGCTTTATTACTTTAGATATAATCTTTACTTGGTTTTTTACAATGAAATCGAATTTTTAAACTGCTTTGAATTACGCGGCAAATGCATAATAATAATAATATTTTAAATATTTTTTGAAATTTAATTAGAAACAATTATTATCACTCTCCTTTTTATTTCCAGTCATTTAAAAGATAAACGATCTATTCAGTATGATTCGAATCAAAACAATTCAATATATTTATATTAGCGCCATAATCTTGGCGTAACATACAATAATCTAACGGTCGTTGATGTAAAAATGTACCATGTTGAACCAAACCATCTGAATAATATTCTTACACCCATACATACAAACTGTTGAAGAAGCTTCATACCATGCCCAGCATAAATCTTACCTTAAAAAATACACATACATATACACTAACACAAACAAACAACCTTTGTTCCTTTAGTCATGTGTATTGTATGCTCAAATATATCGGGCATACTGCAATGAATATTAACGACAAAAGTAAAAAGAGATTTATAATTTGTCGCGAAATAAATCGTGAACCATATATGTGTTCTGACATTTTAGCTACTGTTATCAAAAGTGTCAATGTTTCTTCCTTGGAAGCAATGTTGCATACGTTTTAAATTCAGTGTTGCAACAGACGAAAATAATTACAGGCAAATTGAACCAACAGAGGACAATTATTCAAATTTTAAGAAATTCATATCTCCGTTAATATTTGCGCTAGAAAAAAAATAAAAACTGTTTTATGATTCGTTATACGCCCTACAACTCGTTGATATATTAAAAATATCGTACAAGATTTTTAATTTTTTTTTTTGATTTTTTTTTTTTTTTTTTGATTTTTTTTTTGGATTTTGATAGTCATGCCAGGCATATAGGCATGTATGGCTTGCACGCCACTGGGTGCCTGTTAGTTGACCGAAAAGTACTTTAAAAATAAAAAAAATTAATTATATTAATATGTTGTGCAAGTTGATGTATATATTTCAATAAAGTTTCAACATTTTTTACTACTCACTACCTCCAAGGGGATATAATGGGGACGAATTCGCAATTTTTGAGGTTATTTTTTGTTACATATTATCAACTAGTATCATGCTGAGATTGAATTCTGAAAGTTTCATCACAATGTATCTGTGTGTGCTATGTACTATGTACCGCATTCTTGTGAATTTCTTTTTTGCACATCATGTAAATGTTTTATTATGACACTGATGGGATCATGCTGTATATCAGCTACTGGGGGTTTGTTCTACAGTGATGGGATCATGCTGTATATCAGCTGCTGGAGGCTTGTCCTACTGTGTATATTGTATGCAAACCTTCTTCCTATCTCGTGGTGCTTGAGATGCGCCCTGAAGCTGAGCCTATTTTTGCAGACGATCTGACACTGGGTGCACCTGAACTGTGCGCCCTCGTCCTGATGCCTCGTGCGATGTTGCCCCAGTTCAAACTTGCGACGGAACGCTGAGCCACACACCTCGCAGACAAATTTCTTCTCGCCGTGGGAGTACATGTGGTGGCGGAGGGCCTCCTGCAACAATACAGTAATTAAAATACAGTAATCAAAATACAGTAATTAAAATACAGTAATTAAAATACAGTAAATTAAAATACAGTAATTAAAATACAGTAATTGAAATACATTAATTAAAATACAGTAATTAAAATACAGTAAATTAAAATACAGCAATTAAAATACAGTTTATTTATTTATTTAATATTGTTTCTCGGGCAACTAACAGGTACTATGTCAAATATTAATTTAACACGCACCCAATAACATGTTGCCACATTCTGGAGACTTACGATATTAATCGTCTCACAGATCCAGACTGAAAACACAATTAAAAACTGTGTCTCCTCCGGGAATCGAACCCGGGACCTTTGGCTCAGCAGTCAGATATCTAACCAACTGAGCCACGAAGGCCGACAGTTAATTAAAATACAGTAAATTAAAATACAGTAATTAAAATACAGTAATTAAAATACAGTAATTAAAATACAGTTATTGAAATACATTAATTAAAATACAGTAATTAACATACAGCAATAAGAATTAGTCTCTGACCGAAACAGGATTTTCTACCGAAACCGAACCCGAATCTTCGATATCTCTCTCAGTTTCGGCCGAAACCAACAGTGGAAAATCTATTGTTTACTGAAATTTGGCTTGTTGACAGTCAACACGTGTTCAATGAAATAAAAAACAATACTTGAAGTAAGTATGTGGAAAAATATTTTTAATTCAGCTAATAAAAAAAATGAAATATCATTAATACATTAATAGATTGCTTTAATAATCGTAATTAAGAAGCCTAATATTGTACGCTAAAAAAAGCAGTTTTTCTACATTTTTTTTTCTACGACTGGCCGGCGAACTCAACTGATGAACTTAATGATGATGGAGGGTGACACTCGAGTCATGAACTTACCCGAAATCAGCCGAACGACGCGCGATAATTCACGAATGCAGAGTTTCGGTGCGGGCGAAGGTTCGGCAGAATTTCTGCCGAAACCGAAACTGATGCCGATACTAGATTTATTGCCGAAACCGAACCTTCGGTCGGTCACAGATTAGAATACAATAATTAGAATACATTAATTAGAATTCAGTAATAAGAATACATTAATTAAAATACAGTAATTAGAATATAGTAATTAGAATACTTGAGATTCACGGAATTTTCACCTTGGTATTCGTCATAATTAAAGCAGACTATTTTTATAATTTTGTGTGTGTTATAATTATTAAGAAATAACACGATTAAATAACAAATAACAATAATAAATTTTAAATAACAAATAATTATTAAGGGGAGCACGGAAGGAACCTCCACGCGGTGCCCCCTGGTAACAGAAATTCTCTGGCCAATCCTTCCACCACAGCAACGCAACAATGCGTTGCTGACACGAAAGAAGAAGAATTAAGAAATCAAAAATTGGATTGATAAAGGAACTAAATAAGTCATCATTTCTTTGCTTTGGTTGGAAGAAATTGCCTTACGGCAATAAGCCCGCCATGAACTTAATAAACAAACAAATAAATTACAAGTTTTGCATTATTTACTTTTGTAAACACGTTTTTTGATTAATTTTTATTTTTTTTATATCGTATGATTAAATTTGTTATATTTTCCATATTCATATTATAAAATGAGAATATTAACCACGATAAACATCAAAAATAGTATAGCGGATGGGGCTGAGGGTTCTGTGCATGCGCGAGTGCTAAAATACAACGTTGTCGGATTAATTTCTGATTCCGACATATTGTATATGTATTGCAACTACCCAGTCATTACACAGTATTTGTTAGTAACATTTTCAAATAATCGCTGCACAGGCTCTACACGTTGTGTAACTAAAACACTGGTCAACGGGTGTGCAGTAGATTTTTATTAGTAAGACTGTCAGTGTTTAAATATAAATAAATCAAAATAGATGGGTCGATGGCAGAACGGTTAGCGCATTGGGCTATTAATCCAGTGGTCGGGAGTTCGAATCCTGCCTCAACCGATTTCGTTCACCTATAGCACAAGCATTTATGCTTATATTAGGGAAAATAGGAAGATGTATATGTACTTGTTTAATAAAGACATTATTTTTTTTTAACTAAGTTTAGTTGTAACAAAGACATTAATTTTTTTTAACTAAGTTTAGTTGTAACAAAGACATTAATTTTTGGCTACGACTATTTACACGACTCAACCATAGACGAAAACCAAAAATAACCACAGAAAACGCAGATAAATCAAGTTATAAAAATATTTACCTTTGTTTATACTTTGTTATAATTGTAGATCTCGATGAACAAAATTATTTATAAAATTAAGTAAATGTAATAAGATGACAATATTATTTATTTTTTCTTCAAGTTGGTTTCCATGATGCATTTTTATGACCATTGAAAAAATGACAAAGGCAAATATTTTTGTATTTTGATTTATCTGCGCTTTCTATGGTTATAAATGACCTAAAAACATAGACGACGTCAGAAAATTTGTCGTCTAAATAGACACTTTTTGGCGGGAAAACGCTTTTCCTGCCAATTTCGTTCGTAAAAATAGTGGCACCGTTGATTTTTTTAAACTAAGTTTAGTTGTAACAAAGACATTATTTTTTTTTAACTAAGTTTAGTTTAGTATGTAGATATATTATAACAATATCATCATAATTGGCGCTACAGCCCTGTGTGGGCCCTGTCCTCCTCCAGCTGTCCCTGTCCTCCACCGCTCTCCTCCAGTTTGCTATTCCGATCGCCCTTATGTCACAAATTCATCACTAGTTCTCGAAAACCGACGCATCCTATTTGATCAATCATTACTCTACAAAATAATTAGTTTCATTACGTACCCCAAAAAGAACGACCAGAAGACCTGAATTGTTTCATGTTTCTATAATACCGCGCATATGCCGTCAATACAATGAGAAGTTTAATGAGATCGATATTTTTCAATTTGATTACTACAAATATCGAAGATTGGTACGGAATGGCTTTATGTGGCATACGTCTTCACATCCCTCATTTCCCTCCATCTTTCCTACCCCTTCATCTCCAATCAAAATACTTTTTCCTTATTTATTTACATTGTTTACTTTTATTTTGATAAGCTCTTCATATTTTTTGTTCTATGTTTTTTTTCTGTTTTCTCATCTACCTATTATATTTTGTTGTTGATTATGGGCTGGTATTTTAGTCGGCCCTCAGGAGTTTAACTCAAGTTTAACAAAAATATTGCGTATTTCAGTACCTAATCTTCCCTTAAATACGTCACTAAACGACAAATATTTAACTCAACGTTTCTGGCGGATGGCGTGTCTTAATCTTGAGTTAAGTATTGTTTCTAGTCTTTTTCGCCAGGTGGCGTACTAATCGCCGCACGCTTTAATATTTTATTTCATTTTATACTACAAATAACTATGCATAATAATTATAATCATGATTTATTTTTGTTGTTAAAATAAAAGACTTGATATAGAAGTGGTTCATGTATTTAATATTTATTTAATTTTTTCATAATTATAATGAATTGCCTGACAACATACGAAATAAACTGTCAGCCATAATGAAATGTCAGGCACGCAACTTTATTTTTGCGATGTTTTTTCATCCCACTTTTTAAATAATTGATCCATCCTGTTTCTATATATATAATGTGTATTCTTCAATTTTCTACATAAGACACTATTTTACCATTATCACTTAGTTCCATATCCATCTGTAAAATGTACATACATTTTGCATTGAACTACTACGTACGTAGTACATATTCAATGACATTTTGTCACTACAATGATTGATTTTAATTAATTAAAACTATGAAAAAAATTATACTTTACACAATACACTAGGTAAATTCTTAAATAACAGTAAAGATAAAATCGATAAATTAAACCGTAGTGGTGTTTACTCTCTTACATGCAATACATGCTCAGGTATATATGTTGGTCAAACATTAGGGTAGATCTTTAAATACACGCCTTAAAGAACATCTTGCGTGTTTCCGTTTGAAAAAAGACACTTCGAACTTTGCGACACATTTACTTGAGAGTGAACATTCGTTTAACTCACAAACTGGGATAAATCTTATACATAGTTTAAGAAAAGGTAAAAAATTAGACAAACTTGAAATATTAGAGATAAATAGAGTAAAATGTAACAGCAACGTTCCTTTGATTAACGCACAAATAGATTTTAATACTTCTCCATTATTATTACCATTAGAATAGTTAATGTCGGGTTTTTCTGTTGGCCATTATTTAATATAATTGCTGTCCTTTTAATACAATATTTGTACCTATATTCATTCCTTCACTTCAATTGTATTTTTATTATACCTACATACATATTTACCTTAATGTCTTGAGGGTATTTAATTTTTTCTTAGAATTGCCCCCTTCCATATCTATTGTTGTTATCCTCTTTGTGAATCTATATATAGATGGTCTTCATCATTATTGTTCACCATTCTGACGATGCTCATCATAGAGCGATACCGGTGAATGGGAGTCGCGTTTGCGAAAAATTTAAGTAGAACGTAAAATTAAATATAATTTTTTTCATAGTTTTAATTGATTATGGAGTTCTACCATGAAGTGACAGTGTCTAATATTGATTTTAATTAAAAAAGAACATTGATCGGTATAAAAAATTGAAAAAGTAACATGCTGTGCAATGAAACAAATAAAATAATGTGTTGTTATAATAATAAAATAATATTTATCATTTAAGGTTATTACAATTTGACAGATGTGTTATAGATAATAACCATAGAAAACGTAAAATACACCTATAGTTGAAGATTACGTAACTGACGTTTCATTTTGCACTGAAATACGCGAATGAAATTTAATCTTCCCTAAACTTTTAACTTGGATTACTAAATCCAACGATTTAAGGGCCAACTGATATCTCGGGCCTATATTTTTTAATTTGTGGATTAAAAAATATAATCAACAACAAAGAATTTTATTTATGTTTGTAATATATATATACATTTTTTTTTATTTAAAAAAAATGACATGTTCTCTCTGCCTACCCCAAATAGGAAAATGGCGGCGTGATGGTATGTATGTATATTATTCAATGTTCTTACTTTACTTCTCAGTACGAACCCGCAGCCCTGCACCTGGCAGGCGTACGGATTGATCCCGAGGTGCTGTCTGTGGTGCACGAGGAGGTCCTTGCGAAAGGCGAACGTCTGGTTGGGGCACAGCTGGCACACGAGGGGCTTCACGGCCTCGGTGTACGGCACCAGCCCCCTGCCACCTTCGGCCGTGTAGTGCACTGAGACGTGCTCCTCTACGTCCTCCTCGCTCGACAGCCTCACGAGACACAGCTGGCAGGTGGAGCGGGACTGCGCCCTCCGGTACGAACCTTAAGGACATTATAAAGTCTTCAAAATTTAAGGCACAAAAGTTATTTCACTAATTTATTACATAAAGAAAATACTTCCCATGGCATTAAATATTAAAATCCACTCAATTGTTCTACAAAAGTATTGATTCTCATCTCAATCCTGGGGGGCTAGTCTGGTTCAAACGGCGAAATCAAAACCCTCACAATTACCCATATCAAGGATATAATTATCATATGACAGCTTATTATATTATAGAACTCCATATAATAATTTATTTATTTATTTATCGTTTGGTCGTAGTATAACATCACGTCAAGAAAAAATTGTTTGCACAGCACTGATCGTCACGGTCAGACCGTCGGAGCAGCACCGTTTGTCAGAGATTTAAGCCACTGTTTCTCAGGAACTTAAGAGCCTTCTCACTCAACAGCATGAAGTCAACTAGATGGTCCTGATATGCCCTGTGAGTACACTCGGAAACAATGTGGCTCACTGTCTGTCTTTCCGCCCCACAATCACATTCCGGGGAGTCTAGCCATCCGCATTTGAAGAAGAAGTCCGCACATCTGCCGTGACCCGTGCGGACTCTATTTAGAGTCGACCATATTTTACGAGGTTGATCGAAGCCAGGTGGTTTCTTCGTAATGCATGGCATACAGCGACTTACTGGATCCGAGGCTTCCTCCCATCTGGTTGCCCAGGCCTTGATCACTTCAAATTCACTATCCCACAGACTCTTTCCTGTAACTAAGGGGGGTCTTCGCGACTTTAGTCTGTTACCTGTTAGGAGGTATTCAATGTCTGGGCTGGATGGCAGGGCCGGGTTCTTAACCAGTCTTTTGTATTCCCTGGCTAGGGCACCTTGCCTTCGAAGGTCGTGGGGAGGGAAATGGCTCAGAACAGGTAGCCAGTGCAACGGAGTAGATCCAAATACAATGCGCAGGGTATTGTTCAATTGAACGTCGATCATACCCGTGTGGGAGCTGTTCAGCCACACAGCGGATGCATACTCTGCAGCGGAGTGGACAAGGCTGAGTGCAGATATGCGCAGCGTCTCAGCTGTGGATCCCCAGTTTGTGAATGACATTATTCCGAGTTTTTATTTTCGCTGACAGTTTAAAGAGAGTGTTTGATCGAGGGTTACCCCCAAATATTTGGGTAGCCCACTATGTTTCAGAAGCACCCCCTCAAAGGTCACTTGAAGTGTTCTGTTTGTTTCTCTATTATTGAGGTGAAAGCAAGTGAGTGTTCTTGTAGATCTGATGTTAAAGTAGACTCTCCTATCTCGAAGCTACGGTACTGGCATGCTAGGGTCCAGTCATCTGCATAGCCAAACTTGCGAGAGGTTGTTACAGGTAGATCAGATATGTAGAGGCTGAAAAGAAGCAGTGCCAGTATTGAACCCTGGGGTAGCCCGTTGTTTAGCTTTTTGACTCCACTTTTATTGTTACCGATGATAACTTGGTCAGCATATTATTGGTAAAGTTTATCAGTCGTTGGAATGGTATTACAATATATCCATGATATGGATAGTAATAATTATATCCATGATATGGGTAATCGTGATGGTTTTGATTTCGCCGAGTCGACCAGGCTTGCCCCTGGTCTTTATTTTCAAAATTAAATTGTAACCATAAAACTTTTAAATCAAATATTTAATATGAATAAAATTAAACCTTTGTGCCTTTTGTAGTTGACATTATCATCCGAGGTATTGGAAGCGTCGAGCAGCGTCTCGCATTCCTGCGTCACAAAGTAATCACCAGCGTCCGCGTCTTCCCTTTCACCTTGGTCAGCGTCCAGGTGGTCGGGAACGTTCCCCAGCAGGGGGACTGACCAGTCACTGCGATCCTCGGCCATAGAGTACCTGGACATGCCTTCCGAGATGGTTATATTATCTCTGGCATCGCTGAAACACCAATATAAGCTCAAAGATTTCCATATAATATACTAGATGGAGTACTCCGAGCAATGAGTGAGTCATGATATATCGCGCGTTATATTTCTTGGTTGGCAACATATTTCAGTTTTCCTTACATTTCAACACATCGTGGATAACCGTTATCTAAATCTTAATGAAAAAAGTGTTTTTTTCAACAAATAAATCCAAAAACAATTCACATTAGTCGTTATTCTCTATAAAAATACGATGTTTTCTGCCCACCTCGTTGTCAAAAGTGCCGCGGAAAAATCCTCATTTTGATTCATACAAAATTTGCTAAATGCGACATCTAGTAGGTATATTTTATAAAAAATTATGTATAAGCTTTACATTTATTTATTTATTTTCTTGTACCTTTTCCTAATACTCTTAATAGGGTAAAAGACGAGTAAAAAAGTACTTGCATTACCTACAAACGGACAGTATTTCGCCATGTTTACAGTATTTTTTAATTGAATATAATAACTGTATATATCATAAAAAGATCAAAGGTAAACAAAAGATCACATAAACTCAATGAAATTGAACACTTCATCCAACTGTCGATTTGTTCAGGAGAACTTTGTTCTCTTAACATATCGACAATGTATCAAGCCAGAATACGCGAGAATTGTATGGAGAGGTCTACTTTTTTCACGGCTTTTCCAACTTTGAAGTCAAAAAACACCAACTTAGAGGCTTCGCAGCATATATGTTCCATACACGGATTTACTCAGAATTCGGAGTAGAACATTTCGTGTGTCTGTGTGTGTGTGTATGTCTGTGTGTGTGTGTGTGTGTCCGTCCCCCCCTTATAACTTTTGATCCGCTTAATTTACAGAGCCCAAAATTTCAGAATATATAAAAAGTTACAGGCCTACAAAACTTTTATACTCAGAATTTTAAATTTTTGTTTCAGTCAGGGGTTATCAACTTTTCAATTTTTATTTTATTTTTCCATATATCTCAGAAACCATAAAAGCTAGAACGCTGAAAATTGGTACAAACATAGAAAAATAAAAAATCTCAAATTAATTTTCTCAAAAAAATTCCAGGGTTTCTCAAACATTTTTTATTAAGAAAAATATATTTTTTATGATAAATTTATGAGTTTAACTGCCTATATTTCCAAAACTTATAAAATTATCGAAAAAAGCCGAAACACCCCAACTAGATAATTTAATTTTCTATAAAAAATATTAACATTGTAGTAGAAGATCTCAATTTTTTTTTAACAATTTTTTTAAAAATTGAATTTAGTGACGACATCGCTTCATACATTTTGTATGGCAGTCGCCTATACACAATATGTAAGAAGACTTAATAGTTTGATACTTCATCTCCAAACATACATACATACCATCATGCTATTTTCATATTCTGGGTAGGAAAAAAGGAACTTCCTCCATACTATCCTATCTTGACATACATACCTACATATGTTGTATAGAAAACAAAATATCTGAAAATATTCAATAATTTGTATTTATGGGTTTATAGTTTGGTACATATTCTTCAACTATACATACTATCGCTATCGACAGTTGGATCTCATGTGTTACATGCAACTAGTAAATACTATTATGCTATAGCCTTTTTACTCCTCACTAACCCAAGGGGATATAGTGGGGAGCTATGAATTTGCAATTATTAAGCTTATTTTTTATTATTGCAGATTATCTACTAGTATCATGCTGAGATTGTATACTGAAATTTCATCCAATGTTCTGTGTGTGTGTGTGCTGTGTGCTATGTACGGCGTATTTTTCTACTTCATCGATTATAGACTAAAGTACTCATTTGATTCTTTTCAAATTTTATTTTGTATATCTTATACTCGTTTAGACTCCATTGGATTTTGAAGGATTTGACACATCATTTTCATAAAATGGCATTGAAGAATCATTTAGTTTTGATAATACAATACAGTAGAATCTGTTTATTACGTAAATGGCGTAACTAGGTAAGTTTCATACAGACACACTATGAAAACATATATCCATTTTATACAACTCCAGTTTATGGAACCAACCTCTTATAGTGACCTTATCCAACTGTCGATTCGTTCATGAGAATTCAATTCTCTTAATGAATCGACATTATTAAGCCAAGATGCGTGTACCAAGGAAAATTTTGTATGGTGTAGTGGACTTTTTGCATGCTAATAACACCAACTAGAGGCCTCGCAGCATATATGTTCCCATACATGGATTTACTCAGAATTCGGAGTAGAACATTTTATGTGAGTTTTGTGTGTGTGTGTGTCCCCCCCCCCTTATAACTTTTGATCCGCTCAATTTACAAAGCCCAAATTTTCATAATACATAGACAGTTATAGGCCTACAAAACTTTTATACTCAGAATTGTGAATTTTTGTTGCAGTCAGGGGTTATCAAGTTTTGAAATTTTGATTTATTTTTCCATATATCTCAGAAACCGTAAAAGCTAGAACGCTGAAATTTGGTATAAACATAGACAAATACAAAATCTCAAATTAGTTTTTTTTTTAAATTCCAGGGTTTCTCAAACATTTTTTATTAAGAAAAATATTTTTTTATGATAAATTTATGAGTTTAACTGCCTATATTTCCATTTTTTTAGAATATCAAAAAAAGCCGAAACACCCCAACTAGATCATTTAATTTTCTATAAAAAATACTAACATTGTATTAGCACATCTCAATTTTTTTTTTTAATAATTTTTATAAAAATTGAATTTCCACTCCGATCTGCTGAACGTACAACACTATCCATACCTATCCATAATACAGAATTTCTCAGCTCTTCGTTTGAAGTACAATCAGCAAGATTATGGAATAGTCTTAGTCCGGATATTGCGTCGTCTAACTCACTTTGTATTTTCAAGAAAAAACTAAAGAAGGAATATTTATCCTTGAACACCTGATCCCGATTTCCTCTCCTGTCCTTACCATATCCCTTTTCTTGCTGTCAATTATAATTTTTTTTTGTTGTTTTAATAGTATTTAAGTATTATACGTATTTTCTTTGATTTCTTTTACTCTTTTTTATTTGCTGTTGTACATACACAATGTTGTCATACTTTGTAATCTGGTTGGTTGGAAGAAATTGCCTAATGGCAATAAGCCCGCCAGTGTACAATTATATTTGTTTATATTATGTACAAGATGTATAAATAAATAAATAAATTTAGTGACGACATTGCTTCATACAATTTGTATGGCAGTCGCCTACACACAATATCTAAGAAGACTTAATTGTTTGATACTAATCTCCAAACATACATACATACCATCATGCTGTTTTCATATTCTGGGTAGAATCAAAGGACTGACCTCCATACTGTCCTATCTTGACATACATACATATGTAGGTACATGTGTTGTATAGAAAACAAAATATCTTAAAATATTAAATAATTTGTATTTATGGGTTTATAGTTTGGTACTTATTCTTCAACTATACGTACTATCGCTATCGACAGTTGGATCTCATGTGTTACATGCAACTAGTTTTATAATAAATTGTCCGGTTAGAACAATGCACATCGTTTTGTTTACATTAACTACACACAAATAATGCCTCACTGCCCCCCCCCCCTGCGTCCCGGCTTTCACCTCTCTCCGACGCACGTGGACTGGCAAGCATAAATCACAGTATGACAGTCAAAACTATCGATATATCGACAACGTAATGCGTGCTAAAATAAGTTTCGTGAAACAAAAGTATTTCTCAATTGAAGATAAATGTGCTTCTGAGAAATCTAATGTAACCCTTGCAAAGGAATTTGGTGTCCCTCATTCTACAATATGCACCATAAAAATAAATAAACATAAAATAGAATCCCTGTTTAAACCTAGACGTGTGAGGGCATTCAAAACTACGATGGTTCGGACATGTGGAGAGAATGAATGATGAGCGCCTGACAAAGAAAGTATACAAGGCTGAAAAGAGTGGAATGAGAAATCGTGGTTAGGAAATGCCTAGCAAAACTCAATGAACTAGGCAAGAATAATAAGGTCTCCCTGCTCTGGGTACCAGGGCATATGGATGTCGAAGGAAATGAGCGAGCTGATAGACTCGCCAGGAAGGGTGCGAGAGAGCATCTGATAGGACCAGAACCATTCTGCGGCCTAGGAAATTCATATTTCCAGGCAGAAGTAAAGAGAATTACGGAGAAAGTGAGATCTAGCTACTGGATTAAACTCCCGGGGCTCAGGCAGGCTAAGGACCTGCTCGGTAATTATGACCGAAAAAGGTCCAGAACATGTTTGAGCCTCGGCAGGAAAGCCCTAAAAACTCTGACAGGGTTCCTCACAGGCCATTGTAGACTTGGGGAACATCTGCGGAAAATAGGACTAGAAGAAGACGGCACATGCAGATTCTGTAGGGAGGGAGCGGAAACGCCACACCACCTCCTCGTGCAGTGTGATGCTGTGACACAAGTTAGAATGAGGAACTTGGGCAGGCCCCAAATGGACATTGGATCCATACCCTCATTGAATCCTATGCGGATCCTAAACTTCCTAAGAGGGCTAGGACTCGAGGGGATGCTGTAACAGGAAACCCGGTAAGCAAGTAGGGGGAGCGTAAAAGATCCTAAGGGTTGCAGTGCATAAGAACACCCCCTAATAATAATAATAATAATACCCACAATTTTATATTTCTTTGCTTTCAATTTTTTTTTCTTAGTGAAACATTTTAATAAAAGTACCTGGTGAGATCCCCCAGGGACTGCGCCTCGTTACAGTCCATCTCCTTCTTGATGTAGTCTTCCTCTTTAATCAGATAGTCTTCCTCAATCAATATCTCCTCGGCCCCGCTGGACTTCAGCTCCTCCCCGTCAACCTCGCACCCGCTTCCGTCCATCAGACCAAAGTCCGACTTCTTTTCGTCGCAGAATCCGCCCTTTTCCAAACTTCTCTTCAGCACCTGTAAATGTATAAAATAATTACAGGGAAACGTCGATCTGTCGTTCCTTCAGGGACCTAATGAAAACCACTTCAGAACAGGTTTATAACCTAGTGAAGCAGCTTACGTTTCACATCTAGCTTAGAGTATTCTAGGAGAACTTCCAACAATATTCCAACTTCGTCTCTATTGAGACGTTAAAAAAATATCATTGACTTCCGACAGGGGAAAAAATTCAATGTTTGCGTATATGCAACTTTTAAAAAATATTTGGTTTACTTACACATTGGTACAAGTAGGTATAACAACCAAGAAATGAAATATTTCTGGCACAGTTTAGGGGTGACATCTGTGCGAGAACACCGTCACCTCATGCATAAGGACTGTTGCTTTCATTGTTTACAAAAAATCAATTTCTCAATAGATGGCGTTACAAAAAGGTTTCTTCGTTACGTCATAGATGGCAATAGTAACAATGTCTTATTTTCATGTGAATTGTTACACATTATTCAAATATATAGAACAAAATTACATTGATAAGGGAACTCAATAAGAAGGCATAATTGGTGAACGTTGAGCAAGCGCATAAAGTGATCACATAAACCAGCAGATGAGGTGTCCCGAGTTCCTGGTTCTTCTATAATGTTCCAACTTTGTCTCTATTGAAATGTTGAAGATTTGTCAAAAAAAATATCATTGATTGCATATATGCAACTTTTAAAAAATATTAGATTTAGATTTTTTTAACCGTTATATCTACAATATCTAAGGAGACTCTCAATAGTTTGATACGTAATCTCCAAACATCAATACTTACCATCATGCTGTTTTCATATTTTGGGTAGGAAAAAGGGACTGACCTCCATACTGTCCTATCTTGACATACATACCTACATGTTTTGCATAGAAAACAAAATATCTCAAAATATTCAATAATTTGGATTTACGGGATTATAGTTGCCGGCCGCTGTGGCACAGTTGGTAAGCCGCTTGATTTTTGTATGGGCGTCCTGGGTTCGATCCTCAGCAGAGGAGAAATTTATTTAAATTAAATTCTTCCGCTAATATTGCTTCTCTGGGCTGGACTGGTAAGTTGAAAAAAATTGCCATACGGCAATAAACTCACCACTTGCGCAGGGTGCAAGATAGTGTTTATTATTATTATAGTTTGGTACGTGTTCTTCAATTATACATATCATAGCTATCGATAGATGGATCTCATGTGTAACATGTAACTAGTATAATAATATTCACAGAGTCCCTTTGTGCTATCTAATCTATATCTCTTCTAATATATCAAAATAAATAAGTTTATATACAACCCTTTTTTTACGTATTGTTCAACTATAGATACAATCGCTATGGACAGTTGTATCTCATGTAAAATAATCTCACCTGTATTTTGTCAAGGTCAATATGTGTTGATTCACAGAGCAGCTGGTTGGACTTGATGACTGTGGTGCGAAGGTCATAGCACAACTCCACAAGATGGCGACACTTGTGACAAATCTGTTTCGGTAACATGTCTGAGCTAACAACCTGATAACAGACAAAAATAATAAACCTTTTATCATTTCATACAATTACGAAAAAAAAAAAATATATGCATATAATATATTATGTCATTAAGTTGATGGTTAAACCATGGAAAGCGCTTAGGCACTTATTATAAACTCAATTTGTGTATAATAACTGTGTTAATTTGTTAATTTTTCATATACATATATTACTTTACATTCTATTTAATTAAGTTGGCAAACGTGACTTCCATTCACCGGTACCTGTCTCACATTTTCAGGTCAGTGTGTATAACAATTGTGGAAAAGATTATTTGATTAGCGCTTTCCACCCGACGATTATACGGAGCGTTAAGAGCATTTTTTTTTCGCGGGTGGCAGAACACACATAGGCCAATTGTCCCTTTGTGATACCACATTGAGGCTGTCCCACTCACTCATAACCCTTGAACCAGCCTGAGTGGCTAATGAATGTCATAATGTCTCTTATGTTGGCCGACGCAATGTCAATTGAATCATCATAAAAGAAACTTCCCAAGGAGCTTCTCCTAATTCTAGAGAGAGCAGGACAGTGACAGAGAAAGTGGACCACAGTATCCTCCACCTCCTCGTTTTGGCATGCTCTGCAGTAATTGTATACCTCCAACCCTAGCCTTCTGGCATGCTTTCCTATAACCCAGTGTCCCGTTAATACTGATATGACTCTGGCGAGTGAGTCTCTTTTGAACGAGAGTATCTCTGTGGTCTTCTGAGATCATATTGTGGCCATGTTTGTTTGGCAATGGAGCATATACTTTCCTCAGACCACCTCTGGTTAGCACAGTTAAGAGCATTATAAGAGCATCTTATTAGCATTAAGAGCATCTTATTTCTGCAAAATACGACTACCAAAAGTGGTTTGGTTGAATTTTCTTTTTCTGTTTACTCCATAACAGTTATCTAGGATGTGTTGAAATGTAAGGAAAACTGAAATATGTTGCCAATCAAAACGTCAAACGTGCGATATTCCATGACTCACTTTTTGCACAGAGTACTACATCTAGTATACCAGGGATGGCCAACTTGATTAGATCCAAGATCTACTGTTTACTGAGGAAGCCCTGTGCGATCTAACAATTACATACTTCTTGAAATTTTAAATGAAACAGCATAGTTCAGTACACAATTAAGTAGTATTTTTTTTTTTATTAAGAGGGAAAACATAAAACTGAAAATTATTCTTAGTAACTACTTATGTACATATATTAGTGTGAGCACTACATCTGAGCATCTCCCGCTAGATTAGCAAAATCAGGTTTGTAGTTGGAAATTGCCAACCTTCAAGAATCCAGTGTATGAACGTCTGTCAAGCGAGAACGGTGTTTATTTTTTGTTTGTTTTAAGTAGGAAAATGCTGACTCACATAAATATGTCGAACCAAAACACGAATGCAATTGTTGAAAAACACATTTCTTCAAACATGGATATTTTTCGTTAGAAACCAATGTCCAGAAATCTAGATCCATAAAGTAACGTGATAACGTGAACGTAACTTCATTATCACGTTACTTTATGGGTGCAGCAGTTGGTGATTAAGTTGTGCAGTCTGTTCTACGTATTTATGTATGTTTATATTTTTTGTCTTGCCACGATCCACTGGACTAATAGCCACGATCGACCGGTTGGCCACCCCTGTAGTATACTATAATAAAAATCTATGATTCTAGTTTATCACCTTTCCTTATCATTTTGCATGAGTGTGAAGAAACAAAGATATTTTAGACTCTCTTTCTTTCCCATGTACTTTTCATATAATAGAAAAGGACAAGACATAAAAATGAAATTATTAATAATAAATGGTCAAATATGGAATTTGTTACGCGATATTAAACTTAACTCTCTTTGAAAATAGAATATTCTAAAGGCATTTTTTCCAAAACAACTTCACAGAGATTTCAATCCCCGAATCTCGTTTGTTATATTTAACATGTGATATAAAACCTTGGTTCTTTAGAAAATAGAATATTTATAAGGCTACGACTATTTACATGACTCAACCATAGACGAAAACCAAAAATAACCACAGAAAACGCAGATAAATCAAGTTATAAAAATATTTACCTTTGTTTATACTTTGTTATAATTGTAGATCTCGATGAACAAAATGATTTATAAAATTAAGTAAATGTAATAAGATGATATTATTATTCATTTTTTCTTCAAGTTGGTTTCCATGATGCATTTTTATGACCATTGAAAAAATGACAAAGGCAAATATTTTTGTATTTTGATATATCTGCGCTTTCTATGGTTATAAATGACCTAAAAACATAGACGACGTCAGAAAATTTGTCGTGTAAATACACACTTTTTGGCGGGAAAACGCTTTTCCCGCCAATTCCGGTCATAAAAATAGTGGCAACGTATTTATAATAGTGTTTCTCACAAGACAACGACATGTAGATTTAAATCCAAGAATCTCGTTCTCGACGTTTAGCACGCTATATGAAAGGGTAGTTAATATCTTTATTAATAGATAATTAATTAATAAAATTTCCCAAAAAAACACACAAAGATTTTGTCTTGAATCTCGCTCATGACATTATTTGCCACGCAATGTTAAACCTTAGCTTCTTTGAAAATATAGTACTTTAATGACATTTTTCCCATAACAACGAAAAAAACCGAATAAATTTGGCAGCATTGAGGATGTAGTTCTTTCGAGTTAACATGAAGTAGGTACGAATCAATAAAAACGAATACTCAGATTCTGAAAAGTACTAAAGTAAATCTTTGTCACCAATTGAGATCAGTAATTAATTTGATACTAATGAAGCGTCTTAGATGTGCGGGAAAATCGTAAACACGATCCTACTTTCCCCAAATATTGTCATTTAAACTAATAAAATTAACAAAAACGAATTCGTCAACATTCATAAATAAAACGCAAGTTGTTATTTGACAGAGTTTAGTGATTGACAAAACAATGCGTGTTTAGAGGACGAAAGGGCGTGAACTTTTACAAATGTGGAAATAAATATTCCGTGAAGCTTGATGTTTATTTGTTTTATATTATAAAGCATAAAAAATATAAACAGTAATGCATATAATTGTATACATACATCAACAGAGGTAACCAGCTTCACTTGGTCCACCAATGACACCTCATCGTCAAACTCAAATATATTGGAGAGAACTCCTTTACTTTGCAAACACAGCCTACATATTTTTTCATAGTCCAATACAATTATAAGCCCACCATCCATCGTTCCAAATTTGAAATTTCGTTTAAGTACGGTATACAAATGCAACAGCGAAAACAGACAACGTTCACGAAATCACGAAAAATTGGAAAAACAATGACAGTTGGAGTGTTGCCTGTATTAGAAAATAAATAATCCCCATTTAGAGAATGAAATTGATTTGATCCGGAGTGGTCAGTAGGTGAAAAAAATCACGGTTCGTTGAAATCTTGAAAGTCTCTAATACAACAAGAGGGGGTTAGGTGGTAGGGTGATTATTTAATTTACTAGGTGTCGTTCCAGGGAAATTATTTTTCCTCCTGGTTCTCGAGTCCTGGCTGGTCCCAGATACTCTCGTACACCGTAATGCAAGAAGGATATAAATTTTAACAGAATGATTCGGCGACCTGTTGGCTCAGAGCGGTGGCCGCCCTTCGCCCCCAAATTGATGGTTTGCCTGACCAGCTATTGGGTACAGATCGTCGGAGTGATGTTTCCCCCCCGTTAGTTAAAACTTAAAATAAATCTTAATTCTAACTTAATGAATAGTTACACCTAAGATTGACTTCAGAGGGGACGAGCGTGAGAGAAAAAGAAAAATATTATAGATTTAAGATGTTTAATTTCTATCAACCATAACGATAAACAAAACGCGGTTAAACAATTACTTAGGCTAGTGTAGGTAGGTACTATGCTCTTAGTGCTGGGGTATGCAGAAAAGACTAGTTCATCAATCATTCAACATTAGTTAAATTGTATTTACCGAAAATAAAATAAAACTATATTAACGAACTCTAAAATTGAATAAAGAAAAATATATTTGATAAAAGATCTACCTACATTAACTTTGTGTCAGACGCAATATTTTTGCTCGTGAATTAGATATATTTTTTTAATGTAAAAAGTGCGAAATACGCGGTATAAAGTTGTGTGTTAATAAAACAAAGTGTGGTTCATCGAATGATCATATTTATTTAAACATCAGGTGTATCAGTTACCGTAATTCGGGATAAAAAGAGTGAATGTGACTGTGCTGGTTTGTGTTGTTACCTGCCCTGCATAGGTAGGTACCTCGCTGTGTGAATATTGCGACCTGCGTACAGTGACGGGTACAGTGGCGTATCACGGTATTCATTCACACACTATAGAACAAACTTATTATTTACAATTGAATTAGCTGAGCTAGCTGTGTACCATGGGCCCTATTAAATGTAGCCAATGAGCGAACAGTTTATCACCGACTAAGTCGCTTAAATGTTCCCGATGCTACCATACATACCATTACTCCTGCGTTGGCACAACCCAAGATAACTTTAAAAAAATGTCTCGTATCAGGAGAGACCAATGGAAATGTGCCACATGCGTGAGGGACGATCCAAGATTGGCCACGGAGGTGGATCCCTGTCGATCCCGATCAAGCTCTGTCTCATTGCTGAATGTTGCTCCAGAACATAGTCCACAACAGCAAAAGAATACTCCAACTAGTAGTCACAGTACACCAAATTCCAACCCAACAACTTTGGAAATTTATAATGAAATCACACTACTCCGTGAAGATTTCAGAACTTTACATGCCGAACTGGCGGAGTACAGAAAGTTCAAAGAGACATTATGTGCACAAACTGATGAACTTAAAACATCTATCAATTTCTTGTCTCAGGAATATGATCGACTAAACAAGAGCATCAATGTACTGAATGAAAGCGCTAAAAAACAGGAATCATTAGAAGGGGAAGTAAGAGAACTTAGAAGGAGGGTTGATGAATATGAACACAGGGAAAACTTACACAGGCAGGATCGACTGTCAAAGAACATTGAAATATTTGGTGTCCCGAAAAGTGATGGAGAAAACTTAACCGAATATGTAAAAAAGATTGCACAAAAAGTGAATTTCCAGATCAATAAGTGTGATGTCGATGAAATTAGTCGATCTCCTCCACGAAAAGATGGAAAAGTTTCGACCATAGTTTTGAAGATGTCATCTACACAGAGAAAGGAACAATTTTTGGCAACACTAAAGTCTAGGCGTGGAGAGGTGACAAATCAAGACTTGAATAATGCTTCACAGAATCGGAACACAGTATTTTTTAATGAACATTTGACTGTTCAAAATAAAATACTGTACAGAGATGTGCGTATAAAAGCGAGAGAGCTAAAATTTCGCTTTGTGTGGATAAAGAATGGACGAATTTATACAAGAGAGAAACCGGACTCGAAGATTCTACGTATAAAAGAACAGAGCGACTTGAACCTAATGAATGTTTCTACACAAGATTAGTTTTATTTTATTATATTATTATAATAGAAGAATGTGGGAACTTTTACCGGAGAGGGACCGGAGACCAGAGTTTTTTGAGCTTGCAGTCAGACCAAAATACTTTCTATAAAGTCGTCAAACAGAAAACAACAATGGACAAATACCTCTCTTGGGGAAGTTTTAATATTTACTTTGTTTTGATGTTTTTCTCTTTTTAAATACTTTTTTATTTCTTAATTTTATTTCTGATTTAATTACTTTTTTTATAGAAATGACTTATACTCAAACACGAATTTCTTTAACATATAACATATACACAAAACTTACACACCAACACTCAGAATTTATTTTTACTTTTTCTAATACATTAACCATCCGCAATGTACATCATTGGATTTGTCAAGTCGATAGTGTTCATCGTGGCTGTATTTTACTTATTTGCATAATTTACATAAAACATACTCAATATACAACATATACCAAAAACATACATAATTTAGCCTATACATGTAGATACATAATATACACCCAATATCTGCTTATAGAGAATCACACAAAAAATTGTGTGAATTATTATTATATCAACCTGGGGGTTGTACAAATTTCAAAAAGTATCACATTAATACACAATGGCAATCACAGAGTCAGTTCTCGATGAACTAGAAAGCCTAATAACGACAACGGAACTTGTAACTCCTATAGAATGTACATGGCGATTACGTAGCGAAAAAACACTTAAAATTTTAAACGTAAAATATCAGAAGCATTCAAAAAAATTTTGATCAGCTGGTACTTTTTCTAAGTGGAGCTTGTTTAGATCCAGATGTACTCATACTTACCGAATGTTGGTTGGTAGATAATAATGTTGTTCCTAGTCTTAAAGGGTACCGCACATTCCAAACAACACAGCACGTTAATAGATCCGATGGTGTTGTGGTCTATGCTAAAGAGTCTTTAAACCCAATATGTACAACTGTAAACCTAAATGATGCGAATGCCCTCAATATTACATGTGATAATAAACTGACGATTCTTGCAGTTTATCGTTCACCATCTTATAAAAATATTACGCAATTTTTTAGTATCACTAAATCAAATACTAACTCACTTACCGAAATGTAAATATGATGTAATTGCAGGAGATTTTAATATAAATATACTAGAGAGAAACAGTCATGTTGAGGAATATACTTGTCTCCTTTATGTCTATAGAGCCCTTGTCTTGATACCGGCCCGCCTCGGCCCCATGTCCGCGAGAGAGATCCACCGTCCTATTCGAGTAGGTTGTGGCAAAATTTCTCCGCGGAACCTACCCCGACCGTCAGCGGGATTCTGGGGAAATTTATTTTTATTTTTTATTATATGGCAATTTTTTTTTTTGGACATTTATGGAACTTTTTTCAAACGAAAAGTCTGACAGCTACGAATAGCTGATCAGCTGATTTTTAATCAAAGACTGCCGGACACTCTCCGGCACAAAAAAAACAATTTTATAACAAAAAGAACCCTTGGGATTCCGCCAGAGAATCCCAACAGATCGAGTTCTATCGGTCCAGCCACTCAAGAGGCTCAAACTGCCCCGAACTGAACAAGGTACCTCCGCCACGCGGTAAACTTTTTTGTAAATCTTTTGGCAGCACTTTGTAACTGTAGAGGCCTCTTTCAGACTGCAGCCGAATGATAGAAGTAGCTTCTCAGGCCGTAGTGCGTCTCGTAACTTGCCATTTTTTTATTTTAACACCTGATTTTATCTTATGAATGAATCATCCCAAATCCACGCTGCAGTTGATAATATTGACTGACGGTGTTCCCCACCTCAGGCCTCTTACTTCCCAGGGTCCATGATGGGACGCCTATAATATATTAGGTATACATTTTCATAGAATTTTCACTTTTCACTTACACTGCAATTCACTTACACTGTAAATTTTTTTTTTCACTTGCACTTTTTCTACGGACTTATAATTAATTGCATACAATTTACTGATACTTAATCTAATAATTATTATCTCTAGGTACATAGGTATACCTAATAATTCGGCGAGGATTCGCTTCTCACGTCTTTAATTATTCCGATTAAGTACATTCTACATAATATATAAGTGACGCGACCTCTCCTGTTCGCGTTATTTTTTATTTTGAATTCGACGCTAAATCAGACCACAAACTAATATTTACGAAAAATAAAATGTGAAAAAAATATGACAATAACACATAACCTAAAATATGTGACATTTACGAGTGACAGGTGAAAAGTTTTGACAGTCGAAATTAGACACGCGTCGTGTCGACACGGACCGCGCTCACTGTGGCCGGGGCAGCTGCAAACCGCACCCGAGGGTGTCGGTTAGGCTCGCTCCACATCGGTAGCCATGGATGTGACACCTGGAGTGCCGAGATGGATCGGCGCACCACCATTCGGCGAGAGAGCCGTTTTCCTGGGCCGAAGTGGGTGCTGAGTTTGGAAAGTGTTCCAAACGCTGTTGGGTCGCGCTGGACCCTGGAGCAACGGCCTGCATCTCCTTGAGACTCGCGCTGCCGTCGTTCGCTCCCGCCAGTCACCCAACCGGCATCTGCCGGTGTCTGGGACCCGAGGTTGCTTTCGCCGATAGCTTTGCCCCTTCGTCCATCGACGACGGTCCATTCCGGCATTGGCGGTGCATCAGCACGCCCATGGCCGAGAAGAGAAAAATATGTGTGCCCCAAAACAATATTTGTGACATTTTTTTATTTCCGTGTGACAATATTTCGGCTGTGTGTGATTTTATTTAATTATTTTATTGACATTGTTTTAACGTGTGACGTCCAATATTGACTCTTATTTATTTTAAATTTGTGACGTCCTAATTTATTGCCAATTTTAATTCTTTATTTTATTAGAAATTTTATTTATTTTATTTTGTGACATGACCGTGCTGTCTGACGTTTGTGCTCTGACACTTGACATTTATGTATCGTCAGACCACGGCTTCAATTATCGTTTAGTATTTTTATTCATCTCGCTCAGCGAGTATGTGTGGAATATCAAATTCCATTTTTGACATTAAAGAAAAGTGAGCTCATCCTTCTAGCCTCTTGGGAGGAGGGTATTGATACCGGCCGGTCAGTCGTCACGAGTGACGTGAGCGAGAGAAATCCGACGCCCCTATATGACGTGCGAGTATTTTCGGGTACCTACCCAAAATACCGCGGGAAGCACCATTCATTTTTGGGGAAATATTTTTTTTATTACTTGGGATATTTTTATTTATAAAATGGCAACATTTTGGCTTGTCAGCTGAGAGAAAAAAAGGCGCGCTGAGTTTTTGCCGCGTGTAAAAAGAATTTTAATTTAAAAAAAGAGGAACGATTCTTTTAGCATTATTTTATTTTTTTCTAAAAGAAAAAAAAAGTCTGGCCGTGCCGCCAGCCGTCGATTTTCAAGTCCGGTGCCCCAGAGCCGGCAATAATTTTTATGGTATTTTTTCTACCCAACGAAAGTAAGAAACTCTAACTTGAGCCAAGCCTGGTGCAGCTGGCTGGGTTTTTCCTGAGACTGTTGCCTTGGCTGAATCGTAGAGGCCTTTGCGCGTTTCGGCGAGTCGCCTGCCAGGGTTTCGTCCGACGGATTCCCTCGGTCAGGTTGTGCCACCTAGGTGTTTCCATCGGCTCTAAGCTAACTATAAGTTTAAATCTTCTTTGCATACGTTGGGCTGAACACGGACCTTCCCAGTGGCCGAGGACGTCCACCAACCCGTAGGTCAATGCAGACTACGCCTGGTGGGCTGTCGATCCACCATCATCGACAGGGGTCCAAGCTGGGAGACCACGTCCTCACGGTGAGTGGCCTTTAAATGTTCTCTTACCTTGGTCCAGTAGTATTTAACAGTTTATCCGAGGGGAGTGACACGTTGAGACGACGCTTCACGTCGTCCCTAGCGCTCCACCTAAACTGCACACGTCTACGCTGAGTGCTGTTCGGAGCTGGTCAGCGGCCTTGCCATCTGAGTCTCCGGACAGCGTGAAGCGAAGGAGTGTCAGATTGTCTCCCAACAGAGGGGCCTTCCATCCAAACGAGAGAGTTTGGACGAACCAGCGACCCTGAGTGGAACTCTCAGAATGGGCAAATTATAAATATTTTTTATATTAAGTATTGTTACAAGTAGCAATGGAAAACCCATTGTATGCTGGACATTCATAGTAGAGAATGTTATTTTAAATTCATTCTATTTGAAATACAAATGGGAAACAATTTATAGGTAAATAATGTTTTATTCTTGTTTTATTGTTATAAATATAGTGTTTTACAAATTGAGTATAAGGAAACAATTTTAAAGTGAATGATAAATAATAAAAGGTACGATTAGCGCTCAGTGCGTCTCAATAATGTGTTTTAACATAGGATATTGTATTATTAAAGGTTTAATATAGATACTAAATAGTAATCTTGAAGATTAACGGTTTAATATAGATACTAAATGGTTATCTTAAAGAGACAAATATAATGAATGTAACATATGTACGTAATAAAAGTAAAGCTATCTAGGCTATTGCGTACATATCTAAGAGACTGATATCGAGTCAACGTTGAATGTCAGGTTAAAGAACCATAATGATTTATTAAAATTGAAGCCCATTTGCACTGCAAATGTTGGAGTTGTGAATATAATACTCGTTGATCGTTGATCGATGATCGTTGGAATCGCCCATCAGTTGTGGTACTCCGTGATTGTCGATTTTGGTTCGATATTGGTCTATTGTAGCTGGCAATAGCTGTCATGAGAGAATTTGGCCGTCACGTCAGTGTTGAAGTTGGTTTGAGATATATTTTGTGTAATTGGCCGTAGTTTGATAATCAGAAGTTGTCTCTCACTGGCAACAGCTGCTTCGGACACACGACAAACGTTGCATTGCAGTTTGTTGTATAAAATAGCTCAAATTAAATAACGTTGTGCTTGGGCTGAATCAAACTGATTTATATAGTTAGATTTTGACAGTGACAGCTGCAAGCCATAGAGAAAATATTGTCTTCAAAATATTTTTTCTATGAATAATATATATGGCTATCAAAAATCATATCGAAAAAATATTTTTATCGTTCTGAACAAGATCGTTTATTAATTTAACTAAAGGAAAATATATGTGATAATTAATGCTAATTCCATTATTTCAATACTGATATTCGGGTTTGGATTAATTATTACTTATTTATAATTATTTTTTTTATTATTGATATTCGAGTTTGGATTAATTATTATTTATTTATAATTATTTTTTTTTATTATGGATATTCGTGTTTGTTTTATTTGTTAAATATTTATAGTTATTTTAAATAATCGATAATTGTGTTTTAAATTATAATTGCTTGTTCTTAATAATTTTAAGGATTTATTTTTATTTATTGATTTAATTGTTGATTGTTATTTATAATTATTTTAAGAATTGATTTTATTTATTGCCATTTGTTTATTAATTGAATTAACAACATTTATTTTAATTTTCAACACTCCAGTGTTTATTGATGATTATTTATTGTGTTTTTATCAACGCCGATTTTATAGAGTATATTTAATTGAATGATTTGATGTAATTAACTGTTTTGCGGTTATCCCTTACCGGTTCGAACTACCCCGTTCTGAGAGAATCGATTCAGGGCGCGTGGATTTTTTTTTTTTTTTTGGACCGGGGGGGGAGGATATTTTAGGGTCGCTTACGGGTCCGTCGCCAGTAAGGGGATCTCGCCGCCTTTTGCTTCCGAAATGTTTGTTGCCGCGCGATCTCCCACCGAGAGCGGCTCCCGCACGCGGCTTGCGCGAGGAGGTCATTATCGGTCAGCCATGGCTCACCGAGGAAGAGGCCTGTGTGGACTTTTGTAGAAAATGCGTAAACTTCGGAAAGAGGGAGCGGACGAGCGTCCACCTGATCCCCGAGCAACCGTGTCCGACTCCGAATTCCGTATCATTGCCATCTTGCAACGATATCCCCACTCTTCATCGGGACAAGATTCAGAAGGTCTTGGAGGATCTTCATGAAGTTTTTCCTCCCATTCTATATAGCTCCTGAGTCTCGACCGCTGACGGCTTTTACGACGCCGGACGGTGCCCGCTACCAGTTTCGGGTGATGCCTTATGGCTTGGCTGGTGCGTCCTCCGGTTTCCAGAGGACGGTGATGCAAGTGCTAGCAGGATTCGTTCGCGAATTCTGCATGGTCTACTTGGATGACATTATCGTTTTCTCGGGGACGTGGGAGGAGCACTGCCGTCACCTGCAGTTGGTGCGGGAGCGTCTGGCGCTGTATGGCCTGCGCTGCGCCCCCGAGAAATGCATTGTTGGAGCGAGTTCCCTCCAGTATTTGGGACACGTGGTTACTGCCACTGGTACTCGTCCCCAAGAAGTACACGAACGCGCTATTCAAGAAGCACCCGAACCTACAAGCCGCAAGGGAGTACGAAGTTTCCTGGGAACTTGTAACTGGCTCCGGGAATACGTGCCACGCTTTGCGGAACTGGTTAAGCCTTTGACGGACTTGCTTCGGCTGAAGAAGCCCTTCAAATGGACAAAGCAAGCATCAGCAGCGATGAAAGCTATTAAGCAGGCCATGAGTCAGCCACTCCAGCTGACCCGTCCAGACTTTGGCCGAAAATTTTGCCTGCAGACGGACGCCAGTAAGCTGGGAGTCGCGGCCGTACTGTTTCATCCAAGGGAGGATGGAACACGAGACGTTATCTCCTACGCAAGCTCGCGATTCAATCCCGCTGAGCAGAACTACCACTCAAACGAGCAGGAGGCTCTAGCGGCCGTCTGGGCGTTAAAGAGATAACGCCCATTATTGGAGGGCCACCATTTCACTCCGGACGTCCTAGTGGATTCGGATGACCCACTGGCGGAGACGAGCCACATTCCCGCATTGACTTCTCGGTACTCGGCCTCGACCTCCGGACTTGACCGCCCGCGCAGGGTTTCGCGTTTGCCTAGCCGCTTTCGGGAGGATTGAGCACGTATCGGGACGTTGGGTTTCTCTCGAATTGGAGGTGGCGATTGATACCGGCCGGTCAGTCGTCACGAGTGACGTGAGCGAGAGAAATCCGACGCCCCTATATGACGTGCGAGTATTTTCGGGTACCTACCCAAAATACCGCGGGAAGCACCATTCATTTTTGGGGAAATATTTTTTTTATTACTTGGGATATTTTTATTTATAAAATGGCAACATTTTGGCTTGTCAGCTGAGAGAAAAAAAGGCGCGCTGAGTTTTTGCCGCGTGTAAAAAGAATTTTAATTTAAAAAAAGAGGAACGATTCTTTTAGCATTATTTTATTTTTTTCTAAAAGAAAAAAAAAGTCTGGCCGTGCCGCCAGCCGTCGATTTTCAAGTCCGGTGCCCCAGAGCCGGCAATAATTTTTATGGTATTTTTTCTACCCAACGAAAGTAAGAAACTCTAACTTGAGCCAAGCCTGGTGCAGCTGGCTGGGTTTTTCCTGAGACTGTTGCCTTGGCTGAATCGTAGAGGCCTTTGCGCGTTTCGGCGAGTCGCCTGCCAGGGTTTCGTCCGACGGATTCCCTCGGTCAGGTTGTGCCACCTAGGTGTTTCCATCGGCTCTAAGCTAACTATAAGTTTAAATCTTCTTTGCATACGTTGGGCTGAACACGGACCTTCCCAGTGGCCGAGGACGTCCACCAACCCGTAGGTCAATGCAGACTACGCCTGGTGGGCTGTCGATCCACCATCATCGACAGGGGTCCAAGCTGGGAGACCACGTCCTCACGGTGAGTGGCCTTTAAATGTTCTCTTACCTTGGTCCAGTAGTATTTAACAGTTTATCCGAGGGGAGTGACACGTTGAGACGACGCTTCACGTCGTCCCTAGCGCTCCACCTAAACTGCACACGTCTACGCTGAGTGCTGTTCGGAGCTGGTCAGCGGCCTTGCCATCTGAGTCTCCGGACAGCGTGAAGCGAAGGAGTGTCAGTATCATAAGCACAACTAATATTCATAATTATTATTTCGTTATAATCGTAATTATTAATTAATTTCTCTACTCATTTAATTAAAATCTATTTTGGCCCTCTGTGTGTCGCATCGCGAAACTTTTTGGTTGCATACCGGACTTATCGATTATCTAGTTAACGACCCCTATCTATACTTCGAACCACCGATGTAAAATTCGTATCTAACGACCTTAATTACCCTGGTTATTCGCCTTATCTCTTCCCATATTGTTATCGTAATTTAAAAAACCTTCTCGCGACGTTAGCTCATTTTTTTTAATACTATTCCTGGCTTAAATCGTACCGCCCTCTATATAACTCTTCTCGCAACCCTCGATTCAATTCAATGCAAATTTCGTCGATGAAACAGAGCGCGCCCGCAGTTAACAAATTTGGTCGACAGATGTCGGGCCTAGTATTGTTTCGGGAGTCCCGTAATTAACTTATCTGGATACCCGATTACTGTGAGCCAATTGATTAATTACTCAGTCAATTACTCAGTGAGCTAATTAATCAATTACTCAACCAATCAGCTCACTTGGATGTGGTTATAAACGACTTCTACGATCAACACTTTACCCTCCAATTTCGCTTATCGTCCTCGTTGTAAAGTTTTTCTTTTATTTCATATTTTATCAACACAACCCCTATTAGATCATTTTTATTATGTAAATTAACCTTTCTCACCCGAAGTATAATAAAAGTTATCAACAAATGGCCTAGAGACTATCCATCAATAACACTATTTAAAAATTACAAAGTACTCGATATAAAACAAATTTATATAAGATCGGCAACAACGCACTTCTTTTACAATGATCGCTCTAAATTTAGATCACAACAAAGCCGTAACACCCGTCAATCAGTAAATATTAATTTTTGTATACCTTATTGTAGAACAACAATGGCACAGCATCAGTTTGCTTTTAGAGCACCGACTGCATTTAATCGGCTTCCTGTGGAACTTAAAGCTTTAGAAAATAAAAATAGGTTTAAGACAGATATTACTGCACGATTACTGGATAAGACCATAGATACATTCTATTTACTTACTTGAGTTTTTGCAAGCTGACGTGTGGCGTGTGACGAAGGGTACACTGAGACTGAGATTTAGATTTAAATTCACTAAGGAAATAATTGTTTGCATGTTTTTGGGATTTACTTAGTTCATTTTTAAATATTTTGATATAATTTTATTGTATGAATATGTGTATGTTTATGTATATATATGTAAACATACGCATATATTTTATATGTATGTTTGTATTGTATTCATAATTTTAGGCGATGGAATTTATATTGTATTTATATTGTAAGGCTATTTATATTGTATTCATTTAGAAATGGCCATCATATTTTTATCATTCTTTCCATCATCTTTTCTTTTTAATAAATTTATATTATTGTAGCCATTATATTTTATACTATTTTAACAATCATTTTAGTTATCTTTTTAATATTTTATGTAATTTTATTGTGTTAATATGTGTATGTTTGTATTGTATTCATAATTTTATACGAAAGAAATAGCCATCATGTTTTTATCATTTTTTCAATATTTTTTCAATATTTTTTTTTTGTTGGAGATCATCTAAATTTTTTTTTTAAATATGTTTATATAATTGTAAAAAAGCCATTATATTTTATAGTATTTTAGTATATTTTTTTCTTAAATATTTTTATACAATTGTATTGTGTTAATATGTGTATGCTTATACTGTATTCATAATTTTATGCGAAAGAAATAGCCATCAAGACACAGGCTTTGCCTAGTTTGATGGTGATTAAAACACCTTAATGACACTGCTTTCTGCATCACTGTATAATATAATATGTATTTGTTAATAATAATACGAATTATAAGTGTATCAATATTTGTCAGACATGAATAAATAAATAAAAAAAAAATAAATAAATAAAATAAAAAGTATCGAAAAATTTCGCGTGGTCCGAAGCGGGGTCTTTCGATCCCCCAGCTCATGTTCATAGAAATATAAAATGTAATAATAATACCTACGGAACCCTCGACATCTAACTAGGACCATAATCATCTGTTAAATGAATGGCAAATGAATGACTGCCACATTCCACAGTTTCTGCCACAAAAACTCGACCAGTGTTTCTTTAATTTTCTTAAATAGTTGCATATTTTTTGAAATAATATCCATTTGTAAAACTTTTATTATTTTTAACAAATTTATTTTATTATAAAATCGCGAATTGAATAAAGAAGGATTATAAATTAAATTATTTATAAATTTAAGTTAATTTATGATTTTTTTTATGTCTTCGAATGAATTTGCTTTATCAATGTATTAAAGAGTAAAGTATCGTTTTGAAAAATTAATAATTTAATAAACGTCATCAGAATATTCAAGTTATTTAATATATTGAATATAAAATCATCATATTGACGTCTATAGAAAAGTAGGCCACGTCCCCCATCAAAATTTAATTATTTGAATTACTTATTCAAGTACATACATAATATTTCAATCTTTCATCAAGATAAAATAAACATTTTTATTCACCACTATTGTCTTTATTTTTGCAGTTTGGGCAAGTAATAATTTTGCATTGATGTCTATGCAGGACACATATTGCTTTCTTGCAAGAATCGCATCGGATTTTGGATTTTCTGTCCTGATTTCTCGGACAAAAAGCGCATCTACTTCTAGCAAGCTCCTGAACTATCAGTGGTTCTATTGCAGTAATATTTTCGCCATTCACTACTCGATCATAGAGTTCAAACCCATGCTGAATATGTTTATGATATTTCGCACTGTTTTTTTTTCTACGGTAGACATTTTCTTTCACTAATTCCATAGCCAATTCTTGTATAAAACATTGTCTTCGACTACGATCATCTTTTCTCCACTCTGGGTATTTTTTTATCCACACAATATAGGCGTTTAATGCAGCCATTTCAATTATTTCCATAAATATTCTAAATGGCCACCTTCGGCTTGCTCTCACACAACTATATTGTTGGGTCATTTTATCTCCAGTGTCGACGCCTCCTTTTGTTTTGTTGTAATGTAATATAACATTGGGTCTCTTTTTAGGGCCTTCTTCTATTTGAGCGTCGATATATCCACTAGATAACAGTGTAACAGCAACATTCTTTTTCGGGACATAAGATACTAAGGTGAGATTATCAGAATATCCAAATAAAGTGGAAAATTCTTCTCGATCTCGGCATTGTAAAAACTCCTTCGGAATCTCACGTTTATTTTTCCTTATTGTTCCTGTGAGTGTAATGCTGTTTTCGAGAAGAATATTCGCGAGAGGAATTGACGTAAAGAAGTTATCCGTTGTAACACCTCTACCTGTGCCATAATATGGTTGGATAAGGTCCGTTACAACACGTTGTCCTTGATTCACTTCTCTCTTGTTTTGAGATTTTCCGGTATATGGCTGACTATTTAAAATATAAGATGTAGCAACATCTGCAGTAATCCAAATTTTCATTCCATATTTTCCCGGCTTACTTTTCATGTAAACACGAAATGGACACTTTCCTCTAAATGTTGCTAATCTTTCATCAATAGTTATGTAAAACCCAGGTGAAAAATATTTTATGCAAGCAGCGTTAAATTGGTCATATATGGATCGAATTGGTTCAAATTTATCTCCACTGAGATCTATTCTCAATTGTCTTGTATCTCTATAGTCAAAACGTATTTTTGAATAAATAAAAGTAAACCTATCTCTGGACATAGCTACAGAAAAAAAAAAAATTAAAAAGAGGGTTTGTAGTCCATACTTGTTTTAGTGCAAGCCTTCGGCCATTGCATCTTCCTGAAGCCAGCAAAAGTCCAACAAACGCTTCTATCTCTGATTTGGAAATGATTTCAAAATCAGATTCATGTCGACAAAATTGATTTGTGTGCGTAGCGATCTCTTCCAACATATTTGATGACAGGTATAAGATGAAGGCATCCTTTATTGTTTTAATACCTCTTGCTTCTTCTTTGAGACCCATAGAAGATGATATAATATTATGAGCTCTGGTTCTAGTACTTCTGGTTCTAGTCTGGTCCAAGTAAAACCCGATTTGGATATGAAGTTTTCATTTTCTTCATCGTCTTCACTTATTGGTTCATCATCAGACTCTGCTTCCACAATATCTTCTACTTCAGAATTATTTTCATCACGCAATTCAAATTCCAAGTCGCTATCAACATCTTCTTGATCACTATCGTCTAATAACAAATTCTCTATTTCTTCTACGGTCAATTTTTGAGCCATTATCTGGTGGAGAAATAAAAAAACAACTTAATTTATAATAAAATAAAATTGTGATATTTTCAGATAAGTTATTCTTGAACTTACCAATATTTTCACAAAAAATGCGTAGGAAGATATATAATTTGTATTAAAAAAATATATTAAAAAGTTTGTGAACCACTTTCACGACACAACAAATATACTTGTTCGGCTGGAGCCATGGGTCAGAGATATAGAACATGTGTTCTCACAAAAGGTTGGAGAAGACTGAGCGAAGGAATAATAGACATCTGAGTGGACCGAAGATGCTGTCTCATTTCCACACTGCTGTTTTACGGTAGTCTCGCATAAGTCTGAGTGAAACAAATAACACATAAGACCAGGGCCGGATAAACGTGTTTTCGCGCCCAGAGCAATATATTTCAATCCGCCCCCCCCCTCTTTCCCAAATGTTTGGAATTTCAATATTATATTATGCAGTATAATTCAATATTATACAGTAAAAATCAATATATTAATATAAACCAAAGAACAAAAATAAATTATAATTCTACCTATTCCTATTCATGTATGTAACGTATCCTGAGAAGTAGGCATTTTAAACTAAAACCTTAAGTCTTACAATTTTTAAAGTATTGGGTCTCATCACATAAACCGTTTTAAAGTAAAATATAATTTTAAAAGTCCTTTTAACTATCACAAATATTATGTAAATAAACTAAACTTAATAACTAATGTTAACACTATTTAATTTTATCATAAAAACTATTTCTAATTAAATAAAAACTCAATATAACTATAAAATGCCAGTAAAAATTTAAAATCACACCAAACTTAAAATAAAAAAACAAATCGCTATTCTAATTAACACAAAACACTAAATAAGTTCTTGGTATAATTAATACATAAATTAAAATTAATAAAACGAGGTATTTCGATGAATTTTACACAAAACAGCACACGAAAACTCCAGTTGATTTCGACACACTTTGCCGACTAGTATTCCATCTAGTTGTATATATTAAAATTTATGGTCTATACTAGACTCGTAAAAAATATTGACACGTGTTAACACTTGACATCAGACAGAAGAGAGAGATAGAAACAATAATATATGAATAATTGAAAGAGTCAGGTGACGAGTCGGCGACCGAGGTCAAGAAAATAAGTAAATATGTCGCTAAAGTCGAAAGGGAAAACTTCACTGAAATTGTCATAACATTTCTACAGAACATTGTTTCCCTTTTTTAGAAAACCTTGCTATTGGTTGTATACAGGTTCCGCATATTTAAAACGGCTTATGTAGTTTCATTAACAAGCAATAAGAGTTCTTAGTATAATTTATCATTAAAGTTACTATGGTGTGTAGCATCTGGAATGTTTTCAAACATGCCGTTACCATCTCATATGAAATTCATTATGAACCGCCCGGGCGATTTCAGATAGGGGGGCGCTGGCTTCATTATGTAGATAATTTTTACACTTAAGCAAGTAAATTATTACAATGATTATGTGTGCGTGTGTGTGAATCGAATGTCGAGCAGCATAAACGTGTTGTTAGTATTTGGTAGGTAGGTATATGTTTACGAATAACACGGTAATAGACGGACAAGATCACCGCAGAATTTTAACATACACACCATCACGCCGTGTCCCTTTCGGGGAAGGCAGAGAGAACCGAGTGCCATACCTGGGGAATTTTTGATTTATATAATTAACATTTTAGGATTTTAAGCGCCCTTTTTAGACAAGCGCCCTGACTTCTTGTTCCGGATTGTTCTATGATTTATCCGGCCCTGTTTACAGACCTCCTTGACCGAGCCTTCCATGCCGCGCGCGGAAGTAGGTAGGGCTAATAAGGGATTGAAACTGCAGCATCTCAGTTCTTCTGATTGGAACAGTGTTCGTTTCGTTGATGTTCAAAAGAAATACAATGCCAAACCAGTTTTTTGTTTTTTGGACATCAATGATGAGTTTAGACAATTATTATATAAGAGTGACCCTTTAGCACCACAAGATTCATTCTTCGCTGCCCTCTCACAATCAATCATCATGCAGAGTGAATGTATGAAGGCTTCTCTGCAGGAGTTGGTCGACTGGTCTAGTCTATCCACTTCCACTTCATCAGACCTATTTGAGAAAGTTCTGTCACTCTTCGGTGATAAATCTGATTATCAGAAAGTGACCAAGGACCTCACCCAAATGGTGTGTGGAAAAAGGGCGAACATAATAGAGCAGAGGAGGGAGATGATATTAAAGTCAGTGAAGGACAGCTGTGTCCAGTCAGCATTTCGTAGGATTCCTCCCAGTGGAGAATACCTATTTGAACCAACCAACCTCTCTTCCATGGTTCAGAAGATGGGCGGCATTGATAAATGTCTCCCCAGAGTTTCACACGGGACTCAACCAGGCACCTCCGGTACATTGGGTTCCATGTCGAAATCTCTTCCCCCTCAAGCCTCAACAAATAAGCCCAAGTCTGCTAAAAATTCGACGAGGTTTCGTACCTCTCATTACAAAGCCCCTCCTAAGCGCGAGAACTTCAAAAGCCACGACTCATCAAAAAACCGAAAAAGGCATTATAAATGACTGCAGGAAATTTCAAGGGGGGCAACTGCAACAATATCTGCAGGAGTGGATAAAATTGGATCCTCCTCAGGTAATTCTAAATATTTTACGAGGGTACAGGATACCTTTTATTGCCAAACCCCCCTTAAGAATTTCCACAACATCAAGCAACGCAGTTGTAACCAAACATTCGGAAAAAATGACAGTACATGTAAAAGAAATGCTGACATTGAGGATATTGGAAAAAGTTCGGCCATCTCCGTCATTTGTATCCCGAATGTTTCTCGTGCCAAAAGCAGACAAAACTACAAGACCAGTCCTAAATCTAAAACCTTTGAACAAATTCGTAGAACCAGGCAAATTCAGGCTGATAAACTGCTATCGCATACCAGATTTCCTTCAGCCCGGAGACTGGATGGTAAAGGTAGATCTATCTCAGGCATACTTTCATGTGCCAGTACACCTAGGCCACCGCAAGTTTCTATGTTTAGTTTATCAAGGTCAACTTCTGCAGATGACTTGTCTCCCATTCGGTTTAAGTTCTGCCCCAAAAGCCTTTGCCACAGTGACAAACTGGATAGCACATTACTTCCGGGAAAAGGGTTTCAGAGTAGTGGTGTATTTGGACGACTTCTTTCTAGTAAACCAATGCCCTGTGAAACTACGAGAACAAACCCTTCATCTTGTCACATTCCTCAAAAGGTTGGGGTGGAAACTTCAATTGAAAAAGTCTGTCCTAGACCCTTGTCAGGAGGTAGAATTTTTAGGCATAAGTTGGAATACTTTTCTGAACAAAAAAGGACTCCCAAAAGACAAATATCAGAAATTAAAAGATTTACTGATAGTTCTTATGACCAGAAAAACTTGGTCTCTCAGAGAAGCTCAAAGTCTATTAGGTTTGATAAACTTTGCAAATTTTGCAGTTCCACGAGGAAGACTAAATTGCAGAATCCTTCAAAGTTGCAGTCACAGACTGCTATATCAAAAACCATTCCAAAGATTCATCATCCCACATGCAGCTATAAATCAGATGGAGTGGTGGACTCAAAACTTACAAAGAAAGAGCGCTATCCACGCTCCAGAATTCCAACACCTTTTGACAACGGATGCATCAGACTCCGGATGGGGAGCAATACTGGACAACAAATTATTAAACGGACAATGGTTGCCTCACCAACGAGGTCTCCACTGCAACAGGAAGGAGATGCTCGCCGTACTGGCTGCCCTGTCTCCACACGTGCTAGAGCTGTTGGGCTCGGGTCTCATGATCCAGTGCGACAACAGGACCGTTGTGTCATACCTTCGCAACGAAGGAGGCACCAAGTCACAGGCTCTTCAGACCTTGACTCGGCGTGTACTGGAGATTGCGGATCAACACCGCATCAGTGTCTCCGCCTACTATCTCCCCGGACGATTCAACGGCATCGCCGATCGTCTGTCACGCCAACGTCCTATCTCCCAATGGCACCTCTTACCCGAAGCTACGTCAATCGTATTTCGGAAATGGGGAACGCCAGTCATCGACCTGTTTGCCTCGAAGATCGCTCACGTTGTGGAAACTTACGTAACACAAGACCAAAAAGATGGAGCTGCTGTATTCCACAATGCTCTGAGTCGTCAGTGGGACTATCAATTAGCATGGGTATTCCCACCGCCGTGTCTAATGCCGCGAGTCTTGAGGCATCTCAACACAGCTCGAGGAATTTATTTAGTCATAGCTCCCAAGTGGCAAAAAGTATTCTGGAGAGGGGACCTCAAGAGTCGTGCACTGAGTCCTCCTTTCACAATACACAATCTTCATCGAGTGCTAATAGACACAGTGACGGGCGAAACTCCTTGCAATGTCCAACAACTTGTTCTAGAAGTATGGAAATGTGGGGGTGGAAAAACAGTTTAACTCAATGGTCAGTGCAGCAAAAGCAATTACTTCAAAACGCATGGCGTAAGTCCACTTTGAAATCGTACGAACCCGCATGGCTAAGATGGCACTTATGGGCAACTAAAGAAAAAATAGATCCTATTAATCCTAGCGGTAACCACTTAGCTAGGTTTCTCTCTGACTTGCACATTAAGTTTAAATTAGCACCAAGTACAATTTTACTTCATAAGTCAGTAGTATCGACATTCTGTAATCCGCACATGGACAGACGACTCAGCTCAGATCCACTAGTGAAACGAATTCTGAAGTCTATTCAGCTTTCAAGGCCAAAAGTGAGAAAACCTCCTATATGGAACCCTCAGAAAGTAATATCTTGGCTGGAATCAAATCCTCCAAAAAATATTACTCTTTTTGAAGCGAGTCGTAAAGCCTGTACTCTCCTCCTATTAGCTTCTGGACGTCGAGTGCACGATTTAACGTTACTTCAAAACAGTCCAGACAAACTCATCTTTCTCTATGTGGCCTATTTTTGGTTCCAAAACTGACTCAACTACACACCAACAGTCGGGCTGGAGAATTACTATGTCCAAGTGTCAAAACACAGATCCGGTTTTCTGGATTAAGAAAGTACGAGAATTGTCAATGAGTCGCAGAAATTCTCCAGATACCAAGTCTCCACTATTCATCTCCACGTGTGGACAGCCAAAATCAGCAACTCAAACAATTATAGGAAGTTGGGTTAAGTCTGTTCTGAAGGACGCTGGTGTATCATCTCCTCCTGGGAGTATACGTTCAGCTGTTGCTTCACTAAATTGGTTACAGAATCATAGACTGGACGATATTCTAGCACGAGGAAACTGGCAGTGTGCAGATACCTTCGCAAAGTTCTATCAACGAGAAGTGACTAATTTCAACACAGAAACATCATCTTCTCTGTCACCATTGTTTGAACCGTTAGAATAATATTATGAAAGCATATAGTCACATTAGCGTGTTATATTATATACAATATATGTCACCAGGCGATAACAAACAGATCTCAATATGGTTTTAAATAACGGAATGGGAATACATAATAGAAAAGTTTTACCTACCATTAAAACTTATATTATGTACCCCAGCCTTATTTAAAACCTAGGCAATCCCTGCCTGTTGAGAGCTAATGAAGCTTTTAATATAAACAAAAGCAATTAAAACACTTGAGGACTCAACCACCAGATGTCCTACTACTGGTGACATTATTTGGCGCCAAATTTGAATGCAAACAGTACTACAAGGATAGAAAAGAGCGACGCTGTCTCAATATGGTTTTAAATAAGGCTGGGGTACATAATATAAGTTTTAATGGTAGGTAAAACTTTTCTATTTTATTTTAATATAGCTGAGAAGCATCGCTTCGCTCAGCTTCTAAGCTAGGGCTTTCAGCCTACTTTTTACCGCTGCGCGGTAAATGGCCGCCTTCGGCGGTTCATGCAACAAAATGAACCGAAGCTTTTATGGTAGGTACTTACAAAATATATTCGGTATAGTGTTACACGCCCATGACGTTGCCAAGTCCATGAAGACTTGGCCACGTGAACCTGAGCACCCGCGAGGAAGAACGAACGCTTGCCCTTAACCGTGAGTGCCGTGAAAAGATAAATTACTCTGGATGCTGCAATTTATCGACCTGTATCTTCGCTTTGTGTCTCATGTGCATATTATGATGTGTAACAGCACTCTATTCTCCATCATCAAAATGTAGTTATTTACCTCATTTTGATTATAGACCTAATACCTAATTATATTTTAGTTTAAATTTAAACATAAAAATTAGATTTGTAGGCCGGTACCTACTTCTGTTTTGAAAATCAGTAAGTTATGTTATTTTATTATTCTTCAACATTTATTTAAGATAAATAATATCAATTTATTCAATTATTTTTAAATAAGTAGGTATTTTGTTTATTTATGTTAGTCCAATTAATTCAAACTTTGGGTTGCCCATATAGAACGAATGTGTTTTTAATGTTGTAACGTACACATCAAACATTATTTTATAATCAATAGTTGTTGATAATAATATTTCATTTTGATGACCTTTTCATTATTTTGATATTATTCTCATCGGAAGAAAACTTATATTTTTTAACGCATTGCAGCGCTTTTGTGATGTCATTCAAATAATACTCCATATTTAAATAATAGTTAAATTTAAAGACCTGCCACGAAAGTAGAAGGTATTTAAATATTTGGAATCTTATAATATTTTTAAACTGTATTCCTGTTTTACAAAATTTCGTAGAAATAAAGTTGTTTTTGTAAAAATGATTCTATATTATGTTTCCATAAGTTTGAAAATTTACCGATAGATGTCGAAAAGCAACAATTTATATTCCTTTACATATTTTTTTGAATTTAAAAAAAAAAAATAGGCGTTTCCACAAAAAAAGAATATTTTTCCCGTAATATGTATAATATTGTCTATCTTTAAACAAAAGATCAATATAATTGGCGTTGTAGACCACTTGTAAAGAATCACCTATTTTGACAGCTAAATCGGTGAAACAATGCAAGTAAAGCAAATCTGACCCACAATGCAAAAGGAAACGATTCTTCCGCGTAAATTGTTCCCTATCCCATGCAGGATTTTATTATTTCGTGCCTTTTGAGCTCTGGCTATTACGGGAACAAACACAACTTTACGTTGGCATCAGTTGGCATTATAATAACCGCAAGGATATATTCTCATAAATCAATTTTGGCGACTCGGCGAGTAACGCAAAAAAACATTCTATAAGTCTTATTATATAACATTTAAACATACTTTCTTTTGAAAATAACATACTTTAACAAATTATCTCGCGAGGCTTTGTGTTTTTATACTGTTTCAAATGTTATATTATAAAAATGTAATATTATAAGATTTTTGCTCTACTGTAAAATTGACGATTTTGACATAGTAAGATTTCAAACGAAACATCGAGAGGCAGACTGACATGAATTTAGCCGTGCACAAACATGTGCAAATCCAGAACGACAATCTTACGAGGTCTACTTTATTTATATGCAGATGCAGATGCAGATATTATAATCAAATTCCATCAAGTATTGTCGATAGAAAAAGTTAAAAAAATATGTATACTCAATTACATCCAAATACCTACCATCTCCTTAGGTCTTCTGTTTCACAAAAAAACATTTCTTCAAAACCTCATATATTTACAAGGTTTATATTCAAAATACTGTTAGGGAAAAAATGTTGTTTTGATATAAAAAAAAACACAAAGGTATTTGTATAAAATTTGTCAATAACATAGAAGCATTTTCTGTAAAACTACAAATATACTGCAGTTGTCTATACTAATGGTACCAGTTATTGACTTTCTTTATTGAAAATAAACAAGATAATATCCGCCAGTTCTAATACAACTACCAGGAAGAACTGGCAAAGAAAACTGATGTCTGATATTGAATTTAAAAAATATGTATCCAGTTGAAACATTCATTCTTGTTTATCATACACTTCAATTTCATGTATCATTGTGTACGTATAGAAATATGAGTAAATAATTTTAAAAAATTTCTTCAAATTCTATTGAGGAATTTAAAATACATGATACAGGAATAGGAAAAGGGATGGTGTATTGAGGCGAACTTGAAATTAGCGATACAATAGAAGAACAATATTCTTATTCCGAGCCACAGTGAACAAGGTGGAAATCATGTTATAAGATATAAAAAAAATGTTCGAGATATATAGAATTCTTTATACGGGTTAATGACCCCGTTTTCCTGGGGTAGGTAGAGAGAAGCGAGCACCATACATTCATTGCCTCACACACATTCATTCGTCTGTTATTTAAACATATTAAGTTTTATCCTTTCCTTTGAGAATTTTGTTTACATGGTCATTATACAGCACTATGAAATATTCATTATTTTTGTTTATACAGAAGGCACTACTAATAGTTAACATTTCAAATTTTCAGTTATGATTTAAACAGTCTGTTTATGTTATGTCCATTTTAAGATTGTATACATTCTTATCAACAATAAGTTTGAACAATTGATGTGTTTTTAGTTTTTGAAATAAATACATCAGGTAGTTACTATTGTTGCAAATATTAAACATGTTCATAGCATCATATGTATTCTCCGAGCTAATTCAGAAACTAAATTCTACATTTCAAAACATTTTACATAACTAAAAAACAGATTATTCTACACACATTATTAATTTATATTCAGATCTTTCATACATATTATTTTTGAAAACACAAAAGTTATTGTTATCTATACAAACATTTCTCTTTCCAAATATATTCATTCTCATTATTCTTCAATAGATTAGCATTTAAAAACAGCTTTATATTTCTTACTTTACTCAAGTTTTCAATTGAACAAATATATCAGAAGATCAAGATATCCTGTGCTGAACGAAAAGTCAGATATACCTTTACAAAGATGCTGAATATTATAGATATGTCGAATGAAGAAATCAATACACCTTGAGGTCCACGCTCCTATTGTTATCGCCAAGTGAAATGAAATGAAATGAAATTATTTTATTTCCATTTTATTCATATATAAAACAATAACAAAAAATAGCTATGTTTTAAAAAATAATTATCATAAACATAGTATATACAATTGTTCTTATTTGGAAATTTACTGCCTCACTAGACAAGTCTGTTCTGAGGCAGTAGTGTTTCAATTTGTCCTGTGGTTACATGTTTTTGAATACAAAAATAATTAACAGGGATAGTCAAATTGCCATTAGGCAATAAGTCCGCCATTTGTACTAGCTATTAAGTAATGTATAATAAAGTGTTTTAAATATATAAATAAATAAATAAACATCAACAGGAAAGAGAAAGAGACGAAGCATAATCAGAAAAATTACCGTGAACTCTCATTTTATTTTATTTTAGCCCTCATAATTGTAGTGGAAATGATGGATGGAACCAAGCTGTGGTAGAGATTTTCAGTGCTTGGCGATAACGAACAGCGTTTACAATTTGACTTATGGGCCTTAATTAGATATCTAGATTTACTGCATAACTCACTTCTTAAATCTTTGTTAAGGTGTATCAAACTAAATACAACTTTTTACTTTTATCGAAACTGTAAGGAACCATTCAGTAGGTAGTCAATTATCAACGTACAAAAATACAGCAATTATCAAAATTTATACTCCTGTCTAAGAAAAAAGAATGACTGATGAAAATACTCTTACATAATATAATCATTTTATTTATTTATAATATACATGACATTTTACATAAAGAGGTTTGACAACAATAACAAAAGGTATATAAAAAAATTAAATATTGTATATATTTAAGACAGAGACAATGGAAGGGTACACATACACATCCAGACCATTGACACTCTACAAATTCTCTCATTAACAAATTACATATAAGAGAATATCAAAAATTCCACGTTTAGGGTAAGCGTATATTTTTATAATAATACATTTACTCTTTCTTTCACCCTGTAATGACATGTGGTGATATTATTGCCAAATTACTATTTATTTAAAAAAAATTACTTTTTAATATACTTCTTCTCCCACACAAGTCTAACTGCAAACCTCTGACTATGGATACTAGGAAAACCATAAAACGCTAAGAAAATCAAATGGCAGAATCTATTTATGGTTCAGTTACTATATAATATGCAGGAACAAAAATCTTATGCGCTGAGGCACCTTCTTAGAATAGTGCTTCCACACTTTTCTATAATTATTGTTTTTGTGCGTCTCGTGAGAGACGGGTAATCGAAAATACAAGAGGCAAAATAACATCTCACATAGTTATGCAATGAGGTTTACCACCCATTCTGAATGTTGCCATTAAGATAATGCATACCCGCACACCTGTCGCTGGTTACCCCATCATATTGTGGGATATGCCGTTATGGTATGAATGCAAATGAAAATCGTTCCTCCCATACTGTAATTTAAGGTTATAAATAAATAAATATAAGTATTTTATACCTATACCTATGTGTTTTTAGACAAATTTTTGTGTCTGAAACATCGAGTAATAAGTAGATGTATAATTTTTTATATAAATAATCCATACAAAATCTAACTAAACATTAATTTTGACAAGAAGTTTGCCATCATAGTATTGAATCAGTGTTATTCAAATCGAAATCTACTGCTACTCAACATATTATATATTTACTTAATTTAATATTCCTTCTCGGGCAACTAACTGGTACTATGTCAAATATTTATTTAACACGCACCCAATAACAATTTGCCACATTCTGGAGACTTACGATATTAATCATCTCACAGATCCAGACTGAAAACACAATTAAAAACTGTGCCTCCACCGGGAAACGAACCCGGGACCTTTGGATCAGCAGTCGGATACCCAACCAACTGAGCCACGAAGGCCGACACTTAATTTTACAAAAAATATTTAAATTGAATAATTAAGAGTATTATTTACAAATGGAAAGATATTTCACACCCTTCGGAATAACGGGAATCGCATTTATATGCGGCACAAGTATGCATCATTTTATTGACTGAAAAAATAAATAAAACAATAATTCATGTTGTTTTAAATGATGTATAAATATTCTATAAATACTAAAACATTAATTGTCCTTAAAAATAAAATATTTAGGTCAATATAACGTTAACTTTCTAAAATTAAGGGATGAAATCGCTCACTTTCTATACTATTCGCAAGATACTAAAATCATCCACGCGTTATATGAATGCTAAACAAACGCGGTTCGCATGTGCATCTATATGTTACATCACCTATATCTTGAAATGTCACTTGTATCTTGGCTTTACGAATAGCTAACTCATTAATTTCACATCGATGAATAAAAAAAAATCTGTTATACTTAATATATTTTTTTAATACTTCGTTATCATTCAGTACCTACTCGATCATTTTCTAAATTCAATTATAAAAATTTGTTTAGTATGAAGTTGTCATTATTTTTTGTATAAATAAACACAATTTTAATCTTATACATTTCGTAAGTCTTAATCCTGATTTTATCCAACTGTCGATTCGTTCAAGAGAATGAAATTCTATTGAAGGAAGAGGCAGTATAAATTTAAGATGCGTGTACGAAGGAACATTTTGTATGGCCTAGTGGACTTTTTGCATGCTAATAACACCAACTAGAGGCCTCGCAGCATATATATTCCCTTACATTGATTTACTCAGAATTCAGAGTAGAACATTTTGTGAGTTTTGTGTGTGTGTGTGTCCCCTTATAACTTTTGATCCGCTCAATTTACAGAGCTCAAATTTTCAGAATATATAAACAGTTATAGGCCCACAAAACTTTTATACTCAGAATTGTGAATTTTTGTTTCAGTTAGGGGTTATCAACTTTTGAATTTTTACTTTATTTTTCCATATATCTCAGAAACCATAAAAGCTAGAACGCTGAAAATTGGTATCTTCTTCTCTGCGTGCCGTATCAGGTCCCCCCGACTCTGGAGAATGCCTCTCTGTCCTGCGCCATTCGGACTAGCTCTCCTACCTGCGTTATTCCAGTCCACTGCCGGATATTGCGCAGCCAAGACATCTGCCTTCTCCCAACTCCACGACGACCCTCAATCTTGCCTTGTATTATCAGTTGCAACAATTTATACTTTTCTCCTCGCAGAATGTGGCCCAAATATGATATCTTACGAATTTTTATATTTGTCAGAAGTTCTCTGCTCGTATGTGCTTGACGCAAAACTTGTACGTTGGATATTAAATCTGTCCACGGTATTCGAAGCATTCTTCGATGAATCCACATTTCAAATGCTTCTAACCGGTTCATTGTATTGACTTTAAGCGTCCAAGTTTCGCAACCATACAACAGGACGGACCAAACATAGCACTTTATCATTCTCTGACGGAGTTTCAAATTAAGGCTGTCATTGCAGAACAGTGTTCTCATCTTGTTGAAAGTATTTCGCGCTATTTCAATTCTGCGTTTTACCTCAACATCGGGGTCTAAAGATTGTGTAATGACACTGCCAAGATATGTAAATTTTTCCACTCTTTCAACATTTACACCTTTTAATTGTAGAGACGCTGAGGAGTAGTCCAGTCGACCAAAGGTCATCCATTTGGTTTTATTCACATTAATGTTTAATCCCAACTCCTCTCCAGTAGCACATATATCGTTTAAAAGTTTCTGGAGGTCCTCAATGCTGTCCGTTAATATAACTGTGTCATCTGCATATCGGATATTGTTTATTATCATTCCGTTAACTTTCACTCCTTTATTTGAAGTTCCTACTGCCTTTTTAAATATTCTATCTGAATATAAGTTAAACAGGAGGGGCGATAAAATGCATCCCTGTCGTACTCCACGATGAATAATTACAGCATCACTGTTGTTATTTCCAATTTTTATTTCTGCTGTTTGGAACCAGTAGAGATTTTTAATGAAATTTAAATCCTTGGAGTCAATATTGCACTCTCTGAGCATCTCTAACAATTCAGCGTGCCTTACTCTGTCAAACGCTTTTTCGTAGTCTATAAAGCAAGCAAACATTTCCTTTCGTTGGTCTTTGCAATTTTGTAACAAAACATTAATTGCCAGTAAAGCTTCTCTTGTACCGAACGCATTTCGAAACCCAAATTGAGAGTCGTCGAGGTCCTGTTAACATTTTGCTCTAATTCTTGCGTGGATAATTTTAAGAAATATTTTTAATGTGTGACTCATTAGGCTAATAAGGCGATAATCGCTGCACTTCTTTGGGTGTTGTTTCTTAGGCAATGTCACAAATGTTGATTTTAACCAATCTTTGGGAATAATCCCTGTGTCATAAATCGTGTTAAATAGTCTTAGCAGATAGTCAATGTTTTCATCGTTAATGAGTTTTAATACTTCGGCAGGTATTTCATCCGGACCACATGCCTTCCCATTATTAGAAGTTGTAACGGCATGAATTATTTCTGATTTCAATATTGATGGGCCTTGTAGTGGGATTTCAACAGTGGGTTCAAGTCTGTCATCTTTAAACATAGTGAGGATATAGTTTTCCCACGTTTTTAAAATAGTTTTTTCATCCAATATAATTTTGTTGTACTCGTCTGTAAGATACGTGGGAGATGTTTTCTTGTCTAAGCCTGCAATTTCTTTAATTTTTTTATGCATCTTATGGTCATTATGGTCTCTGCTTAGTTTTTCTAGTTCCTCGCACTGTTTTTTCATCCACAACTCTTTAGCCTTTTTGATTTCTTTTTTTACAATCTTATGCGCTCGTTTATATTCTTCAGTTTTGTTCTTGAATTTCCTTCTTTCTTCCATTAGGGAAAGAATGTGATCAGTCATCCATTTTTGCTTCTTTATATTCCGCTCGGTCTTAAGGTTCTTACTACAAACATTTTTAATTGCGTTTTTAAATTCATTCCACCTCGATTCTACAGGAGCATCAATATCTCTGGGCAGACTTTGCAGCTTTCTATTAATTTCTCTAGATACAAAGTTTCTAGTTGAAAGGGATTCAAGTTTAGAAATATTAAACTTTGTACTCATTTTGGCTTTAATAACTTTTTTCAGTTTGACAGAGATGTCAGCTACAAGTGGGTTATGATCTGATCCAATATCTGCCCCGGGGAAGGTGGTAACTCTCTTAATTGAGTTTTTTTACACACCAAAAGAGGACACCAAGATCTACAACCTGTGATACTTTTTTAATATTAATTTTATTAATGCTATATTGATAAGAAATAGGAGATTTATTTCTATTAAAAGTCATATAATGACACTTGTCAACATTCAAAAATAGATGATTTTGATTACACCATTTGCCTAATTTATCAAGAATATTACAGTCGTTTAAACATGTTATCTTTTTAGAAATTTTAAGGTCATCAGCAAATAAAAGTATATCAACTCCTTTGAATACAGAAACAATGTCATTTATAAATAATAAGAATAATACTGGTCCCAAGTGGGAACCTTGCGGTACACCACTTGACACAACAAACTGAGAAGAAATACACCCCCCTATTTTTACAGAAATTTTTCTCTCGTTAAGATAACTTTTAAACCATTTGGATATATTATCAGTAACTCCCAAAGCATTTAATTTGTGAATAAGAATTTTATGGGAAACTTTATCGAAGGCCTTGCTGAAGTCTGTATAGACAGTATCTGTTTGAGAACGTTTCTCCAAAGCATCTAGAATTCTATGTTGATGCAACATTAAATTTGTTAAGGTGGACCGGCCTGAAGTGAATCCATGTTGATACACAGAAATAGCCTTATTTATCTCAACATTTTTTTTTTTTAAGAAAACTGATTCAAATAATTTTGGTATAGCGGATTGCAAACATATAGGCCTATAATTTGAGATATTAGATGGGTCACCTTTTTTTAGAATGAGAGACAAAAAACTAGTTTTCCATAAATCAGGAAAGATACCGGTTTTCAGAGAGATATTAGAGAGTATTGTTAACGGTTTTGACACATGAGAGATGCATTCGAATAAAAAACGTGGAGGAATGTTATCAGGTCCAGCTGACTTATTAGGATCCAAAGATTTTATTTTACTTATTACGTCTGATTCATCCAATATGCACGAGTTGATATCTAAAATAGTGTCATTATCATTGTAAACATTAAATAACTGAGGATCAGAAGTACTATCATAGACTTCAGCAAAACATTTAGCAAACAAATTTACAACACCTTGAGGGTTATCAGCCACATTGTGATTGAGGTACATAGTTGGAGGAAATCCATGGTCTTTGTTATTCTGTATCTAAGAGAATTTAAAAATATGTTGAGGATTAGTAATTGTTTGTTGTTCAAGGTTAGAAATACAGTTTTTATAGCATATATTAGATAAGTTTTTACATTTAAAACGTAACTTACTAAAGTTTATATAATCAGATAACGATTTGGTTATTTTATATTTTTTGTAAGCAGCCTTTTTTAGTTGAATAGTATCGATAAGTTATTTTGTAAACCATTTTGGATAGTAATTAAAAAATGGTTTTATTATTGGTACAAATAAATCAACAGCTTGGTTTAATATGACATAAACTTGCTCTACATTCACATTGATATTATCACACACATATAAAAAATTCCAGTCAACAGATGATAGAAACTTGTTAATTTTCTCAAAATCTGCTTTTAAGAAGTTACGCTTCGATAAAAGGAAGGATTTATTATTTGTATGGATATTTTTATACATAACGAGTAAAGGAGGATGGTAAACATCAATTGGAAGTAATACATCATCAGCCTGAGTTATATTAGCACAATATGGATTACAAAATACAAGATCTAAGAGACGGGAATAAGAGTTATAGATGTAGTTAATTTGTTTCAAATTCAGAAAGTTAGACATTTCTATTATTTCATATAAGGTCCGTGAAGAATATTATCACTTGTAAATGTTTTATTAAAGTCAATATCCCACTGAATATTTGGTAAATTATAATCACCGGTCAAAATTATTCTTGCATCAGGGTATTTATTACCGTAAAATGGGGCGACTTTGATAGTTTTTTTTTTTGTTTTTGGAATATTTTTACAACCGACTGTCGGAATCAATTGAAAAAATATCCTAAATAATTGCGTAGGTATATACTACCTTATTTTATATATAAAAAATATTTTGACGATTACATTTTGAAAAAAAAAAAAGTACCTATCAAAGTCACCCATTGGGGTGGGGCTACTTTGATACCCTTTTTTTTTATTCCCCCCATCTGTCAATTTTGAAGTTGCCTATCTACTTGTAAAGTTTTTTTTTATTTGAGTAGAAAAATTAAAAGTTATTGAGGAAAAAATAAAGTGGGGCGAGATTGATATCGATCAATGTCACCCCATTAAACTTGTTATAGAAGATACAGGCTAAGTTTAACAAAATAGTAATATTGAATTAAAAAAATAAATTTTCTGTGTCATAAATGCTTTATTAGATACATATAAAAGTAATAAAAAATAAATTTTTCAAACATAATGAAGAAAATACAAAATTATCAAAACACATGTAAACATTTAAAATTGGGTGCACATTATTTTAACGAGTGCACAGAATTATAAAAAAAAACATTGTGAGCATATCACAAAAAAAAAACTTAAAACAAATATAAAAATATTGAAATCCAAAAAACAGTAATTAATGTTTTAAACTTCTTTGATGTCAATATTCTGTTCAAAACGATAAATCGTCAAATTTTCTTGAAGCTTAATTATTTCTGGATCTGGTAAAATTTTTATAATCTGTTCTCTGTCAATAATGGAAATATCATTTTACACTGCAATAAACACATTTTATAATCTGTTCTCTGTCAATAATGGAAATATCATTTTACACTGCAATAAACACATTTTATAATCTGTTCTCTGTCAATAATGGAAATATCATTTTACACTGCAATAAACACATTTTTACCACCTTTACTTTTGAATCCCATTACTTTAATATCATCACAGTTTATTTCTTTGACAACACACATATATTTATAAGATTTTTCCCGATTAGAATAGAAATGAACTAAGACATAGTTACCAACATACACGGCAGATTTAGAGGTGCATGGCTGAGGATTGTCATTATATATTGGATCAAGGTTGTTAGATGTTTGTTCTACGTCGCAGCTTTGGTCACTGAGTTCTGATTCATCAAACAAATCGGGCATCTCAATATCAGAGTCCGAACTTGATTCTGGAGCTGTAACACTTCTCCCTGGTATGACTTCTATTCGAGATCTAGCTTGTCTTTGGACTGTCCGGGCAATTCTGTTTGACTGCAAGAAATTTGTAAGACTACTGTCCACATTATTACTTAATGTGTTTAAAGTCTCTTCTGTGGGAATCTTATTTAGAACACAATATTTGTTCAATGGGTATATACCAGTTGCCTCAAAACCGCTCACTAAATTGTTTTTTATAGAATTATTCTCTCCATCCATGATAATCAAAGTTTTTTTAAGAAGTCCAGGGAAAGACTCTTTTGGTAAACCACCACTTCTAGGATAGTTTTCCTTCCATTCCATCAAAACTTTTCGCCAAGCAATTTTCAAAGGTCGAAAAAAAGCAACATCGAGGGGTTGGCATAAATGAGTGGCATTCGGTGGGTGGCATACAAATAATATATCATTTTCCTCACAAGCCTTTATGACACTAATATTTAGATGTGAAGAAAGATTATCCCCAATTAAAATTTTCTTCCCATTTAATTTTTTCGCGTGTGGTAAAAATGTTAAATTAAACCAATCATTAAATATTTGCGAGTCAAACCAGCCATGTTTACTACGTGCATATCGTGTCCCTGCACTACAACAGGTATAAGTACAACACGGAGCACCTTTAGGACCACCTACACGCCAAGTATCCCACATACACTCACTTTTATAGACGACGTAAGGAGGAAGAAGAACACCATCAGAAGAGCCACACATCATAATCGAAGTCGATGATTTCGAAAAATTTACCACACGCTCAGGGTATTTTACGCCTCTTCTATATATTGCGAGTTTCTTGCCAGGATCATCACATAAATTACTTTCATCATAATTAAATATATTTGATGGACTAACTCCTTCAATTGATGAGGTTAAGTTATCAAAGTAATCGCTAATTATGGAACGCGACAAAGCCGCTCTAGATCTTTTGATGTTAGCAGCTAAGCGTTGTGATACCATGGAATTATTCCTTTTTCCAATCTTTTCCAGGTATATTGTTTTTAAACACGGTCACTATTCTTCCTTGCTGATCCAAATAATATTTCACAAACATTCGTAAGTCATTAATATGAAGAGGGAATCCCCAATCACCACATTTCATAACCCCTTCTAACAAAGCTTTTTCTTCTATGTCAGAAAATACAGTCACACCTCCAACTTTACGAAAATGTTTGCCTTTCAATTTATTGTGTAAAGTACCAAAAGGTATTTTGTATTGTCGGGATGCTGCCTTCATTGATAAACTTTTATTTTTAATTTTAGCAACCGCTTCTTCTAATACTTCATTTGAATAATTTTTGTAAGATCTACCGCCAATTTTTTTCTTGTATGTTCGTACCATTGTATTCTGAAATGAATTTAAAGTTATTAAATTGAGTTTTTCCTATATAAACAACATGTTTTTTTTGTTTAAAATTACAATTCAGGGGGCGACTTTGATCTTTCCGATCAAAGACACCCCATGATTGAAATTGTTGTTTTACAATATTATCAACATAACCTCAATTAATTCACATGCGGTTTATGAATATCATTATATAACACACTAATAATAAAATAATAAGTTAAGGCGCTAAGAGCCTATGACCATCATGTTTGGAGGTTAACTCCTCTTTGACGATTCCGTTGAGAGTTTTGAAAAAAATATATATGATTCATATACTATTATACTTCAAAATCATCAGATGAAAAAAGTCTACTTCTATTTATAATAGGTAAAAAAAAATACCAAAATAAGGCTGTTTTCGAATTAAAACTTGTATCTTCTCTTAAACGTCTTGGAATATTTCATGTTATTTTAAATCACGAGATGAGGAATAAGTATGTCTACAAAATCATTAGAGGATTTTTATTTATTTTAATTTACAATGAAACAATTAATTATTTTCTAATTCTTTCTAAAGAAATATCGAGAGGGTCCGTGCGCGGGCGACGGGCGTCAGTTGTGAGCTAGCTGTCGGACGGGGAGGTTGTGTCGTTTTACTTGCTGCGCTCTGATCCAACTGTCGCGTCGATTCTTTCATGAGAATTCCATTCTCTGAATGAATCGACATGCGTGTACGAAGGAAAATTTTGTATGGCGTAGAGGACTTTTTGCATGCTAATAACACCAACTAGAGGCCACGCAGCAATGTCTCCAGTAGACGCTACTGAAAATATTTTGTTTAGATAAATATTTACATACCTACATACATACCATCACAGCATGTCCTACATGTGGGGTTACCAGCGACAGGAGTGCGGGTGTACCTAATGTCTCCAGTAGACGTTACTGTAAATATTTTATTTAGAAAAATATTTACATACATACCATCACTGCATGTCCCACATGTGGGGTAACTAGCGACAGGAGTGCGGGTGTACCTAATGTCTCCAGTAGACGCTACTAAAAATATTTTGTTTAGAAAAATATCTACATACCATCACGGCATATCCCACATGTGGGGTAACTAGCGACAGGAGTGCGGGTGTACCTAATGTCTCCAGTAGACGCTACTAAAAATATTTTGTTTAGAAAAATATCTACATACCATCACGGCATATCCCACATGTGGGGTAACCAGCGACAGGTGTGTGGGTGTACCTAATGTCTCCAGTAGACGCTACTGAAAATATTTTGTTTAGAAAAATATTTACATACCTACATACATACCATCACGGCATGTCCCACATGTGGGGTTACCAGCGACAGGAGTGCGGGTGTACCTAATGTCTCCAGTAGACGTTACTGTAAATATTTTATTTAGAAAAATATTTACATACATACCATCACGGCATGTCCCACATGTGGGGTAACCAGCGACAGGAGTGCGGGTGTACCTAATGTCTCCAGTAGACGCTACTGTAAATATTTTGTTTAGAAAAATATTTACATAGAAAAATATTTTGTTTAGAATCTATACCTACATACATACCACCACGGCATGTCCCACATGTGGGGTAACCAGCGACAGGAGTGCGGGTGTACCTAATGTCTCCAGTAGACGCTACTGTAAATATTTTGTTTAGAAAAATATTTACATAGAAAAATATTTTGTTTAGAATCTATACCTACATACATACCACCACGGCATGTCCCACATGTGGGGTTACCAGCGACAGGAGTGCGGGTGTACCTAATGTCTCCAGTAGACGCAACTGTAAATATTTTGTTTTGAAAAATATATACATACGTACATAGCATAACGGCATATCCCACATGTGGGGTAACCAGCGACAGGTGTGTGGGTGTACCTAATGTCTCCAGTAGACGCTACTGAAAATATTTTGTTTAGAAAAATATTTACATACCTACATACATACCATCACGGCATGTCCCACATGTGGGGTTACCAGCGACAGGAGTGCGGGTGTACCTAATGTCTCCAGTAGACGCTACTGTAAATATTTTGTTTAGAAAAATATTTACATAGAAAAATATTTTGTTTAGAATCTATACCTACATACATACCATCACGGCAGTCCCACATGTGGGGTTACCAGCGACAGGAGTGCGGGTGTACCAAATGTCTCCAGTAGACGCTACTGAAAATATTTTGTTTAGAAAAATATTTACATACATACATACCATCAAGGCATGTTCTACATTTGGGCTAACCAGCGACAGGAGTGCGGGTGTACCTAATGTCTCCAGTAGACGCAACTGTAAGTATTTTGTTTAGAAAAATATATACCTACATACATACCACCACGGCATGTCCCACATGTGGGGTTACCAGCGACAGGAGTGCGGGTGTACCTAATGTCTCCAGTAGACGCAACTGTAAATATTTTGTTTTGAAAAATATATACATACGTACATAGCATAACGGCATATCCCACATGTGGGGTAACCAGCGACAGGTGTGTGGGTGTACCTAATGTCTCCAGTAGACGCTACTGAAAATATTTTGTTTAGAAAAATATTTACATACCTACATACATACCATCACGGCATGTCCCACATGTGGGGTTACCAGCGACAGGAGTGCGGGTGTACCTAATGTCTCCAGTAGACGCTACTGTAAATATTTTGTTTAGAAAAATATTTATATAGAAAAATATTTTGTTTGGAATCTATACCTACATACATACCATCACGGCAGTCCCACATGTGGGGTTACCAGCGACAGGAGTGCGGGTGTACCAAATGTCTCCAGTAGACGCTACTGAAAATATTTTGTTTAGAAAAATATTTACATACATACATACCATCAAGGCATGTTCTACATTTGGGCTAACCAGCGACAGGAGTGCGGGTGTACCTAATGTCTCCAGTAGACGCAACTGTAAGTATTTTGTTTAGAAAAATATATACATATATACATAGCATCACGGCATGTCCCACATGTGGGGTTACCAGCGACAGGAGTGCGGGTGTACCTAATGTCTGCAGTAGACACTACTGTAAATATTTTGTTTAGAAAAATATTTACATACATACATACATACCATCACGGCATGTCCCACATGTGGAGTAACCTGCGACAGGAGTGCGGGTATACCTAATGTGTCCAGTAGACGTTACTGTAAATATTTTGTTTAGAAAAATATTTACATACATACATACCATCACTGCATATCCCACATGTGGGGTAACTAGCGACAGGAGTGCGGGTGTACCTAATGTCTCCAGTAGACGCTACTGAAAATATTTTGTTTAGAAAAATATCTACATACCATCACGGCATATCCCACATGTGGGGTAACCAGCGACAGGTGTGTGGGTGTACCTAATGTCTCCAGTAGACGCTACTGAAAATATTTTGTTTAGAAAATGTATACATACATACATACCATCACGGCATGTCCCACATGTGGGTTAACCAGCGACAGGAGTGCGGGTGTACCTAATGTCTCCAGTAGACGCTACTGAAAATATTTTGTTTAGAAAATATATACATATATACAAACCATCACGCCATAAGCCTCACGGGATAGGCAGAGAGTACCTAACGCCACATTTTTCTATCTTGGTACACATTCATCATTCATTCAAAATATTTCTGTGGAATATTATAAAGTTAATCAAATTATGTAGATTTTTTTATTTATTTATTTTTTTACGATTTATAAACAACCATTTACATAAAAAAGAACAAAAATATATCATAAACAAAACAAAAATAATATGTATTATAACGACGGCCGTAGCATAGTGGTAAGTTGTTTGGCTTCCATGAAGGCGTCTTGGGTTCGATCCCCAGCAGAGGAGATTTTTTTGAAATTTATTTCTCACGCAATTCTTGCTTCTCTGGATTGGAAACACTTGTTAGTTGGAAGAAATTGTCATTTTGCAATAAACACTGAACTTGCGCAATGTGCGAGGATGTGTTTATTATTATTATTATTATTGATTACGAAGTCTTGACAAAAAACAATATATCTTCAGTTGAATTTAAAAAAATATAATTATAGGCCGGTTTCGGATACATAATCAAGCGCGGACAAACGCTCGGGCGCAAACGCCTCATGTACTTTCGATTACACTACACATGTGTGTATCCCCACATAACAGTCTAGTCTCACCTAGAAAAGCAACATACAGAATGGGTCGTGAATCTCATACCTGAACTATATGGAATGTTATTTTGCTTCATGTATTTTCGAGTACACTACACATGCGTGTATCCCCACACAACAGTCTCGTCTCACCTATAGAGATCAACATTCAGAATGAATGGGGAACCTCATTGCTAAACTATGTGGAATGTTATTTTACTTCATGTATTTTCGATAACCCTACACATATGTGTATCCCCACACAACATTCTCGTTTCGTCTCATCTCACCTAGAAAGGCAACATTCAGAATGGATGGTGAACCTCATTGCTGAACTATGTGGAATGTTATTTTGCCTCGTGTACTTTCTATTACACTACACATACGTGTATCCCCAGACATCATTCTCGTCGTTTGGGATAATTAAAAAAATAAATATAGTATAAATGAGTTTATTTATTTGTTCTTTTACGGTTTCAAATAGCCTTTTACAATACAAAATATATGATACACACATTGATAACTAAACATGTTTTGAGTTTAGAAGAACAGCTCCAAGATCATGCAATTGATTTATGTGTAGTACGTACGTATGTAGTACCTACATGTTCAATGGATCACGCATACAGTCTTCGTTTGATAAAAGCGGAGGTATACGTACACTAAAAAACGATCACTCGTGTGCAGCAAGTTACACAGTCTCTCGTTCAACAAGCACATTAGAGCATCACTGCCGCGCTGCCATCCGCGGCCCTTCCCTTGTCGCACCGAGTCGCTCGCACGTCTCGAGGATCGGCGTGTCTAGTAGAGGGGTGAGGTTGCGGGGGGCGGGGATGTGACTAGCGGAACTAAATTGTAGGACCGCCCTTTCATGCAAGGTCATTCGCTCTTATAATCACCTTAAGAAAGAATTTAGAAGCAATGAAAGGGTACTTACAATTTATACACCTTCAAAAATGTCTGCAAAATAACAGTGATGTTAGAGGATATATTTTTTTATAAAACAAATCAAATATCACTACAATTTCGTTTCTGACAGTTAGCCCATAGATATGTTGAACATATTAGATGATCATGTCTTCAAAGTTTTCTGTAAATTAGTAAATCTGGCGCCAAATACAAAAAAATGTATGCAATATCAATGTCGCCCCTTGATATCAATTTCACCCCATTTTACGGTACGTAACATTTCTATTTGTTGACAATGGTCCATGTATACCTGCACATCAGAAGCTGAAGGAATATATATATACAGCCAATAATAGTTTTTTGTTGTTTTGATGAAACCATGACAAAAATTTGTTCAAGATTCGAGTTCATAAAATTAATATTTTTAGATGCAAACTTTGAATTCACAGCAATGAGAACACCTCCACCTCTTAATTTTTTACTACTTTTTACATTACGATCAGTTCTGTAAATTTGATAATTATTGAATCCCAATTCTGTATCTTTTATGTCACTGTCAAGCCACGTTTCAGTTAAACAGTATAATATATTATAGCCTAAAGTAGGTATAGTCATTTTTAAGTCCTTTAGTTTAGTTTTAACACCTCTTACGTTTTGATAATAATATAATGTTAATACTTCTGTACAGTGACAAGTGTTTAATTTTGCTCCTAGTTTTTTTACAAATACTATATTTAGTACCAATTTTTTCAAGTCAATGAATAAAAAAATAGTTTTAATAAGTGATTGTGACCTGGTTCTGTGCTTAATTTTGGTTCTATATTTCATGGTTTTTGTGTAAATTCATCAAAACTGGAGGTTTCTTATATCCTATTGTTTTGACATCTGTTTTAATTTATTCCTACCTACTGACAGTACTACACAAATACAAGTACATTTTCAATACTAGCTGTCAAATTGAAATAATCTGAAAGATGAGTAAAAGGATTGCAGCCCAATCAGGCAGCGACTCTCCTATGAATATAACGGATATGCGAAACATGATAACCAGTGCAGTGAAGGAAGGGAATAAAGAGATCATCATGGAAATTAACGATATCAAAGGAACTCTACAAGAAATGAGTGATAAATATAATAGTTTTCATGCAGATCTCTTGGCCGCTAAGCAGAGGATTGTTGAGCAGGAAAATAAAATATCTCAATTGGAAGGTTCAAATCAGGAACTGAGTGAAAAAATTATGACTTTGGAGTCGAAGATGGATTCTGAACTTGCTGAATTGAAAATTTATGTTGATAAACTGGAAACTTATAACAATAATCAACAACAATCTCTTTTGACTTGTAATTTGGAGATCTTTGGAATACCAAATGACAAAAATATGAATCTTAATAAGGAGGTCATTGATATAGCTGCCTCAGTTGGATGTGGACTTGTAAATGATGATTTAATGTTTGTTACTCGCTAGAAATCGGCTAATCCACAGAGACCAGGCAGTGTTATTCTGAGACTAAAGGACAAAGGGAAGAAGGACGTATTCCTGGCAGCGGTAAAAAACACAAAGGAATTCCATCCAGTCCAAAAGATGTATCTGGTAACAGAGGAAGAGTCTATGTGAACGAACATTTAACTTGGAAAAATAAACAGATTCTTCATGCTACAAAAGTGTTCAGAAAGGAAAGTGGATACGATTTTTCATGGGTCAGAGATGGGAAAATCTTTCTGAGAAAGAATCAATTTTCCGGCCCCATAGAAATCACAAGCATAAGAAAGCTGCAAACATTGACTCAAGATTAATTTTATCAGCTTACCTTTTTAGTTTCATGACTTTTTTTGCTATAGCTTATTACATATTTTATTTTCCTCTGTTCTTTTATTTTATCAGCTTATTTGGTTTATGTGAAAAAGTGCATTTGAGCATATACTCTATTTTACTTTTACTGTTTATAGTGGCAATTCCTGCTTTACCTTATCATTTAATTATGTGGTCTATTAAACTGGTTTTATTTGGTTATTGGCGCGGGCGCTGAGCGGATTTCGATGTTTTATCAGAACGTGCGAGGTCTACGAACTAAAACTAATGAATTTTACCATAACATAACACTAAATAATTTTGACATAATTCTAATAACAGAAACATGGTTAACTGACAGTATATACGATGGGGAACTGTTCGATGATCGGTATGCAGTATTTAGAATGGATAGAGATAGTGTTTCATCTGGTAAATCAATAGGAGGTGGTGTACTTATAGGAGTGAAGAAAGAATTAAAGGCTTATAATAATGTCAACTGGTCCTCTCGGGTAGAGGATACATGGATAACATTAGATAACATACTTAAAAATAAATCAATTCATATCTGCTGCTCATATCTTCCAGGTGTCAGTGCTAAACTCACAACTTCACAAAGATTAGCTCTTATTACTTCCCAAACAGAAATCATCAGAGACAGAACAACACAATATCCTGATGATGTATTTATTATTATTGGCGATTACAATATGCCAAATATTCAATGGGATACTCTAGGTAACAGTACTTATGACATGTGCTCTAAGGAATTGTTAAACTGTGTAACATTCTCAGGCCTGAATCAATATAACAAAATAAAAAATCACTGTGATAATGTATTAGACTTGGTACTGTCAAATATTCCTATAGAAGTTAATGGGTCAGATACCTTCCTTGTACGTGATGATCCCTTTCATAAACCTCTGCAGTTAAATTTTCAATTATCTAACTTTAAAATGAATGGAGGGTCCTCCATATGTATAAAACTCTTTAAACAGGCTGACTATAAGTTGATTAATAGCAAGCTTAAAAACATTGACTGGTCAGCTGTAATCGACTGTGATGATGTGAATTTAGCCACTGATAACTTTTACTCAAATGTACATAAAGTGATTGACAACATGATTCCAACAAAAATTATACACCAATACAAATATCCAATATGGTTCAATTCGTCACTAATAAAATTAGAAAAGGAGAAATTAAAATATCATAAGAGGTGGAAGCAATCTCACAATCCTCTAGATTATCAAACTTTCGCTCTTCTCCGTAAAAGACAAAAAGGAATGTCAATAAATGCTAGGGAAAAGTATTTCAATAGTACTGAAAACTCCATTCAATCAAACGTCAAAAAATTCTGGTTTTATGTTAAATCAAAGAAACGTAATGGTAACTCATTTCAGTGTTTAATTAACGGTGATCGTACTGCTCAAAGTATACAGGAATCTGCATATTTCTTGTCAGATTACTTTGCCTCTGTTTTCAATACAGTCGATTCTTCTACACCACATTGTAGTGAGGAAGTTGCAGGGTGTCAAACTATAGCAAATATACATTTAGACATAGCAACAGTATCTAAACACCTAAGTTCAATCGACATAAGAAAGAGTCAGGGCACTGATGATTTACCAGGCATATTCTTGAATTACTGTGCCAGCTCCTTAACCATCCCAATTTATCATATTTTTACAAAGTCACTATCCAACGGTACATTTCCCGATAGATGGAAACAGGCATTAGTTACTCCTATACCTAAGAGTGGGAACCTGAAAGATGTTTCAAATTACCGACCAGTTTCCAAATTGCCCATTTTGAGTAAACTCTTGGAAAAGATCGTGTACGATCAAATGTACTTTGCGGTCAAACTCCATTTAGATCCTAAACAACATGGTTTTGTTAGGGGACGTTCTACTAATACAAATTTAAATGTCTTTCTAAACGAAATTCATGACAACCTTGATAACAAAAGACAAACTGACGCAATATACACAGACTACTCAAAAGCCTTTGATAAAGTGGACCATCTAATTCTGACTAAGCTAAAACTTTTAGGTATTCACGGTGATCTTCTTAGGTGTGTAGCGACTGCGCCAATTGCACCAATTGCGCCAATTGCGCCGCGCAGTGCTTCGCTGCGCTGAGTACTTCGGCAGGCGCCATCTTGCCCTGCGCCGTATGCACAGCCGTCTCCTATTTAAGGGGAAGCACAGCGCGCCCAATTCATTCCCGTCATCCAGACCTCGAAGCTAGGCATCACGCTGCCCGACCGCTCATCGCTGTTCAAATCGTCCGCGTTTCAAATTTACATTTATATTCATTAAATAATAACTCGACATTTCTGTACCAAGTAATATTAGTAAACATCAATTGTAATCATCAACTTGATAAATAAAAGAGTAAGTTAAATTTCCTGTTATATCTTTCAATCTGTCTACCATTCCTACCTGAGTAATATTTGGTAATAATATTTAATCTATTGTATACGGTATCACAGTTGCTTGGTCGATCAATCTGTGGCTCAGCTGTCGGGACTATCCGAACAGACCGCCACCAGGTTCGAACCAAGCGGTTGAGATATCATTTGGGTTGTATGTAGCTAAAGGCGGACAAACAGGTAATACCTACACGTCCAACTGACCGACCTTACCACCTCAATTACAGGCTTGCATATCAGCTCACGCTGGTATGCAATCGCTTCTAACCAAGTGACCACTCTGGCACTTTGGTAAGCTCTACATACCACAAAATACTAAAACAAACCCCCAAAACTGGTGACCACCGAACGTGTCTCAGAACACACACATACCTTCAGAAACTGGTAAGATTCCGAAATCGTTTAAAAACTCAGGTACTTTTATTTTGTGCTAATAATTTTATATATGTTATATTGTGGTAATTGACTGGTAGCCATTGCGCGACAACCAAGTATTGTGTAACGTAAAATCAGTAGCTATATTAAACAGAACGATTATACGTGTTCATTAATATAATACTTAACATTTTTATAACACGACAGAAATAAAAAGATTTAATGGGAAATAGGTATTAAGCAATGAGGTCTGGATGAAGCGAATCTGAACGGGTAACTTATAAAAAAAATATATTTTAAAATTTGTGTATAACTTAAACCCGCAAATTACGCAAACCCCGTTCATTCGCGTTTGTAAAAAAGCGTAATTTAAATATAAAAAATCGACGCAATATAAAAAAACATTCATATAAGTAGAACTAAGTTAAGGCATATAAATATATATATGCAAAATTATCCAATGATAATATATTATTTTAAAAATTTAATTATTAAAAACGATCATACGCAAATCCCACATAACTAAACATATTTACAACTGTTTTTAATATATATGTAATATTTAATATGTACCTTGTATTTTTTTCATGACTGACGAGACGCAAAAATAATACAGAGGAAACAAATTTAAAAAAAAAAGCTACCTAAAAACCAAAATAACAAGGGAATAAAGAGGAGAAAATAAATAAATACATACAAGGATGAAGGTATAAAAATCTAAAGCAAAAAGCCAGAGAACCAAAACGCCGAATAGAGGTATAAAAATTATAATATTACTAAAGTCATTCTAAAAGCCTAAAGTCATTATAAATATTTAAATTTGTTCAAAATTGATAAAACGTAAAAAACATAAAAACTAAAAATAAATTTCATAACATATTTTATTTTTGCTAAATAATGTAATAAGTAAAAATTAGAAAATTATTTATAAAAATTATAATAATAAAACCGTTACCATAAAAACTGAAAATTAGAAACATATAGATAAATAATCGGTATATTCGTAAAATGCATATTCTTATGTAAAAATTCAAAACACAAATATATACTTTATATTTAAAAATATTATATCGCGTCGTCAAACGGTCGAAATACTTTCACTTATTTACAAGCAAAAAAAACCAAGGTAAACGAACTCTAAACAAAAGAATGGCCGCATGAACCTGAATAAACCCGCTGAAACCGCGATAAGGTAATAAAACGAAGTCAACGACCTTAGGAGCCGATGAACTCGGTCACAGAAACCCCGAGCAAATAACAATTTAAAAGAGTACTAAAATATTAAATAATAATATACCTCACTTTATCGAATAAATTAACAACGCAAAGCAAAAATATAATAAATTAAAAACTAAAATAAAACATTTTCTAAATATACTTACGGGAATAAAAAACTATATACAATTACAATTATTTAAAATTATGTAAAATAAACTACATACGCAAACGAACATTATAAAATATTTTTAAAATAATTTTTGTATAAATAATATTTTGAAAATAAAATAAACTAATAGTCATAACATAAAATAGAAAGCGAATAAAAATAATAACTAGCTGCGAATAAGCGTTGTAATAAAATATAAACAGAAATAAATAAAAATAATATAAAATATTTACAAAATATTATACTTAAATAAACACAAATAAATAAAAATTTACAAAAAGGGAATAATGAAATAAAAAGACATTGATAAAAACTTATCGAATAATTTAAAAATAATATTTCAAAATAATTTTTCGATTTTTTTTTTAAAAAAAATACTTAGAATTTTAAAATTATAACATTTTTGCATAAAATACTTAACTAAATAAACATGTCAATGGACAAAGCAACAAACAGAGAACAAGACAATAACGATGACGGACACCAAGAGTACAGAACAGAAATATATTCAACCAATATAAAACTACCAAGTGTGTGGAGACAGAAAATACACCTATGGTTCTACACAATAGAAGCCCAATTTGCCAACGCACGCATAACTAAGGACGAATCAAAGTACCATCATGTGCTGGCAGCCTTGGACGCAGAGACGATGTCATGCGTTGCGGATGTCATCCAAAACCCACCAAGCATAGAGAAATACAAGAACTTAAAATCAACATTATTAAATCGACTCCAAGAATCAGAAGAAAAACGACTAACGCAACTTTTACACGGAATTCAATTGGGTGACCAATCACCATCAGAACTGCTACGAAAGATGAAGAACCTAGCCGGACCAACATTGAACAACAACAGTCTCATCAAAAGGCTGTGGCTAGAAAGACTACCACACAGGGTGCAAGAAATAATATCTGCAATAACAACGGATGATGTTTTGGTACTCGCCACCACCGCGGACCGGATAATGGAGGTTAACTGTAGAACAGAAGTACTCGCAGTAAACTCAACTCCAACTTCAAGCAACCCCTGCTCAAATAACGAACAAAATACAATAAATATCTTACTAGGAATGCAACATCAAATACAGAATTTAACAGAAAAAATACAAGGATTGGAATTACAACAAAGACAATCACGCCCATGCTTTAGAAATCAACAAAGGGATCGTTCGAGATCGCGATCATATAATAGAAACCGCTTTGATTACAGAAATAACAACAATTACCGGCATTCAAATAAAAATCAAAATTTCAAAAGTAAATATAACACGTATCAACAAAATTATAATAACGAAAACAAACAGAAAAAACAAGATGTATGTAGGTATCACCAAAAATTCGGAACAGAAGCACATAAATGCCAGCAGCCGTGCACATTCAATCAGCCGGAAAACTTATAATGCGGCAGGTGTGCGAGACAACACCGTCGCATATAAAGCACCGTCTCTTCATACAAGACATAGCCAGTGGCGTGCAATATCTCGTAGACACAGGCTCCGAAATTAGCATAATACCAAAGTATTATAAAAATGACAAATCAATAATATCTACGGACAACATCATCACACCAATATATGCAGCCAATGGAACGTCAATACCAACATATGGCCACAAAATAATACACTTGAACCTCGGTTTACGCAGAAACCACAAATGGAAGTTTGTTATAGCCGACGTAACCAAACCAATCATCGGAGCAGACTTCCTAACGAACTACGATATTCTAGTCGACTTAAAAAGAAGAAGTTTAATTGATAGAACAACGGGCATCACCAGCAAAGGATGTATCTACAAAACGAGCGTCACTAATATCGCTACGGTTCAAGCAACATCAAAATTTCAAGCAATAATACGAAAATACCCGTGCCTGACAAGGGCACACATGTCACAAATAGAGCCAAAACATGATGTAACTCACCATATACAAACAAAAGGTCCTCCAGTAACCACAAAAGCAAGAAGACTCAATCCAATACAACTCGAAATAGCTAAAAAAGAATTCGCATACATGATAGAACAAGGCATATGCAGACCGTCGAAAAGCAACTGGTCCAGCCCACTTCATATGGTAAAGAAGACCGACGGAAGTTACAGAATGTGCGGAGACTACAGGCGTTTAAATTCCATAACAAAGCCCGATAAATACCCAATACCACAACTGCAAGACTTTTCGCACAAGTTACATGGAAAAACCATATTCAGCAAAGTGGATCTCGCAAGAGCCTATAATCAAGTAAAGATGGAAGAAAAAGATATACCTAAAACTGCGATTTTAACCACATTTGGATTATTCGAATTTACGCGAATGCAACCAGGATTATCAAACGCCGCTCAGAGCTTCCAACGTTACCTACACACAATTACAAGGGATTTAGAATTTGTATTCACATATATAGATGACATCCTGGTCGCATCAAACAACCTTCAAGACCACGAAAAACATCTGAATACATTGTTCAAGAGACTCGCTGAGAATGGTCTAATTATTAATCAAGAAAAATGCCAGCTAGGAGTAGAGGAAGTAAAATTTCTAGGATACAAAATCAACAAAAATGGGAGTAAACCTCTCGCAGAAAAAGTAAAAGCCATTACACAGTTAGAACCACCTAAAGAAGCAAAAGGATTAAGAAGATATATGGGAATGTTAAATTTCTATAGGAAATTCCTACCAAACGCAGCGGACACCCAGAAACCATTATTTGAGCAACTAAAAGGCTACACAAAGAGCGACAAGAGAAAAATAGTATGGACAGAAGAGCTACTACACGCATTCGAGAAATGTAAGAAAGACTTAGCTCAAGCTGCACTACTTGTGCACGTTAACCCATCCGCTGAAATAACAATCATGGTCGACGCTTCGAACAACGCCATGGGCGCAGCTCTACAACAGAAAAAAAAAGACACCTGGCAACCAATATCATTTTTTTCAAAAAAATTTAACGACGCGCAGATAAAATATAGCACCTACGACAGGGAACTGACCGCTATATACGAAGCAGTAAAGTATTTTCGATCACAAATAGAAGGAAGACAATTTTCAATAACAACAGATCACAAACCATTAATATTCGCATTTTCGAAAAATAAACTAAACTCCCCGCGACAAGAAAGACAGTTAGATTACATAAGCCAATTTACAACAGACGTGAGGCATATTAAGGGCGAAGAAAACACAGTCGCAGACACGCTATCACGGATAGAAGAAATAGAAATAACACCCAGCATTAATTACGAAAAAATGGCAGAAAAACAAAGTAACGATAACGAATTAAAATACCTACAAGAAAAATCGTCTCTACAATTAAAAAAAATAATAATACCCGGCACCAAACAAACGTTATGGTGCGACATTACTAATAACGCATTACGCCCATATGTACCGGCCGACATGAGAGCCTACATAATTAAAACAATACACGCGATAAGCCACACAGGAGCAAAGGCAACAAGCAAGATAATAAAGCATAGATACGTATGGCCAAATATCGACAAATCAGTGAAAAATGTCGTAGACGCATGCATACAATGTCAAGCAGCGAAAATTCACAGGCATACGATAACACCGTTAAAAGACTATCAGCATACCGACGGAAGATTCAAGAATATTCACCTGGATTTAGTAGGCCCGCTACAGCCTTCAAAAGAATACACATACCTGCTCACCATAATAGACAGATATACAAGATGGCCCGAAGCAATCCCGCTTAAAAACATAACCGCCGAAACAGTCGCAGACGCCTTAATGTACAACTGGATAGCAAGATTCGGCGTCCCAACATCAATAACCACCGACCAGGGCCGGCAGTTTGAAAGTGCCTTATTTAACGGCCTAACAAGAAAAATGGGGATCACACACCACCGAACCACAGCCTATCACCCACAATGCAACGGAATGATAGAGAGGTGGCATCGCACATTAAAAAGCTCCATCATGGCAGCCGACAATACCTCATGGACGTCATCACTACCGCTGATACTCCTGGGGTTACGATCCGTAACCAAAGAAGGCTCAAATCACACACCCGCAGAAATGACATATGGAGCTACGTTAAGACTCCCGGGGGACTTCTTCGAAGAAACCACACCGGAAGAACCAGACACGTACGGACAAAAACTACAAGAAATAATGTCAAAAATGCGACCCATACCAATCAGCAGACATTGTACAAGACAGACTTTTGTACACAAGCAACTTAAAAACAGTAAATACGTCTTTCTCAGACACGACGCCGTAAAACGCCCACTTCAGAAGCCCTACGACGGACCATACCTGGTACGAGACAGAGACGATAAAACAGCCATCATCATAATCAACGGAAAAGAAAAAAAAGTCTCTTTAGATCGCCTAAAACCAGCATTCAACATAAATGAAGGAATGGAACACTATGAAGACAACACCGAGCATCAACCGAATACCACTGAGGAACACATAAGGATGTCCAGCCAGCACACACAGGACGACACTCCTTCATCCAGCCCAGTATCGGAGCAACCACACACCACAACAAGAGCAGGAAGAAAGGTCTACTTCCCACAACGATTTACAAGCGTCAGATATTTTTAAAAGATAAGTAACTTCATACCTTGTACTAAAACAAATTTATACTTATAATATGATTAACTTTATATATGTATAGATTAAGTTGTATTTAAATAATTACATAACTGTGTATTAGAAAAGATTACCTTGTACTAAAACAAATTTATACTTATAATATGATTAACTTTATATATGTATAGATTAAGTTGTATTTAAATAATTACATTACTGTGTATTAGAAAAGACTACTTTGCATATAGAAATTGATAACATAAGATGTACATAGCGGTTCAAAAGAAAACCCTATACAAATAACAAATCAAATGCTTTAAAAAATTTTTTTTATCTTTCACAGAACGCAATGTAAGGACTCTGAACTTCGAGGAGGGGTCGTGTTTCGTCTAAGCGACTGCCAGCGGGGTCTGTAGCGACTGCGCCAATTGCACCAATTGCGCCAATTGCGCCGCGCAGTGCTTCGCTGCGCTGAGTACTTCGGCAGGCGCCATCTTGCCCTGCGCCGTATGCACAGCCGTCTCCTATTTAAGGGGAAGCACAGCGCGCCCAATTCATTCCCGTCATCCAGACCTCGAAGCTAGGCATCACGCTGCCCGACCGCTCATCGCTGTTCAAATCGTCCGCGTTTCAAATTTACATTTATATTCATTAAATAATAACTCGACATTTCTGTACCAAGTAATATTAGTAAACATCAATTGTAATCATCAACTTGATAAATAAAAGAGTAAGTTAAATTTCCTGTTATATCTTTCAATCTGTCTACCATTCCTACCTGAGTAATATTTGGTAATAATATTTAATCTATTGTATACGGTATCACAGTTGCTTGGTCGATCAATCTGTGGCTCAGCTGTCGGGACTATCCGAACAGACCGCCACCAGGTTCGAACCAAGCGGTTGAGATATCATTTGGGTTGTATGTAGCTAAAGGCGGACAAACAGGTAATACCTACACGTCCAACTGACCGACCTTACCACCTCAATTACAGGCTTGCATATCAGCTCACGCTGGTATGCAATCGCTTCTAACCAAGTGACCACTCTGGCACTTTGGTAAGCTCTACATACCACAAAATACTAAAACAAACCCCCAAAGGTGGCTAAAATCATACCTTATTAATAGAAGCCAAATAGTAGAGTACGGTGGCCATCTAGCGTCTACAACACAGGTACCATCGGGTGTACCTCAAGGTTCCCATTTGGGGCCTCTCTTATTTAATATTTACATACATGACATTGGATTATGCTTCAGGAACAGTAATTACATATTATACGCTGACGATATGAAAATCTACAAAACTGTTATAGACATTACTGACTGTGAGGACTTACAACTTGACCTTGATAGACTAACTTCTTATTGTGTCTCGAATAAGCTGTTACTAAATGTAAAAAAATGTCACTCCATTACATTCTCTAGGAAAAAGAGTACAATACAATACACATACACAATCAATAGGGAGGCGATTGATAAGAAATCAGACTGTAGAGACTTAGGCATACAACTGGACAGTAAACTTTTATTTGACAAACACCATTATACTGAAAGCTTATAAAATGTTGGGATTCCTGATGAGAGTATGTAAACCATTCACACATATAAGCTTACTGTATAACACAATTGTTAGAAGTCAATTGGAACAAGCGTCAGTCATTTGGAATCCACAATATAATACTTATATTAACAGTATAGAACGAATACAATAAATATTTTTGAGTTTTGAGAAGTACAAATTTGGTAATAACTACAAACATGAATTACAGACTTTACAGACAAGACGAAGGACCTCAGACTTAATGTACTTTTATGACAAAAAACTTCAAAATTGACTGTACAGACCTTATGAAAATGATTAACTTCAACATACCAAATAGACAAACAAGACACACCTCAACGTTCTTTTTGGACTAAAAAAAACACTAATGCCGCTCAGAATTCGCCATTGTACCAATGCCTTACCACATATAATAATTTGGAATAAATCAGTTCCGTGGACATATTATGTGTGTCCAGGAGCCACGTTAGACAGGAATAATAATTTGTTTTGTTATCAGCAGTGAGTACATGAACACGAAATCAAAGGTGGGCTGATTAAGTAACAATTACTTATGTTGCTATTCTTATTATATTTGTTTAAAAAAATATTATTGTATGTTGCCCATTTTAAAAAAAAAAATAAAAAAAAAAAATAACAGAACATCAACAACATTTGAGAGTTGAATGCTTATAGCATGCCTGTATACATTGAAACATTATACATAATAATATTATGTGCTTAAGTACAATTTAAATGTTTTTTTTAGAAATATGATTCATTTATATTAATTGGTTACGCAAAGTTGGGTACACACGCATATACACACACACACACACTGTTCGCGCCATTTATTTACTTTAATTGTCATAAAATAAAATAAAATAAAATGCACTGTATTCGATGAATTTGATGTCTTTGTGTATCGCCAGAAGAAGTAATGCACTAAGCCAATGGCCATTGGCAATCAAGAGGCTTCTTCTGGGATTCATCGTCTTCATCCGCACTCATCACCGCTTCAATTACCGCCTTAAAAATTATCCGCCTACTTGTAACATTTTGCCAATATTCGCACCTGTGAGTTGGCAACACTGAAAACAAGAGTCTTCCCGCTTGTCATTCGCAAAAGTACGCATCTATATTGTTTGTTCGTGTCTGTGTGACCGCCGCTTTTCGCTGCTAATTAAATAAAACTCGCATAATTTTCAACCGCTACTTTTCACCGCATTATCTTCGCTTTCTTCATCGCTAGTTTAGGTACCTCGCTGTGTGAATATTGCGACCTGCGTACAGTGACGGGTACAGTGGCGTATCACGGTATTCATACACACACTATAGAACAAACTTATTGTTTACAATTGAATTAGCTGAGCTAGCTGTGTACCATGGGCCCTATTAAATGTAGCCAATGTGCGAACAGTTTATCACCGACTAAGTCGCTTAAATGTTCCCGATGCTACCACACATACCATTACTCCTGCGTTGGCACAACCCAGGATAACTTTAAAAAAATGTCTCGTATCAGGAGAGACCAATGGAAATGTGCCACATGCGTGAGGGACGATCCAAGATTGGCCTCGGAGGTGGATCCCTGTCGATCCCGATCAAGCTCTGTCTCATTGCTGAATGTTGCTCCAGAACATAGTCCACAACAGCAAAAGAATACTCCAACTAGTAGTCACAGTACACCTAATTCCAACCCAACAACTTTGGAAATTTATAATGAAATCACACTACTCCGTGAAGATTTCAGAACTTTACATGCCGAACTGGCGGAGTACAGAAAGTTCAAAGAGACATTATGTGCACAAACTGATGAACTTAAAACAACTATCAATTTCTTGTCTCAGGAATATGATCGACTAAACAAGAGCATCAATGTACTGAATGAAAGCGCTAAAAAACAGGAATCATTAGAAGGGGAAGTAAGAGAACTTAGAAGGAGGGTTAATGAATATGAACACAGGGAAAACTTACAAAGGCAGGATCGACTGTCAAAGAACATTGAAATATTTGGTGTCCCGAAAAGTGATGGAGAAAACTTAACCGAATATGTAAAAAAGATTGCACAAAAAGTGAATTTCCAGATCAATGAGTGTGATGTCGATGAAATTAGTCGATCTCCTCCACGAAAGGATGGAAAAATTTCGACCATAGTTTTGAAGATGTCATCTACACAGAGAAAGGAACAATTTTTGGCAACACTAAAGTCTAGGCGTGGAGAGGTGACAAATCAAGACTTGAATAATGCTTCACAGAATCGGAACACAATATTTTTTAATGAACATTTGACTGTTCAAAATAAAATACTGTACAGAGATGTGCGCATAAAAGCGAGAGAGCTAAAATTTCGCTTTGTGTGGATAAAGAATGGACGAATTTATACAAGAGAGAAACCGGACTCGAAGATTCTACGTATAAAAGAACAGAGCGACTTGAACCTAATGAATGTTTCTACACAAGATTAATTTTATTATATTATATTATTATAATAGAGGAATGTGGGAACTTTTACCGGAGAGGGACCGGAGACCAGAGTTTTTTGAGCTTGCAGTCAGACCAAAATACTTTCTATAAAGTTGTCAAACAGAAAACAACAATGGACAAATACCTCTCTTTGGGAAGTTTTAATATTTTTCTTTGTTTTGATGTTTTTCTCTTTTTAAATACTTTTTTATTTCTTAATTTTATTTCTGATTTAATTACTTTTTGTATAGAAATGACTTATACTCAAACACGAATTTCTTTAACATATAACATATACACAAAACTTACACACCAACACTCAGAATTTACTTTTACTTTTTCTAATACATTAACCATCCACAATGTACATCATTGGATTTGTCAGGTCGATAGTGTTCATCGTGGCTGTATTTTGCTTATTTGCATAATTTACATAAAACATACTCAATATACAACATATACGAAAAACATACATAATTTAGCCTATACATGTAGATACATAATAAACACCCAATATCTGCTTATAGAGAATCACACAAAAAATTGTGTGACTTATTATTATATCAACCTGGGGGTTGTACAAATTTCAAAAAGTATCATATTAATACACAATGGCAATCACAGAGTCAGATCTCGATGAACTAGAAAATCTTATAACGACAACGGAAATTGTAACTCCTATAGAATGTACATGGCGATTACGTAGCGAAAAAACACTTAAAATTTTAAACGTAAATATCAGAAGCATTCAAAAAAATTTTGATCAGCTGGTACTTTTTCTAAGTGGAGCTTGTTTAGATCCAGATGTACTCATACTTACCGAATGTTGGTTGGTAGATAATAATGTTGTTCCTAGTCTTAAAGGGTACCGCACATTCCAAACAACACAGCACGTTAATAAATCCGATGGTATTGTGGTCTATGCTAAAGAGTCTTTAAACCCAATATGTACAACTGTAAACCTAAATGATGCGAATGCCCTCAATATTACATGTGATAATAAACTGACGATTCTTGCAGTTTATCGTTCACCATCTTATAAAAATATTACGCAATTTTTAGTATCACTAAATCAAATACTAACTCACTTACCGAAATGTAAATATGATGTAATTGCAGGAGATTTTAATATAAATATACTAGAGAGAAACAGTCATGTTGAGGAATATACTTGTCTTCTTTATGAGCATGGCTTCATCTCAACTATAAATAAGCCTACTAGAGAAACAACCACAACATCAACATGCATTGATCATATATTTGTAAGAACGAAAGCCCAAATCAAGGCAGCAATAATACAAAGCTCTTTCACAGATCATTATGCGACTATAGTACAGATTGATGATAAAATGATATGTCAAACTTCAAAAAATAAATCAATTAAAAGTACAAATTATGATATATTATTAGAATCTCTAAAACAAGAAAATTGGGCAAATACACTAAATAAAACTGACCCTGAACTAGCATTACAGTGTTTTGTATCAACGTTACAAGATCATATCAACGCAAGTACCACGTTGAAATTAATAACACATTCCAAAAAAAAAATTAAACCATGGATATCGAATGCTCTTGTACAAAGTATTCACAAGAGAGACAGGCTACACAAACAGGTATTGAAATTTCCCCTTAATATAAGCCTTTTAAATTACTATAAGAAATATCGGAATACGTGTCACAAGGCAATAAAACTGGCCAAGGCACTCTACTATAAAAACAAAATGGAACAAGACAATTATAATAGCAAAACCGTCTGGAAGATAATGAAAGAAAACCTAAACCATAATCAAAAGGAAACATGCATTAAGACATTGAAAATTGGTAACGACATAATTGAGGATCAAAATTCAATTGCAAACAACCTCAATAAATATTTCGCAGATGTCGGAAAAAAATTAACAGAAACTATCTTAAACAATATAAATAAAACAGAATCTGAATTAGTTATCCAACAAGAAACATCTTCTCCCAGTAACAACTCATTTAATATTAGATCAGTGACTAAAAATGATATTTTAAGTATCCTAAAATCACTTCGAACAGAATGTGCGCAAGGACCCGATGGTATATCTACAAAAATACTTAAAATTGCAAAAGATAACATACTTACTCCACTAACGCACGTTATAAACCTAAGTATTGCTGTGGGCACATTTCCTGATCATCTAAAAAAGGCGTATATTGTTCCAATATTTAAGGATGGTAATCCTATAGATCCACGAAATTATCGACCTATAGCACTTTTAAATACATTGTCGAAAATATATGAAAAAGCTATCAACATACAACTAATACATTTCTTAAATCACAATAAATTACTTACTGCGCAACAATTTGGATTTCGGCCTGGTTTGGGAGTCAACGATGCTGTTTTAAACGTTACAGAATTTATAACAAAGTCACTGGATGCAAAAAATAAATGTATTGGTATATATCTAGATCTTGCCAAAGCATTCGATTCTGTCTCACATAAAATATTAATTCAAAAAATTAGGAAAATAACCAGTAATGAGTTGACTATAAAATGGTTCCAGTCATATTTAAGAAACAGAATGCAGGCGGTCAGATTGGGTGGCGTAATTAGTTCATTCTCTCCAATTGAATATGGGGTACCTCAAGGAAGTGTATTGGGACCAACGCTGTTTCTTCTTTTTATAAATGATATGAATAAATTGGATATTGGTGGTCCCATAATTTCTTTTGCTGATGATACGGTGTTATTGTTTAGTTCTCACAATTGGGCTCAAACGCATTCTATTGCTGAGCAGGGAATGATCATCGTAAAAAAATGGCTAGATAATAATTTACTGACATTAAATATCGGAAAAACCAAATATATGACATTTAGCATAGATAATCGACAACAACCTGAGGAGTCCTCTTCATCTATTACTATCCATAATAACTGTGATTTGCATCTAAACTGCTCCTGCCCCAAACTACTTAGAGTTAGTAGTTATAAATATCTTGGCATAACAATTGACAGAAATCTTCGATGGACAACACATGTGGAGATAACTGCGAAAAAAATTCGTCAACTGATATATGTTTTTAGGAATATTAGAGAAATTTTCGACCTAAATACGTTAAAAGTGTTGTATTATGCTCTTGGACAAACGTCAGTCTCTTATGGGATTATAGGTTGGGGTGGTTTAGCTAAGACCAACCTATTTCCCATCTCAACCGCGCAAAAATCACTACTCCGGGTCATTTGTCGAAAACCTTTCAGATATCCATCAAATCAGCTTTTTTCGGAGTTCAAGGTCCTTGATGTTAGACAACTCTATATTAGAACAATAGTCATTCAACTACATAAAAACCCAGCAATATATAAACCACAATACACCCTTACTTTTAATACAAGAAATAGACATTTGCTGCAACCGACTCATACACAGACTACTTTTGCCCAGAGACACTACACATTTTTAGCACCCAGAATATATAATATGGTTATGTCTGATATCTTGGACTTAGTGCAGCCGAGTGGGCATAATTTTGGAAAGCTGGTTACTGATTGGTTGATTCGGAGAGGGAGGGAAGAGTCAGAGAGAGACTTGACGTTTGTCCTAAGATAATTTTAATATAATTTACAATCAAAATCTTTTTCATACACCCTTTTACACATATCCACACATGCAAACACATCCTCACATTAACGAAAACACAAAGACACCTAATAATTTTTTTCATATACCTACAATTGTATTTTATATGTACTTTTTTATATTTTTTTATGACTTAAAATGTGTACTTTTGTACTTTATTATTTGTATTTTTTATATTTTTTTGTGCCTTAGATGTTAAGAATTCACGTAGCTGAAATTTATGCTTACTTATTGCCTAGTATTACCTCAGAACAGGCTTTGCCTAGTGAGGTAATAAATTCCATTTATATATTTCATGAACAATATTTTATATTTTATTTTATATTGTATTATGGAAATTAATAAATAAAAAAAAAAAAAAAAAGTTTGTACAATAACATCGCAGATTCAACAGTTTTTTACCCGCTACATCAATAATAAAACGCCCGTTATCACTGCAGGAGAAGAGTGTCCTCTGCCCAAGGATCTGCCAGCCAATTAAAAGGTAAGTGCATTGTTTCCTTTTGGCTTATATACGAGGTATCATGTTTATTGAATGCAGTGCATAAAAATCTTTCATTCAAATACAAATACCAATACCAAATTTATCAATTTTAAAATGAACCAGCAAATCCCCGCCACACCACACACCTTTCCTATACTATCCTAGTTTACCTCGGCCTAAAAACAACCTACCTACATACCTGCCAGCTATATGCAAAAAAGTATTGTTACATATAAATTTTCTCATTCTATCAACTGTCAGTTTTCCCGCTTGGGTGTTTGTCGGAGCTGGACGCGTGCATCGCTGCGGACTGTGCTGCCTGGATTTGACTTTGTATAAACATCACATTTGCATTTGCATAACTGTCATCTCATTCGGCATTCTTTGGTTTCTTGTTCTTTTGTTTTTACTTTTTCTTTTTAAATAGTGTTAAATTTGTATTGTTTGGGGTAAGTGTCCCATATTTTAAGTTGTTTTTTTTAAATATTTAAACTATGGCGGACAAACCGCCTGATCCGCCGGACCCTCCAGACAAATTAATTTCTACCTACACAAATGAGACTGATACTGATTCAGACAATGGATCTTTGATCACCATCCCTGATCTGCCATACCCTCCGTCTCCTAGCACGTTTGTCACAGTACATACTAAAAAAAAATCTCAAACGCAAAAATATTCATGCCTCTTCCAGTGATTCTGATCAGGCTTCACCTTCCAAGCCTCCTGCTCCTGTATCTGCGCCTCTCTCTGAACAAAATATTCCTAAACTACCACATAACTCAGACTTTGCCAAGATCACCAGAAACAGATATGTCGAAAGTGATCAAAGGCCTTTTTTGGTCCATGTTTCGTCGTTAGATTCGTCTCCAATATCTGCCATAGAGTTTGGAAGACAACTTAAAAAGACTGCCATCAAGGGAATTGTCATTGGCTCTTGTAAGTCAATTGGTAGGAGTAAAATTAGTCTGGAATTTAATTCCATGATGAGTGCCAACTCCTTCCTAAATAGCACCCACCCCAAATTCGTCTCATCCATCCCAACCCATCAAGTCTCCCGCATGGGCCTGGTGAGAGGTGTTCCAGTGGGGGAGGAATTCTCGAATGAGATCCTCTGCCGAGAGATTGAGACTCCATATCGTTTTGGGAAAATCCTGAAATGTAGGAGACTCAATTACAAGGATACCTCCTCAGGCTCTGTTGTCTGGAAGCCTTCTCGCACGGTAGTCATTACTGTTGACGGGCAAAGACTTCCTGACAAAGTCTATATTTCCTACACCTCTTTGTCAGTAGAGAGGTACGAATTTCCAACCATCCAATGCTGGAAGTGCTGTAGATTTGGACACACCAAATTGCAATGCAAATCTTCCCCACGGTGTTTCAAATGTGGCAGCAACCATCTAGCTGATGAATGCCAGATTAAAGAACCTGATTTCTCCTGCCTGCATTGCTCTGGGAAGCACACGGCTGTTAGTCAAAGCTGCCCTGAACTTGCCAGACAGAAGTCTATCAAGCACCTCATGGCTGAGAATAACATCTCATTCCAGGAAGCATCGAAGCTTGTCCCCTCTGTGAAGTCATCCTTCTCTGCTGTTGCTTCCTCGACGAATCTTCCCTCTACTTCTAATATTCAGCCATCCCTCTCTCGGGCTTGTTCTCAAGCTTCTCCGTCAAGGGTTGCTCAACATCAGACTGCCACCAAGCAAATAAAGAAGAAGATACCTACCCCTCCAGCATATGACAAATCGGCCCACAGAGACCTAGCCTGGTTCCCTAATGGCCAACTCCCCTCCCCAGTCAATGGTTGCGGGCTTCCCCCCAACCTAAACACGCAACCTCCTCTAGATACCTCTTCCCTCATCAAAACAGTTATGAGTTTCATTATTTCTATCTTAAAAAGCCAAAGTAACATACCGTCCAACGTAGCACATTCATTAACCCTTATGTCATCTCTCTTATGTCCTGATGGCTCCACAAGCCATTACGAGGATTCTTCAGTGGAATTGCCGGAGCCTCAATTCCAACAAAACTGATATCCTCTTTCTCATCCATCAATTCAACCCCACTATTATTGCCATCTCAGAGACATGGCTCCTCCCGGGATCCTCTTTTAGGCTCCCGGGATTTGCCTGTGTCCGAGATGACACAAATGATGGAAAGGGTGGCTCGGCCCTTTTCATCAAACAATCCATCCCCTTCTCCCCCATCCCCATTGATTTAAACTCTGATCAAATAAACCTGGTCGGAGCCAAAATCAATGACATTTCCTTTTTTTCAGTCTACATTCCCCATCCCACCCCGTCTATCATTTTTAAGCTGAGGTCTACTATCCAGCCTTTTGCTGACTCACTCTTCTTATTGGGTGACTTCAACTGTCACCATCCTTCCTGGGGGTCAGTCTCTCCCAATAGTTCTGGCAGAACCATAGTTAATACATTGGATGAGCTCAGTCTCTGCTTATTAAATGATGGGTCTCCCACTCGCAGTGTCTCTCCCTTTCAGAATCCAAGTTCGGTAGATCTGTCTATCTGCTCGCCCAACTTTGCATCCCTTGCGTCCTGGTCCCTGGATCAGGATCCGCAGGGTAGTGATCACTTCCCTATCTACATTTGCTTTGGGAGGGAAATAGAGGAGTGCTCCCACTCCTCCCCTTATAAGTATAATGTCAACAGAGCAAGTTGGTCAGATTACTCTGAAAATCTGGATCGTCTCTTCGATCAACTCCCCTCTCCCACCACATCCAATATCATTGAGTGTTACGACCTCCTCAAACAATCCTTTTTCTCAGCAGCAGATAAAGCTATTCCCTTAAAATCCCCGCGTAAGTCCTACCGATCTCTTCCTCCGTGGTGGGATGCTGCTTGCTCAAAAGCTGTACAAGACCGCAAAGCAGCAAGGTCTCAGTATAAGAAAAATATGTCCAGTGAAAACTTTGACTCTTTTCTCAAGACACAAGCTAAGACCAAGAGGATTCTTAAAGATAAAAAGAAAAAAGGTTGGATTGAATACTGTTCTTCTCTCTCCCCGGAAACCAATATCTCTTCCGTATGGAAGAAGATAAGACAGTTTAGATCGGCTGCTTGTACCCCTGCTCTCAAACCTGCCTCTGATAACTGGGAAAATGAATTTTTGAATATTTTAGCCCCTCCTACAGTTCCCAACCAGACTCTTTCGCCACACCCATACCTGCTAGAGGATTTTAACTGTACTCTTGATTCCCCTTTTACTCTTCATGAACTCCTAGCTGTAATGAAAAGAGTTAAAGATTCAGCGCCAGGCGTAGATGGCATACCATACAGTTTCATCTCCCAAGCTCAAGAATCCTCCCAAAAATATATCCTCCAAATTTTCAATAACATATATAATACAGGAATCATCCCTGACGATTGGAAAACCCAAATCATCATTCCAATTCTGAAACCTGGCAAAAATCCCAATAATGGAGACTCCTATCGACCAATAGCGCTGTCCACAACCATGAGTAATGTGGTGCTATATAATCTATGGGCAAAATGAATGTCTATGGTGCATGCTCAGGTGACAGCCGGCATCGTGCGAGTTCGTGTGCATGATAACCGCGTGTGAGCATTACAAGCTATTTCGGCATTTATAATATCATGGCTTCAGTGAAAATTGGTGATTTAGTGAGATGTTTTGATGGTGAAGGTGACGTGATTCAGTGGTTAGAAAAGCTGGAGTTGGTCGCAAGGCTGAAAGACATTGGAGATCTCGCGACAATTATACCGCTTTTCCTGGAGGGGCCAGCGTTCGCTGTATACAGTGAACTTGGGGACGAGGAAAAGAAAAATTCGGAGGATATTAAGAGGGCATTACGTGATTCATTTGCCCTGAATGCATTCCAGGCGTACGAGCAGCTAGCCCAGCGCAAGTGGAAAGATGAGCCGGTTGACGTCTATTTGACGGAACTGAGACGTTTGGCCAGATTGGCGGGTGTGACGACGGACCAGTTGCTCAAGCGTGCTTTCGTTGTTGGGTTGCCGGGCGCAATATCACGTGAGTTGAGGGCGTTGCCTGGTATTGAGACAATTCCGCTGTCGTCCTTGTTAGAGCGGGCTCGGGCATTAATGGCGGAACTGCATGATCCGGGTGTTGTTGCTGCGGTTGTGAGACGACCGAGCGGTCCGATGACGAAGAGGTGTTTTAAATGTGGTGGGCCGCACTTTGTTAAATTTTGCACCGAAACATCAAAAAGGCTGTCATGTTGGTTATGTGGGGAGATGGATCATATATCCAAAGAATGCCCCACGAAGAAGGGAAACGAGAAAGGGGGAGCTGGTGCGCCGGTAGCTCTTCCTCGTCATCATTGAAGGCGCTACCGATTGTGAACGTTTGCATAGGTGGGAAGTCAGTACGAGCTTTGGTGGACACGGGGTGTTCCCGAACGGTGTTGTCAGCTACTGTCGGGTGTGCAGTTCACAATGGAGGTAACCGGTGCATGCTAATTAGCGTTGACGGGAGCCAAGTGCCATGCGTAGGCGAGGCAGTAGTGACTATAGATGTTAAGTGCGGAATGAACAACAGTGGGAGAGAGGGGCAATCCAGTGGTGTGTGGGTGAGTTGCGTGGTAGTTAATAAGCTGTTTGACGGAGTGGATGCTATTATTGGAATGGATTTTATAAACTTGTGTGGAGGAGTGACGGTGAATAATAGCCAAGTGATTTTTTTATGTGTTCCGACCAATCTTAACGCAAACAATAGTTGTGATCTTGTGAATGCGATAGCGGAACCCAAAGTCATAAACGTTGATGACCAAGATTTTCAAGCGCGGTTTGATGGTGAGAAGTGGTGGGTTAAGTGGGTGTGGAAAGAAGGACCTGTAGACCTTAAAAACAATGTCTCATCATATTCCAGCCTTCACAAACATGATGTGAAGGATACCATCAAAGAGGAATTGGAGAGGTGGATAAAGGAGGGTTGGTTAAAGCCTTGGACCGGGGAGTGCAGCGGTGTTGTGCCACTCCTGGGAGTTATTCAGAAAAATAAGGGAAAGGTGAGACCAGTGATGGATTATAGAGAGCTGAACAACCATGTGCAAAGTCACACGGGCGAAGATGTAGCAGTGTGTGATGAAACTCTCAGGAGATGGAGAAGACATGGTGAGTCACTCAAGCTCCTAGACTTAAGGTCGGCGTATCTTCAAATCCACGTTGACGAGGAATTGTGGAAACATCAACTCGTGAGATTTGAAGGCCAGGTTTATTGCCTGACGAGATTGGGTTTTGGGCTAAACAGCGCTCCTAAAATTATGACAAGGATAGTAAGGGAAGTCCTGTCAAGAGACGAGAGAGTTAAGCAAGGCACTGACAGCTACATCGATGACATCATAGTGGATGAGACGGTGGTGTCAGCCGAGAAGGTCGCAACCCACTTAAAGAAATATGGATTGGAAACGAAGGCACCACAGGACCTGGAGGGCGGACGCATTCTCGGGCTTCGAATTGAGCAAGAAAATGGAGTTCTGGTGTTCAGGCGTGGGAACACTATTCCTGAACTGGAAACGGCCTCGAAGCTCACAAAGAGGCAGTTGTTCTCTATGTGTGGGCAGTTAGTTGGGCATTACCCGGTGTGTGGGTGGCTACGGGTTGCATGCAGCTTTGTAAAAAGAGTATGTTCTGGCGACACATGGGACTCATATGTTGGAGAAAGTGCCCATAGAATTTTATGTGAAGTAATCCAACGAGTTGAAAGTAACGATCCCGTGAGAGGTTTTTGGAGTGTTCCTGCAAATCTCACGACGGGAAAAGTGTGGTGTGATGCAAGTTCATTAGCGCTCGGAGCCGTAGTAGAAATTGATGGTAGAATCGTTGAGGACATGTCCTGGTTGAGGAAGACCATGGACGTTGGTCACATAAATGTTGCAGAACTCGACTCCGTTGTGAAGGGAATGACTTTAGGGTTGAAATGGGGGCTGAAGGTCATGGATTTGATGTCAGATTCCGCAACTGTGGTGGGATGGGTTACATCTATTCTGACAAAAGATCGCCGTATCAGAGTTTCTGGTATGTCAGAAATGCTAGTGAAAAGGAGGCTCGGGCTGATAAAAGAACTGGTGGACGAGTATGGTCTCGAATTAACTATCACTCTCGTTAAGTCAGTTGAAAACAAAGCAGACTCTTTGACAAGAGTAGATCGCAGGTGGCTCAGAGATGACGTGGCAGCAGTAGGAGTAGCCGAAGACTCTCAAGTTAAACGCTTGCATGAACAACATCATTTTGGTGTCGACAGAACCTTGCATCTGGTCCGTCTTGTGAACCCAGATGTTCAGAGGAAGGAAGTTGAGAAATGTGTGAAGAATTGCATACAATGCCAGACTATAGATCCGGCACCCAACAGACACAACCCCGGAGCGTTAGATGTTAAACGCAATTGGACCAGGATTGCGGTTGATGCGACGCACTATGGAAACAAGTGTTACCTCACCATTGTTGATTGTGGGCCAAGCAGGTTTGCTCTATGGCGCGAGATAAGAACCGAGAGCAGTGAAGATGTAGTTCGCAACCTGAGAGAAATATTTAGAGAGAGAGGTCCCCCGGATGAAGTTTTACTTGATAATAGCAAAGCATTCCGTTCTCTGGCTTTGAGAGAATTATGCAAAGAATGGAGTGTTCGCCAAAGATTCAGGGCTGCTTATCGCCCGTCAGGGAACGGGATCGTAGAGAGACATCACCGAACGATAAAGAGAACTGCGGCACGGAGTAGAATTGACCCCCTGCAAGCTGTATTTTGGTACAACCTGGCCTCTGCTTACCCGGGTCGAGAAGAGACTTCCCCCGCCAACATTGTGCACGCTTATTTGTGGCGGCACCCACTTACACCACCTGCTGAAATTGAAGAGAACGAGGAATCCTCGTATCAACTAGGCGATGCAGTCGTGATAAAGCCACCCAACGCAAGGTGTACAACAAGATGGCAGCCTGGTATTGTCACTCGTGTTGTTAGTGATAATAACATAGAGGTAGACGGTATGCCAAGGCATGTGCTGGACATTAGACGGTTATTTGATGAGAGCGAAGACAGTGAATCAGAGGATGACTGCAGTGAGGCTGTGGATCTCGATGGAGAAGCAGCAGCGGAAGATGGCAAAGGCGCGTTGGACGAGTTCGAAGATCGAAGGCAGGGAACTAGGTTTCGGCGACCCCCGCGATGGCTTGAAGATTATGAGCAGTGATGAAGACATCAGGAGGGCGTGTGGTGCTATATAATCTATGGGCAAAATGAATGTCTATGGTGCATGCTCAGGTGACAGCCGGCATCGTGCGAGTTCGTGTGCATGATAACCGCGTGTGAGCATTACAAGTAAAATCATGGAACACCTGGTAAAGGACCGATTGGAACATTATATGGAAACTAACAATCTTCTCCCTAGAATGCAATTTGGGTTCAGAAAAGGGAAAAGTACAGCAGATAACCTAAGCATATTCATAACGGATGTCCACCTATCCAAATCAAGAAAAGAAACCTTATGCGCAGTCTTTCTAGACATGAAAGCGGCATATGACAATGTTCTCATTGATATTTTAATTAAATCTCTCCTAGATAAAGGAGTTCCACGAAAAACAGCCCTTTTTATTCTAAATCTGTTGAGTGGAAGAAACATTGTCTTAAACGCTGACAGCAATAGAAAGAAAAATCGAAGAACATGGAAAGGACTTCCGCAAGGCTCTGTTTTGGCCCCTCTTTTATTCAATATTTACACGTCTAATGTAGAAAAAATTGTTACCAATCATGCAAGAATCCTTCAATATGCAGATGATATTATGATATATGTATCTGACAGTTCACTTGAGAAGGCTGAGAGGAACTTGAATCTGGCCCTCCTAAGCCTCAGAAAGTGGCTTGATTCACATGGCCTCCAACTGTCACCTCATAAAAGCCAGGTTATGATTTTTTCTCACAAAAGAACTGTACCCGACATTAATGTAATATTTGATAACATTCGCATTCCCATCGTTCCTCAAACAAAATTTCTTGGATTGGTTATAGACAAAAAACTCTCATTCAAACCTCACACTGAGCATGTGATTTATAAGTGTGAGAAGGCTATCAACGTACTTAGGTCGGTTTCTCGGGTCTGGTGGGGCGCTCACCCCAAAACCCTAAAATTGTTATACAACGCTCTTGTACGCTCCCATCTGGATTACGCTTCTTTTTTAATAGATCCCCTCCCAAAATATGTCTCCTACCAACTAGAAAAAATTCAATCCAGTGCTCTTCGCATTATAATCGGTGCCATGAAATCTTCTCCAATCTCTGCTCTGCAAGTGGAATGTGGGGAAGCTCCTCTTCCACTTCGCCGACAATACCTAGCAGACAGATATTTCATTAGAGCTTCTCGAATATCAAATCACCCTATCATCTCAAAAATTAAGCTTCTGTCTGAATACTCTTCATCTAAACCATACTGGAGACATAAAAAATCTCTACCACTTCTCATTGATAGCTACAAATTTCTCAACTCCTTTTCAACTCCATTCTTCAGTGACACCAAGTTCCCTATCTTTTCTTGCCCTCACGAATCAAACACTTTCTTTCCAAACATTTCCGATTTAAAGCTCCAAAAACATCACAACAACACACCTAATCTTTTCCGAGAAATCATAAATTCTGAATGGGAAAACCACGTCCCCATTTACACAGATGGTTCCAAAAAGGAAGGAAAGCCTACTCTAGTAGGGGCAGCGCTCTTCTGTCCCTCTTTAAATAAGTCTGCTAAGTTCAAACTCCCTCCAGAAACATCTATTTTCAACGCAGAATGTATAGCTATTCTAGAGGCAGTTAATTTCGTATCCACAAACAATATCCCAAATTCCATTATTCTTACCGACTCTCTCAGTGCAGTTAAGGCGATATCTTCCAACCCCAAAAACCTTATCAACCACCTCACTGTTCTCCAAATCAAGCACAAAATTCTTGACTTGGGAGTCCTGGGACAAAGTATCTCTATAGCGTGGATTCCTAGCCACAGCGGAATCTCAGGAAATGACAGAGTAGATGAACTTGCCAAGGAGGCATCTGAGAATGGCGATGCCAAATATTTCTACATTTTCCTCGAAGATATGATTCCTGTCCTTAAACAGAAAATGAAGGTTCGCTGGGAACTGCTATGGAAAAAAAACAACCTCCACACTGGCTTCTTCTATGCATCCATTCAGCAAAATCTTCCAACAAAACCCTGGTTCTCAGACATTCCCATTAAAAAAAAGCCACTCTCAATTATCTGTCGGATTAGACTAGGCCACTCCTGCAACCCTGTATTTCTGAACAAGATCCGTATAAAAGACTCTTCTCTTTGTGAATGTGGTCTGGAGGACGGTGATGTCAATCACATTTTCCTTGGCTGCACACTATTCAATAAAGCTCCCATATATCCTAAAGCTATCAATCTCAAAATCTCTCTCCCCATAAATATTCCATTCCTTTTGTCTATAGCCACTCCTGCAATCTACAGATGCCTAGCTCTATTCATCAATGTAAACAATATCCAAATATAGTAAACATGTCTACCTCTGCTTCTCTCTGTCACTCTTGTAAATATACTCATCTTTTGTATATAGTTATTACCTCTTATTTCATTCTTTCACTTTTTATTTCATAATTTTATTCTCCTTTCCTTACTCTGTTTCTTTCCATTCTTTATTTTTATTAAGTTTAATGTCCTGTATATATCATTAATTAATGTTTGCTTACATACTCTTTAGCTCTTTCTATTTTTTATATAATCTTTGACTTGTGTCTTGATTTCGTAAACAGATATCCAGATAGTATACTTAACATTATATAATAATCTATATTTTTATATTTTCTAAATATCTTGGTATGTAATATGTATGTTATGTAAATAATGTGTGTCCTCTTGATAGTATATAATCAAAATACTAGGTACTAAATCTGCTAAGGCTCAGCCTTGCAATTTTGTCATATAAGAACCAAATAATGCCCAATGTCTCAATCAGTTTCAAACGCCCAGTAAATTTATAAAACCAATTTTCGTCAACCCTTGCAGTGCTGTCTCATAGCGGTGTTACCGTCAGAAACCCAACTCAATATCTCAGGTTGCATGGAGACACCTTTCCTCCATGCTCAATATAACATAACCTATAACTTGTACAAGGGCGAGAACATTGGATAACGATGAAAAGCCCATTAAAAGGAGAATAGAATATCAACTGTCATCTTGACAAACACACCGCACCGCACCGCTCTTAAAATTATATCTTCAAAATCAGATTAAATTAATTAACTTCAGTGAAGTGTCAAAGTTTTCATACGCTGTGAATGTGGTGAAAAGATTATTCAGAACCAGCACAATAAATATCGAGGCAAGGTAACTCCCTATACCTTAATCTTTTCCACCACATTCCTTGGTCCTTCGTCTCGTATATCTTGTATTTTCCCGCATTCCTTGTTCCTCTGTCCCGCATATCTTGAATTTTCACGCATTACTTATCAAATTTATACATTTTTATACAAAATTAACATTATACATACGCTATTAACATTACATATTTCATACATACCCGCATTGATTGTAGTACCTAAGTACTTCTTGTTTCATTAATTATTGGAAGCTAAACGGCTAAGTTTATTTGCAATTATTCAGAAAGCTTATGACTTGTCGAAATCATTAAATACCGCTGAAGAAAAAACTAATTTTCTTATCCGCATACAATCGATAGATAAAATTCGTTCTGAATTTTGTCAAGTTGTAGAAGAATTAAATTTGGGAAAAATAGCTGTAAATCCAGAATATTGGAGAAGCTGTAAATCCAGAATATTATATCTTTTCAATCTATTGAAGCCCTTGACGAATTATACTGTAACATCAAGCATATTGAGCAATCTTTAAAAACTAAAGTTGACTATGTTCCTCCAATTATTAAATCATTTGAAAAAGACTGTCAAAGAACACACAAATTGCCAATATTGGAACTTGTTAGTTTTAATGGTGATCCAACGAAATGGCCATTATTTTATCAAAATTTCAAAGATCTAATACACGACAATATTAATTTGTCGAATGGTGAAAAAATACAATATTTAGTGTCAAAATTGACAGGTACCGCTTTAAGATATTATATGGGATAGGCTTGTTGATCGATTCCAGGATTCACGAATTTTAGCTACGCATTATTTAGAAAAAATAATCAATTTTAAACCCTTAACACAATCAAGTTCAAAGAATTTGGATTATTTCATAGAAAATTTTTGCTCTTCATTTGAAGCTTTAAAATTATTAGATATTTCTGATTTAACTGATTTCATCATAACGCACATTGCTCTTCTGAAGTTAGATAGAGAGACGGTAAATTTATTTGAGCAACATATTAGAAATGAAAAAATTCCAAACTTTAAATTATTACAATCTTTTCTGAGAGAGCAAAGCAAAATTCTCTCTAGAACGCAGGTTATATTCCACAAAAGCGCACCAAATGATTGACGAAAAAATAATAATAATCCACATTCATTTGTTATAAATAATACGCCAATGGATATCACAAAATGTTTTTTGTGTGAATGTAATAAACATCCATTGTATTCATGTAAAAAATTCTTACAGTTGGATGTATTCACAAGATTCAAAATAATTAACAAAAGATCACTATGTAAAAATTGTTTTGGTACTCATTTAACAAAAAATTGTAAATCAGAAAAAAATTGCTTTTATTGTAATAAAAGGCATCATTCATTGATTCATTTTCTTTCTTCACCAACATGTGATGATGAAGATAATCAAAATAAAGATAGTTATCATTCAAAACAGGTTCCTAGCGCAGCTGATATTGTTAAAAACGATGATAATATTACCTCATTCGTCAATTCTGACCGCAATACGAGCAATTCGGTGAATAATATCGGTCGACGACATTTGGATCAACCGTATGCACCTAAATGTCAAATCGAAAATTGTTTGTTGATCAATAATGTAAACTGTTATCATGTAATACCAACCGCTATAGTATATATTAATGGAATTAAAAAAAATACCATCCGCACATTAATAGATACAGGATCAAATGCAAATTTTATAACGGAAAAGATATGGAAAAAATTTAATATAAACATTACGTATGAAAATGCTTTTGTGTACGGTATTGGGTCTGCTGTAAAACCAATATTAGGTTATGCTATATTTACAATATATTCAAGATATGATACAAGATTCTTTTACGATATTAAGGCTTCGGTTGTCGAAACTATTACTAATGATTTGCCTACATCAGCCTTAGAAATGACAGATTGTTTTAAGAATTTGCCGCTAGCGGATAATAATTTTAATCTTCCTGCTAGTATCGATTGCATAATCGGAGCTGGTTTATTCCCGCATTTACTTTTACCTGGGAAATTAACGCATACAGAAACTCGTATGATCGCCTTACAGACTACTCTTGGTTATTTGATCATGGGCGAAACGCAAATAGATAACTTCTCATCATGTCAATTTAAACGCACGTTACACGCAATTGATGATTCTAATTCAAAAAATAAGTTAGATGAAATGATTCAAAACTTTTGGAAACTAGAATCTGTACCATCACGTCAGTATTTAAGTCCTGTTGAGCAACTTTGTGAACAAATTTTTGAGTAAACAGTCTTGCGCGACAACGAGGGTAGATATACCTTTTCGTGAAAGTCCCACAGTTTTGGGTCATTCAATAAAAAACGCTAAACATAGGTTGCTTTCATTGGAAAAGAAGTTGCAATCAAATTTAGATTTACAATATGGTTATAATGCCACTATTCAAGAATACATTGACAAAGGTTTTTTGAAAAAAGTTATAGATACACAAACTTTAGATTGTGTTTATTATATACCACATAGAGCTGTATATCGGCCTGATAAAGATACTACTAAAATTAGAATAGTTTTAGACGCCAGTTGCAAAACTGCTTCCTCTGGAAAAAGTCTCAATGATATATTGCCTAATTTGCAAACAAATATTTTTGATTTACTTATAAATCTACGCCTGTACTCGGTAGTTATTTCTGCTGACATAGAAAAAATGTATTTTCAATTGAAAATGAATCCAGATCATAAACGTTTTCAAAGGATCCTTTTTAGATTTAATAACTCAGATCCTATTGACATTTATGAATTTCAACACGTTTCTTTTGGGCTTAAATGTTCCCCTTATTTAGCAATGAAAGTCATTTGCAAACTCTTAATAGATGAAGGCGATAAACTGCCTGAAACCACACAACTTGCTATGAAATATTTTAATATGGATGATTTTCTTTATTCAGTCAATTCACCTGAGGAAGCTTTACAAATTTATTCTCATTTAGTTCACTTATTTTCCTCTGGAGGTTTCTGTCTAAATAGGTGGATTTCCAACTCGGTACAATTTTTAAAGCACATTCCAGATAATCTACGTGTTAACCAACACATTACTTTTAATTCAGATTTTGACGATAAAACCAAAATTATAGGTTTGTCTTGGAGTCCCACCTCTGATTATTTCACTTTTAAAATCAAACCTCTCTCTTTAGATACGTTTGTATGTACGAAAAGATTAATTCTTTCTAATATGGCATCAATATATGATCCTCTATGTCTCCTTGCTCCAGTTATCATCGGTTTGAAACTTCTAGTGCAAGAGTGTTGGAAAAGAGAATTGTCTTGGGATGAACGGGTTCCTGAGGATATAAATAAGATTTGGTTGAAATTTCAGAGTGAACTCGAAAACTTATCAAATATAAATATACCAAGACATATAGGTATAGTAAATGATTCATTCATCAATTTGCTTGGTTTCTCAGATGCTAGTGAACGTGCCTATGGGGCGGTTATATATATCCGCATTGGATCACTTGAATCTAACGCCTCAAATGTATCACTACTATGTGCCAAGTCAAAAGTATCCCCACTTAAAAAGGTATCTTTAGCACGTTTAGAGTTATGTGCCGCACACCTTCTTGCATTATTAATGAAATCTGTTCTCTCAACTATTGAGATTAGATGTAAGATTGACAAAATGTTTGCATTTTCTGATTCAACTATTGTACTTTCATGGATACATTCCTCACCGCATAGATGGCAAACCTTCGTTGCCAATCGCACCGCAATTATTCAAGAAATTATTTCTGAAGAAAATTGGTTTCATGTTCCTGGAACTGAAAATCCAAGTGATATTGTATCCCGCTCCGTTACTCCTAATGAATTTTTGAAAACCTCTTATTGGTTTAATGGTCCAGCCTGGATCTCATTGCCACAGAGTCAATGGCCTGTGACTAATTTTAAAAAGGAAAATGCCTATCAGAGTATACCTGAATCTAAAACTGTAGCTCTCATACAAATTAAGACTCAATCTGAGCCTCACTTTATTTATTTAATCGCTAACAGGATCTCTAAACGGAGTAAATTATTAAACATACTTGTTTACGTTCTTCGTTTTACAAGAAAACTTAATACGTCTGGAATGATTACGGTCTCAGACTTAGAAACTGCTGAAAATCATGTAATTAAATACATTCAGAATAACCATTTTTCTCAAGATATACATTCTCTTGAACAGAATAAATTGAATAGTCCTGTATTACGCAAACTTTTACCATTTTTAAATAATAATATCCTTAGAGTTGGTGGTCGAATTCAAAATTCATCATCAATGTATGAAACGAAACATCCAATTTTATTGCCTTCTAAAGATCGTATTGTTCAGTTACTTATTGAATATTATCATTATTTACATTATCATACAGGCCCTGCATTATTGTTAGCATTATTACGACAGAAGTACTGGATTTTATCTGGTCGTAGTTTGGTTCGTAAGATTGTTCATTCTTGCAACATTTGTTTTAAAAACAAACCAAAAGGAACCTTCCCGTTAATGGGAAATTTGCCCGATTTTCGAGTAAATGAAATAAAATGTTTCGCAAAATGTGGAGTAGATTACATGGGTCCAGTGTTTGTAACTCTGGCAAAGAGAAGAAGCGTTAAAAAGCAAAAGGCATATGTTTGTTTATTTGTTTGCCTAGCAACAAAAGCTTTACATATAGAATTAGTTTCAGATCTCTCATCTGAAATGTTCTTAGCTGCATTTAAACGTTTTATAGCCAGATTAAGAGGACCTGTCACTCTCATTGTAAGTGACGGTGGAAGAAATTTTGTTGGAGCTCGTAAAATTTTAAATGAATTATATAAGTTTGTTTGTTCCGATGAATATAATAAAGCAATACTTCATGAATTGACGCCTAGAAAAATAGAATTTCGAATAAATCCTCCGTATTCTCCTCATATGGGTGGTATATGGGAAAGCAATATTAAGTGTATTAAAACACATTTATTTAAAGTCATAGGCTCACAAGTATTAACTTACGAGGAAATGAATACCGTATTGATTCAAATAGAGGCTTTATTGAACTCTAGACCGCTTTGTGTATTAAGCAATGATCCTTTAGATCCTGCCGCATTAACCCCTGCGCATTTTTTAAATTTAACTCCGCTAAATTACATACCCGCTTACAACGTTGATGATATTTCAATAACCCGCATTCAACGATATGAGTTGATCGATAAATTAGTACAGTCATTTTGGAAACGATGGCATGTAGAATATCTCACCTCTTTACAGATGCGTGAAAAGTGGAATACGTACACAAAAACCATAACACCTGGTCAAATTGTTATTATTAGAGAGGAAAATCTCCCTAAATTATCTTGGCCACTTGGCATAGTCAAGGAAATATATCCGGGAAAAGACAACGTCATTCGAGTTGTAAAAGTTCGAACCCGGAATGGTACATATTTAATACCAGCTATTCGATTATGTCCGTTACCTTCCCAATAATCAAAATGTTTTTAATTTAATATTTCTTTTTATTTTTTAAGTTAGTTTACGTTTATTTGAATTTTTCACTCTATTGTTTAAATTTGTATTCTTCTTTTACCATCCGGTGAGTCATATGTTTTTTGAATTTTTGTTGGAGTAATACTCCAAGGCCGGGAGTTATGGTTACGCAAAGTTGGGTACACACGCATATACGTGACACACACACACACACACACATCTTTCCTATCCTATCCTAGTTTACCTCGGCCTAAAAACAACCTACCTACATACCTGCCAGCTATATGCAAAAAAGTATTGTTGCATATAAATTTTCTCATTCTATCAACTGTCATATTGACAAACACACTGCACCGCACCGCTCTTAAAATTATATCTTCAAAATCAGATTAAATTAATTAACTTCAGTGAAGTGTAAAATTTTTCATACGCTGTGAATGTGGTGAAAAGATTATTCAGAAGCAGCACAATAAATATCGAGGCAAGGTAACTCCCTATACCTTTATCTTTTCCACCATTAATAAATATACTTACACTAATAACTTATTGTTTTATTTCTATTATGGAAACATTATTAAACATTGAACTAACAATATAATATAAATGAATGAATATCTTAATTACAAATCGCTATTGATAACATTCAATACTTTGTTAGTTCGATGAATACCTGAATTGGTTCGATGTGCAGCGGTTATAGGTTGGTGGGAAGCGTTAAAAAAACGATGCGTGGCATAAAATAAATGGCGCGCAGCGCCCAATAAAATGCGTGTAGCGCACAAATAAAGGCGCGAAGCGCCTAAAAAAATGGCGCGTAGCTCCAAACCGGGGTTGGGCCGCGAAGCAGCCAGGGGCGGAGCCCCTAGTGTACCTAAATTGCTTTATATGATGCCGGCATCTATTAAGAAATGCCAAAGCAAAAATAATGTAAAAAGGCTTGTCAAGGAATGGTTATTGAGGTGTGGATTTATATATAATTAATATCACAAACGATTTTATTTTATATATTTTTTTCTCAATTCATTTATTTTTATGATTTTAAAAAATATACTTTTGTAACATAGTGTATGTTTGTTTGGGAGATCATCTTTGTGATATTTGTATGTCTCTTTATACTGTACCTAATGTTGTTAGTTATTTTTAAAGTTTAGATATATATTGTCTTGAGAACAAGCCGACAAGTCTAGAATTTAGACTTGGCGTGACTCATAATCATTGTTTTCTTTTTGGCAATGGATATATATACGCACAGAAATTGGTGTTGCCAGACACAAAAAAAAAGTGTGGACAGCACTTAAAAAAAATATTCCAATTAATTCCTTGGTTGAATAATTGTAATAGAAACGGCTATAAACTAATGAAAAAAAAAATCAAATAGCAAACGTACTAATTTCGAATAACTAAAAGGAACAGTACTTTCGTTTTTCTTAACATTTCCATAAATAAAAATAAACTCGCTTACTCTAATAATTACGAAACTGCCATTTAGTTTCTTTACTAACTTATTCATCTCTATTTTTGTCTGTTGCATCTCAATATTTCAATAAATACAAAATACAAATAAACTTAGAAAAACTAGCATAATAACGAAACTGTCATTTATATAATTTATTTTTTACTAACTCCTATATCTCTATATTTTAGCTTGTTCTGCTGCATCACTTCTTTAAGACTTCTGCATCACTTCCATTTTATTTGATGTTTGGATTCACATGATAATAATACAACAGGGTTTCATATTATAGTGGAATTGTTAATATTTTTTGTATGTTAATAATAATTTATCCAACTGTATTTTTTTGTTAATGATTTTAATGGCCAATATTTCAATGTACTGCACAAACCTACAAATTTTTATCTCAGGGTCCTAAAGGTAAATGAAAAGAAAGATTCTATAAAGCATCTAATTTTATTGAATTAAAAATTGGGATAATGGACATTTTACAAATTGAGATAATACGAATTCTGTATCAGTGACCAACTAACTGTATAGTTTGCTTTACATTTTATTTTATACATGAATTACAAAAAATAAAATAAACATTAGATACATCTGTGTATTGACGGGCCGGCCATGATGTAATGAATATTTCACAAAAAAACATATTAAAAATTGAGATGACAAATTCTATATTACAATACATAGATTAATTATTATCTTTGTAAATTTATGTGATTGTAAAACAGAAAAAAAATTAATAAAAATCCTGACAAATATGTCGACTATAATGTTAGCGTCACGCAATTGTCACAACACAAAATAATGCAAACAGCTGTAAACCATGCTGTAAACAACGAATACCATAGAGCATAAGTCGGTATTACACGTGTTAAAAACATTGATCGACGATTAGTTGATTTTTTCTTAATTGTGTATTGAAATAACCAATTTTCTAAATTGGCAATTACGAATCTAATCGACGATCAGTTGATTGACAATTAACTCCATTTTTTACTGTCCATTGAAATATCGGCCATAAGTGTCTCACAACACTATTACAATCTATCGGAAACGCCATCTTACGATGGCTCCAGTATAGATCAACGATTCAAGCTTGCCATTCATGATCAGGTATTATATTTACTTACTGTACAGCTATCTACGGAGTCAGCTTTGATAAAACCTCATCTCTGAAACTTCAAATATGTCAAATTTACCATTCAACCGGCATATATATTCAAAGTTGCTGTGAAAACATCACAAGTGGGCACTTTGTTTAATAAAACAGTTATTAATGTAGGAAAATGGCATTTTGTTCAATCAGAGTGTATACAAATCTTCATCAGAGAATAAAAACGGGATAACAATTCACTTACGGTAATTACGTATAAACATTTTTAAATTCTATTTTCGTTTGAGAAGGAATATTTCTGTGAATAGGAGAGATGAGCGGTCGCCCATATTGGCCAGTATTAGAACTGCCGTAGGCGTATTTACTTTTAAAATCAATTTGACAATCGAACCAAGTTTTGGCGAGAGGTCTTATTACGTGTCAACAGTTTTCATAGAACATAAATTAGAATTATGCCTTGCAATTTAGGAAACTAAATAATATAAGTTTTAAATAAACACCTAAACAAAACTGTTATTAATTATTATAGCCATACAATGTTTAATAAAAAAAATCGATCGACCGGCCAAGAACCGACACAAAAAAACAGCTGATAGCTGTCAAACGAAAAATCTGTTTCGACAAATAGACACTTTTGTCAACATTTGATGTGTTACCATAATAATCCTTACTTACGTTCATAGAAGTTTGTGTGTTGCCATACATTTGTGCTTAGAAATTACTGGGTTGCCATACAAAAAATACTGGGTTGCCATATAAAAAAATAAATCTGTCTGTAGGAATTACAGCTACGTTTTTTTTTGTTGTATCTTATGTTGTTTGTTATTTTTCAATAAAAATAAACAAAGGTAAATATTTTTATAACTTGATTTATCTGCGCTTTCTATGGGTATGGAAGGAATGATAAGAATTTATCTATGGTTGAGTCGTAAAAATATCCCTAGCCTAAATTATATGAAAAAAAATGTTGAGTTACGTTGAAGTTATTATTCAGTTATATACTCATGGCCTGCGCTAATGTATGTTGACAGTGTCCTGTTTAAAGACAGTGTTTTACTTATGTTGTGTTATTTTTTTTGCATGAAATGTTCATTCGTAATTTATTCAGTGACACTAAACAATCAATGAAGGGTTTTTTCAATTAATCTTGTGTATAAATATTTTTCAGAAAATGAATAATCCAGTAAAACAAACAACAAAAAATGAACATACTCTTTCAATAGACAAATACATTGGTGAAGAATTTCCTGATTTCTCAATAGAAGAATGTGAAGTAGATTTAAAAAAAGAAATCGAAGAGCACTCAGTTATTAGAAATGAAGACATAATAAATACACATATACATACACCTTATGAATGTAACGTCAGCGAGAAAACATTTTCTAAAAAAGGAGAATTAAACAGACATAGACTAACTAATTCGGGTGAAAAACTACATGAATGCAATATCTGTGGAAAGACATTTTCTAAAAGAAGAAATTTAAACAGACACGAATTAACTCATTCGGGTGAAAAACCACATGAATGCAATAACTGTGGGAAGACATTTTCTCTAAAAGGAGATTTAAACAGACACAAACTAACTCATTCGGGTGAAAAACCACATGAATGCAATGTCTGCGGGAAGACATTTACTCAAAGAGGACATTTAAATCAACATATACTCAGTCATTCGGGTGAAAAACCACATGAATGCATTATCTGTGGGAAGACATTTTCTTTCAATAGTAATTTAAAACTACACCATCTCACTCATTCGGGTGAAAAATCACATGAATGCAATATCTGTGGGAAGACATTTTTTCAAAGAAGCAATTTAAATCAACATATACTCACTCATTTGGGTGAAAAACCACATGAATGCAATATCTGTGGGAAGACATTTTCTATAAGAGGAAATTTAAATCAACATATACTCAGACATTCGAGTGAAAAACCACTTGAATGCAATATCTGTGGGAAGACATTTTCTACAAGAGGAAATTTAAATCAACATATACTCAGACATTCGAGTGAAAAACCACATGAATGCAATATCTGTGGGAAGACATTTTCTCTAAAAGGAGATTTAAACAGACACAAACTAACTCATTCGGGTGAAAAACCACATGAATGCAATGTCTGCGGGAAGACATTTTCTCAAAGAGGACATTTAAATCAACATATACTCAGTCATTCGGGTGAAAAACCACATGAATGCAATATCTGTGGGAAGACATTTTCTTTGAAGAGTACATTAAAACAACATCATCTCACTCATTCGGGTGAAAAACCACATGAATGCAATATCTGTGGGAAGACATTTTCTCAGAAAAATAATTTAAAACAACATCATCTCACTCATTCGGGTGAAAAACCACATGAATGCAATATCTGTGGGAAGACATTTTCTCAGAAAAATAATTTAAAACAACATCATCTCACTCATTAGGGTGAAAAACTACATTAATGCAATGTCTGTAGGAAGACATTTTCTTGGAGGAGAAGTTAAAAACTACACCATCTCACTCATTCGGGTGAAAAACCACATGAATGCAATATCTGTGAGAAGACATTTTCTTTCAAGAGTAATTTAAAACTACATCATCTCACTCATTCGGGTGAAAAACCACATGAATGCAATATCTGTGGGAAGACATTTTCTACGAAAAATAATTTAAAACGACATCATCTCGCTCATTAGGGTGAAAAACTACATTAATGCAATGTCTGTAGGAAGACATTTTCTTGGAGGAGAAGTTAAAAACTACACCATCTCACTCATTCGGGTGAAAACCACATGAATGCAATATCTGTGAGAAGACATTTTCTCAAAGAGGACATTTAAACATACATGACCTAACTAATTCGGATGAAAAACCACTTGAATGCAATGCAATATCTACCTAGGGGCATTAAGGTAGAATTTAAGGATTCCAAGAAATATTGTTGAATAGAAAATACTTGTTGAAAAACAATATAAGAATATACCAAGACCTTACAATTATGCAACGCAAACAACTCATTGATCTACGTAATGAACTTGAAACAAGAAAGAATAAAGGTGAATCAGATATGACTATATATATATATATATATATATATTCGTATGGTGAGTCAGGCGCTCACAAGATTACACTAAGTTCCCTAAGCCATATTCTGGCTTCGGTCGTCAAGTTATTTAAATCCTCCATCACTCCATCGAATCGGTGAGATGGACACATCGTTACAATGTGATCTATGGTTTGGACCAGATCGCCACACTCACAACTAGGGTCACTTATATAGCCCCATTTGTGGCGCTCAGCTGCACTTCTGCTGCAACCTGTCCTAATCCGGTTCAGTGTTGCCCACTCTTTGCGCTCTAAGTCAAAACCGGCAACCCTTTTTGATGGGTCCATGATGAGGTGCTTGTTTTTTATTTGTCCACTTCGCCATTCCTCGGCCCAGGCTTGTTCGACTGTAAAACTACTGTTCTCCAGAGCTTGGGCTCTGGTCCAGAAGGGTTTTCTCGATTTCAGTCTGGTAGCTGGAATATCCCTCAGGGTCAAGTTCAGAAGGGAGATGTTGTTCTTTGTCCTTTCCCATTCTCTGAATGTAGATGCTGCTCTTCGGATGTTGGGAGGAGCAATATTGGCTAGTACTAGTAGCCATTGACATTGTGTGGGTTTCAACACACCGGCTACGGTTCTCATGGTGGTATTAAGTTGAGTGTCCACCCTTTTGGTATGAGCACTGCCGCCCCACACAGGCGCACAGTATTCAGCAGTAGAGTAGACAAGTGATAGTCCCGCTGTTCGTAGTGTGTCAGCACATGCGCCCCATCCAGACCCCGCCAGTTTTTGAATGACATTGTTTCTTGATTTGAGTTTCGCGCATAGTGAGTCAACTTGTTTTTTGAAGTTAAGTGTACGATCAAGTGTAACACCAAGGTACTTTGGGTGCTCAGTCTGATGCAGTTGGATGCCCTCAAAGTGCACAGTGATTTTAGAATTGCACTGCTTATTATTCAGGTGGAATGTTGAAATTTCTGTTTTTGTTGGATTGGGTTTCAGTCTCCAGTTTTTAAAGTAGGCTGATAACATTTGCAGGTCCCGCTCCAACACTTGGGCACCTGCATCTAAATCTCTACTTCCAGCCAAGAGGGCAATGTCATCCGCATATTGGAACATAGTTGATTCCGTCTTAGGTATATCATGCACGTATAGGTTGAATAGGACAGGAGCCAGGACTGATCCCTGTGGTAACCCGTTGTTTAGAACTTTGCTGTTGCTCATCTTTCCCTCCAATGATACTCTTATATATCTACATGATAACATGGAGTCTAGTAAATGTAGAATTTTGCGGCATGGTATCACTCTAGCGAGCTTCAAGAGTAGGCCCTGACGCCACACAGTATCGTAGGCTGCTGACAGGTCAACAAAAGCTGCCGAGAATTTTTTTCCTTTTTGAAATCCAGCTTCTATAGTGCTGGTCAGAGCAAGTACTTGTTCACAGCAATCCCTTCCGGCTCGGAATCCCGCTTGCTCAATGGGAACTACTGCGTCTATTGAGGAGGCAATGCGTTGTAGTATGAGCCTTTCTAACACTTTATATGGGACACACAGTAATGATATTGGTCGATAGTGATTAGGGTTAGTTCCGTCTTTGCCTGGTTTTAGGATGGCCACTACCTTTGAGTGCTTCCAAATTTTTGGTAATTGTCCCATTGTCATTGTTTCATTCATAAGTTGTAGCAGCCACTGTTTCGCACGTAGGCCCATGTTCTTGATAAATTCGGGATATATTTCATCCAAACCCGCCGCTTTCCCGCATTTAATATTCCCCAAAGCTAGGTTCATTTCATCCAGGGAGAAATTTTCGGAGAAGTAAGAGTTTTCTGGGAGTTTTGCTTTGGTTTTCCGTAGCTCGTGGTTGACCTCTTTTTTGCGTTCTTTGCTGACTGAGATCCGTGAAACAGACACCATGCGTCTAACTATATCACCTGGAGTTACAGGTGTGGTGGATAGCGCACTTGGGAGTTTAGGTGGGGCGGCTCCCAGTTTTCGCAAGATGCACCAGGCCTTACGACTTGAATGTCGGAAGTCCATGTCCTTAACAGTTTCATTCCATCTGTCCCGGCGGCTGTGGTTTAATGCCCGTAGTAGTTCTCCCGCAGTGCTTGCATCGTGTGTTTCTCCGTATTTCTTGTACAATTCTTCACATTGTGAGTTCCAGGCTGGTATATACTCTCTACGGAAACCCCGAGGGATGTGCTTTTTTGCTGTTGATATTATTGCTCCCACGAACCTATTGTAACAATCAATTCGGCAAGGAATATGTTGTATGATATTATCCAAATCTTTTGAAAATGTTTCCCAGTTGGCTTTTCTAAAGTTCCATCTTGGCAGAGGGACTGTGGTTGCCAGTGGTATGCGGATACCATATTTCACCACGACAGGTCGGTGTTGTGAGTGGGGAAAGTCATCCAGTATGATGCGTGTGGCCTTATCATTAACATTCGTATTTGGGCTTGTAACAAAGCTGAGGTCTGGAGTATAGTCCCGTCTCCAACGTGCGGATCGGAAAGTACCCTTATCCTTCGCACAGTATAATAGGTCGATTGCGTTCAGCTGTGCCCACTCGGCGATGACATCACCGTTCTGATCTGTGTGATCATATCCCCACGTGTCGTGGTGGCTGTTAAAATCTCCCACATATACCGCTGGGTGTTCGTAGCAAGGTAGAGGTGGAGATGGCCATGTATCGTTCGGAGTTTTATATATATTAGTGATCTTTATATTGTCTACTTCAATAGTGATGGTGAATATATTATTGTAGGTGCTGCAACTAAGGACTTTTATTTTGTCTATATCGGACCTAGCGTATGTAGCTATGCCATAAACATTGCTGTGAGCGGCAGCTATGAGGGAGAACCCTGGTATATGTCCTCTCCTGTTAAGGTCTTCATCGTCCTTAGTATGTGTCTCCTGTATTGCTATGACATCTATTTTATATTTGTTCAGTATGCGCGCTAATATTTGACACTTGGAGAGGGAGATACCCTCAATGTTAAAATGACAGATATTTATACAACTTTCCAAGTTGCGTGTCCTATAGTCCTGAGAAGGACTGTTTTGTTTTTTGTTTTGATCTGCTTTCTTGCGTATCTTCTTATTCTTGTGAAATCGCGCCATTGCTGTGTAGCAGCACCAACTGTTTGTCTCTTTGCGTTACCCGGGGTAGACCACGTGGAGGTTGACAAACTTCCTACCCCTATATAGACCCCTATATGACAAATACCCCTATATGACAATACCCCTATATGACAAACTTCCTACCCCTATATAGATATGACTAACTTCCTCCTTATATGACAAACTATATATGACAAACTTCCTTATATGACAAACTTCCTACCCCTATATAGATATGACTATTAAATACATAAATAACATTCCCTGGATAGTCAAACTTAATCCAAAAAACCCAATGAAATAGTAACATTTTTCTTTTTTTATTTATTTGAAAAAATGGACAACGTACAATAATATTTTTTAAACAAATATAATAAATAAGAATAGCAACATAAGTAATTGTAACTTAATCAGCCCACCTTTGATTTCATGGTGCATTGTACTTGCTACTGGTAACAACAAAAATATATATATATATTATTCCTGTCTAACGTGGCTCCTGAAAAGAGTCCTGGACATACAGAATATGTCCACGGACCTGATCTTTTCCAAATTATTATAAGTGGTAAGGCATCGGTACAATGTCGAATTTTGAGCGGAATTAGTGTTTTTTTTGTCTAAAAAGAACGTTGAGGTGTGTCTTGTTCGTCTGTTTGGTATGCTGAAGTTAACAATTTTCAGAAGGTCTGTACAGTCAATATTGAAGTTTATTATGTCATAAAGGTACATCAAGTCTGAGGTCCTTCGTCTTGTTTGTAAAGTCTGCAATTCATGTTTGTAGTTATTACCAAATTTGTACTTCATATGTTTCAAAAATATTTGTTGTATTCGTTCTATACTGTTAATATAAATATTATATTGTGGATTCCAGATGTCTGATGCATGCTCCAATTGACTTCTAACAATTGTGTTATATAGTAGATAAATGTTTTCACTTGTGTGAATGGTTTGCATACTCTCATCAGGAATCCCAACATTTTATAAGTTTTCAGTGTAATTGTGTCAATGTGTTTGTCAAATAAAAGTTTACTGTCCAGTTGTATACCTAAGTCTCTACAGTCTGATTTCTTATCAATCGCCTCCCTATTGATTGTGTATGTGTATTGTGTTGTACTCTTTTTCCTAGAGAATGTAATGGAGTGACATATTTTTACATTTAGTAACAGCTTATTCGAGACACAATAAGAAGTTAGTCTATCAAGGTCAAGTTGTAAGTCCTCACAGTCAGTAATGTCTATAACAGTTTTGTAGATTTTCATATCGTCAGCGTATAATATGTAATTACTGTTCCTGAAGTATAATCCAATGTCATGTATGTATATATTAAATAAGAGAGGCCCCAAATGGGAACCTTGAGGTACACCCGATGGTACCTGTGTTGCAGACGATAGATGGCCACCGTACTCAACTATTTGGCTTCTATTAATAAGGTATGATTTTAGCGACCTAAGAAGATCACCGTGAATACCTAAAAGTTTTAGCTTAGTCAGAATTAGATGGTCCACTTTATCAAAGGCTTTTGAGTAGTCTGTGTATATTGCGTCAGTTTGTCTTTTGTTATCAAGGTTGTCATGAATTTCGTTTAGAAAGACATTTAAATTTGTATTAGTAGAACGTCCCCTAACAAAACCATGTTGTTTAGGATCTAAATGGAGTTTGACCGCAAAGTACATTTGATCGTACACGATCTTTTCCAAGAGTTTACTCAAAATGGGCAATTTGGAAACTGGTCGGTAATTTGAAACATCTTTCAGGTTCCCACTCTTAGGTATAGGAGTAACTAATGCCTGTTTCCATCTATCGGGAAATGTACCGTTGGATAGTGACTTTTTAAAAATATGATAAATTGGGATGGTTAAGGAGCTGGCACAGTAATTCAAGAATATGCCTGGTAAATCATCACTGCCCTGACTCTTTCTTATGTCGATTGAACTAAGGTGTTTAGATACTGTTGCTATGTCTAAGTGTATATTTGCTATAGTTTGACACCCTGCAACTTCCTCACTACAATATGGTGTAGAAGAATCGACTGTATTGAAAACAGAGGCAAAGTAATCTGACAAGAAATATGCAGATTCCTGTATACTTTGAGCAGTACGATCACCGTTAATTAAACACTGAAATGAGTTAGCATTACGTTTCTTTGATTTAACATAAAACCAGAATTTTTTGACGTTTGATTGAATGGAGTTTTCAGTACTATTGAAATACTTTTCCCTAGCATTTATTGAAAATGTTTATCTAAAATATTATAGGCGTCCCATCATGGACCCTGGGAAGTAAGAGGCCTGAAGTGGGGAAAACCGTCAGTCAATATTATCAACTGCAGCGTGGATTTGGGATCATTCATTCACGGCGCGTCGAGGAAGTTAGTAGTCCAGATCAGTACTAAGCTTAGCTCTCTGTCCGCGGGATCTCATCAGCCAAGATCCAAGTTGTCGTAACATCATTCGTCGGACGCAAAGAATTAATTTTCATTTGCTTTAAATTGCTGGTATCAACCCAGCACCCTGAGCCAGTGAGACAAGGGCTCTATAGACATTAAGATTTAATTCAAACATACGCGACAACTCCGCTTTATACCGTCTCCACCGACATCGGCCTGAGTAGCAGTGAGTGTCCACAGACTCTCACTAGCGGAGTCCCGTGGACAGGCAGAAGCAGTCGTCGAAGAAGCTAAGACCAACCAGGTTTGAACTGTATCATTTTCCACCTTGCATCATTTCTACCTTGCTCTCGCCTTGTCTAAGGCCAACTAGAGGACAAACCGCCTCTGTCGATAGAGGTACCTAACAGAGGATACACTGGACCACCGTCTCTGTCTAGAGGCCATCCGAAGACCATCAGCTCTGCCCCACTCGGGGCCACTCGTCGCACGATTACCCACGATTATAGCGCTTGTGAATGACTTTTGTGTGCACACTCTAGCCTATAAATTAAGACTACTATAATTTAAGACTACTATAATTTATTTTTTAACAGATTTTTAATTATCTCAATAGAGACGAAGTTGGAATATTTATTGTAGGAGAACCGGGAAATCAAGGCACCTACAGGGCTTACGACCTGTCATCGGCTGGTTTACGTGATCACTTTATGCGCTTGCGCAACGTTCACCAATTATGCCTTTTAATGAGATCCCTATCAATTCAATTTTGAAAGTTCTATATATCGTAATACTGAAATTCTTTTCGCTTGAAAATAAGGAATTTTTACTACAGCCATCTATGGGTGAAATTATGAACAACAATCTTATTATTTTTATTTATTTTGTTGGAACGCCATCTATTGAGAGAATTGGTTTTTTTTGTAAATAATGAAAGCTACAATTCTTATATCTGAGGTGACAATGCATTTTTCGCATAGAAGTCACCCCTGAATTGCGCCAGACTTATAAGGTCATTTTTTTGTCTTATTTACCTACTTGTACCAATGTGTAAGTAATCGAATATTTTTATTATTGCATATGCGCAAACATTGGATTTTTTTCCCTGTCGGGAGTCAAAGATATTTTTTAACAGATTTTTAATTATCTCAATAGAGACGAAGTTGGAATATTTATTGTAGGAGAACCGGGAAATCAAGGCACCTACAGGGCTTACGACCTGTCATCGGCTGGTTTACGTGATCACTTTATGCGCTTGCGCAACGTTCACCAATTATGCCTTTTAATGAGATCCCTATCAATTCAATTTTGAAAGTTCTATATATCGTAATACTGAAATTCTTTTCGCTTGAAAATAAGGAATTTTTACTACAGCCATCTATGGGTGAAATTATGAACAACAATCTTATTATTTTTATTAATCATTACATAATTGGGTTTTCTGAATGAGATTGTACCAAATTTTAACCACCGAAGCTGGTGACGATTTAAATAATTCTTAATTATTGTGATAGGACATATTGCGTCACCGAGGCTGGAGAAATGTCGTAATTTAGTTAATAAGTAGTAACATCATTGAAACCGTTTTTTGTCGCTGAATCTGGCGGTATAGTACCTATCACAATATTCCTTGTTTTTTGAAGATTATTATACTTTAAATGTACCAATTGTTAAATGTTATCGGCGCGGGTTCGCTTATCCACGTATTCAAAAAAAGTATAAGACTTTTATAGCCTTAAGAGTCGAAAGTAAACGTGTTTGAAAATGCGCAATATGTTATTTTGTTAGGGGTAATTAAAGACGATTGAGGAAAAACGTCGGAAGACAAATGGTCTTAGTCAAGACCTACTGACACGGGAAAACCGAGATGAAAATATTATAACATATATATATATATATATATATATATATATATATATATATATATATATATATATATATATATATATATATATATATATATATATAT